>VONZ01000480.1:132500-566589 GCA_012976165.1 Labeo catla | reverse complement strand
ACCCAGCACCTGGGTAAAAAAAAAATATTTAAAACAACTCAATAAAATGACCCAGCAGGCTCAACTCAACACTTAAGTTAAAAAAAAAAAAATAACCCAAAGCATTAGAGTGTAGAAAAACTACCCAGCACCTGGGTAAAAAAATATTTAAAACAACTCAATAAAATGACCTAGCAGGCTGAACCCAGCATTTGGGTTTAAAAAAAATAACCCAGCATTTTTAAAGTGTAGAAAAACTACCCAGCACCTGGGTAAACAAATGTTAAAAACAACCCAATAAAATGACCCAGCAGGCTCAACCCAGCTTTTGGGTTAAAGAATAACCCAGCATTTTTAGAGTGCAGAAAATGTTTTTAAAACTTTTAAATTATGAACACTTGGAGAACATCCAGAAATAATGTTTTTGTGATGTAACAGGTAGACTGAACATTCCCAGAACGTATTTCTGTTAGCTGGGTATATGGTTGTTAGTTTAGTCTAGTTTTGTGAGATTTGCACCTGTTTTGTGGTCTAGCTGGTGAAAGTGGTGTTTCTGATCATTTAGTATGCACATAATGTAAATAATCATTTATATCTGGAACACATTTGAGATCCCATTATTTTTAAAGGAACCGTATGTAAGAAATTTATTTCAGTTAATCATAAAATGGCCCTGACATGTCACTAGACATTAAGAAATCATGCTCATTTCAAATACTTATATCACTGACAACAGTGGTCCGGCCAGGACATTGTCATTTAAAAGTGAAAGTTGCAGCCCTCAACTGATGTTGATGTTGTCATGTTGTGTTTTGGTCTGAGGCGCCACCCTCCAGCTATCTACCAATCACGAAGTCAGTAGAGTTTCGTCATCCGGGTTGGCAGCTCTGCTCTAGTTACAGCTGCAGCTACAAACGTGTCGAATAAAACATGTATAAAGTTACGAAACCTAAAAGACCTTGTTATGAATCCGAAGTACGTCGTGACAAAGTCCGAAATAAAACAAGGATTTGTATAGGAGATCCCTTTGACAGATGGAGACGGCTGAAAACGGAGAAGAATTTTGTTGGTATAGGCTAAAAGCCCAGTGCTTCCGTACACAGTGGATTTTCCACGGTCGCCCGTGCTAAATGCGTTCATAAAAACTTTATATCGCACCACTAGCACGGTATGAAAACAATCTATGTTCCGACTGAAATGTGGTATTACAGTACATCTTTACGAAATATTTGGCTAATCGCATTTAGTAAATTTTTGCGACACATAATTACTTCGCATCTCTCGTGAAGCATAAACATAAGTAACAGAAGAAAAAAAAACTTATTGTGTAGGACTCGTCACTTGCCATTGGAAGCTCCTTGTAGCAGCCTACGTTCCTGCGGAATCCTGCAGCTTAGCTGGCAACCTCGAGTCAGGGGGGAGGGGGAGGGGATACGCCGTTCTACAGTATTTTGAAAGTGATTGCAGTACCAGTTTTGGCCACAATCCTACATACGGTTCCTTTAATGTTTCAGCATTTTGTTCACAGTGAACTAAAAACCCGTCTTTCTATTTATCCTGTATTCAGACTTGCCGTGGTGTGATTAAACTGCAACATTTTTGTTGGCAAAGGTGCACGCTTTACATAACAAACTAAAAAAAAAAAAAGAAGCAGAATTAGTTGCGTCTCAACAAATAAAACCTCTAAAATGTTGAGTTTCGGCCACGGCCCCTGAGAGTGACTCACTAACATTGGTTTTCCAAGACTGAAGCCTTTCCCAGCTCTGTTTAACGCTGACTGGTGGGAGCTGGAGTTTGATGTTTATGTTGGTTAAGAGACAGTCGGTCGTGTTCTGTTATTGGCAGCCGGTTTGGCGCGAGCAGCATGGTCGTTGCTGCTCAGCTCGCTTCGATCCCTCGTTCCATCAGTGCTGTGGATTGTTCTTATGCCAGCTGGTAACAGCGATGGCAAGGCTTTAACGTGCACACATGCTCTCTGGACGTACCGTGCCAGCTTTCCCCATTAATCACCCAGCTGTGCGTGCCAGGCGGCAGGAGCTAAAACAGTCCCGGCGACCTCCAGAGTGTGCGCTGGACAGATTTGTAGCTGATGGACTTAAAAAAGGATAACAGCAAGAGAAAGAGATCCTACAGAGATTTTATCTGACACTGGCCTGTGTAATCTCACCGTCCTGCTGGAAAAGCATGACAAAGATGCACAGATGAAAGCCAAAGCAAACGGCTGAAACATAAGCACTGATGTGAATGTTTGGCTTGGTTACTCCACCATGACACTAATTGACCTGAGAGACAAAACTGTGGAAGAAATACTTCATGCATGCTAAAGTGACCCAAGTACTGTGAGCAGAAATGAAATCTTGATATGCAACACATAATTAAACCACATTATTGAAAATAGTTTAATATCCGCATATGACAGGTGACACCACTATAAATGTGATCTTGCAGCTAAGTAGCTGTAGCATGTCGCATATCTTTTTTCACCTCTCACTGCTCATATCATCTTTTTTTTTTTATCTGTTGAGTACACACTGTTATGCTCAGAAGGATCTCTGGATGGCCTCTTCAATCTTGGAGGCCTTGGTCGCAGCACTAAAAGGAAAAGTCACAGTATAAAGGCACAACACACTTCAGCTCTTTTAGCAGCTGGTTCATGACTTCCTTGAGCTCTGAATAGAATCTTTCTTTTGCTGTAAATGTAACTTTTTTTTTTTTTTTAATAGAACAGAAAATATTTCTCCTTGAAGTATGTTAGAGTTGCATAACAATGGAGATCTAGGGTTTTCAATGCAATAGTGTGAGATTTTTTTTTTTCCTAGTGGTTCCTGGGTACAATGCTTTCTTTCCTTTCTTTAACGTCATACTGAAGCAAGAAAAAAAACATCAAAATCATTTGGGGAATTTTCAAGTTACTGCTATTTTACCTCACAGTTGTGACTTTTTGATATGAATATTTTGTGCAGAAGGAGCACTAATGAAAATGTAACTTTGAATTAATAAAGAAAAATAGAAATTAATTCCTTTATTTAGCATTAATGCATTAAATTGATAAAAAAAAATGACAGTAGAGACATTTACACTACTAGTCAAAAGTTTATGATTTTTCATAAGATTTTTCATGTTTTTAAAGAAGTTCACAAAGCCTGCATTTCTTTGATCCTTTTGATCCTGCATTTCTTTGATTTTGTTATAATATTCTGATTTGCTGCTCAAAAAACATTTCTTATTATTATGTTGAAAACAGATGAGTAGAATTTTTTTCAGATTTGTTTGATAAATAGAAAATTCAGAACAGCATTTATCTGAAATAGAAATCTTTTGTAACATTATAAATGTCTTTAGCGTCACTTTTGATTCATTTAAAGCATCCTTGCTAAATAAAAGTATTAATTTCTGAAATAAAATAAATAAATAAAAATGACTCCAAGCTTTTGAATGGTATAGTGTAAAATGTTACAAAAGCTTTTTATTTCAGATAAATGCTGATCTTTGGATCTTTCTATTCATCAAAGAATCCTGAAGAAAATTGTTTTAAATATTGATGATGATAAAAAATGTTTCTTAAACAGCAAATCAGCCTATTAGAGTGATTTCTGAAGGATCGTATGACACTGAAGACTGAAGTAATGATGCTGAAAATGTAGCTTTGCATCACAGGAATAAATTACATTTTAAATTTTATTCAAGCAGAAAACTCTTATTTTAAACTGCAATAATATTTTACAGATCTACTGTTTTTATTGTACTTTTATGGAAATAAATGCAGCTTTGGTTAGTAGAAGATATTTCTTTTAAAAACATTAATTTTTACCAACTCAGAACTGTAGCTTTGCTAGTTCAGCTCGGATCAATCCTTCATGTCCATGCATTTATTTAATCAGTAACAATCCATGTAATTAATCCATTCCACTACATTGTGTTCTTTTAGCCGTAATGACCGACTTGTTTCTACATTATCCTTCAAACTTGTTCGCAGCTCACAGCAGCTCCCAGACACCTCCCTCCCTCTTTGGTCAGCGCCGATTTCGCCGCTAACCAGCTCGCTAAAATCTTCCCCAACACGTTTGGCCAGAAGCCTGCTCTGAAGTAAGCCCAAAACGCTCTTTCGACATGGTTTGTATGTTGCTTTGTGACTTAGTGTTAATGGTGTGCTGTGTTCTTCAGGTCAGTGTATCTCCATAACAACAAGCTAACAGATGCTGGTCTGCCAGAGAGCATGTTTAATGGATCAGACAACCTTGAGATCCTCATTATGTCCAGTAATTTTCTCCGTTATGTCCCCAAGGGTCTGCCCACCGCCCTCTATCGCCTACACCTGAAGGTAAGACCACTGTGAGGCTCATTTAAGGAAGAATAAATGCAAGTGCAGTCGTCATGTGCTCAGTCTCATGTTATATTGAACCATTTTCATTCTTCTGTGAAACACAAATATGCATTGTAGAAACTCTAAAGGGATATTTTTTTCACAAAAAGCACCATAAAAGTGGTACATATGTATTATATTTCAAATTATCTGTAGCTATAGATAGTTCTGTGCGAGGAACAGCGAGTTTTGAACTGAAAAAAGCATCAGCTATTGTTACGAGAGACCGATTGCCCTCTCACTATTTATAGCTATTATCTCTGCCCCCTTATTCTCCTCCACCAATCAGAATCCACGATCACTCATAGTTCTGGCAAGGTTCTCTCAAAGTTATAAAGAAACGTTCTTCCCATAGTGTTTCTTAAAACATTAGCACAAAAACATAATTTATATATCATTCATTTTATTTCTGAAATGAATGCTCTTTTAAAACTATTTTAAAACAACAACGTCAGCTCCCTTTCTGAAACATTTTAGTTAGATGTTCATCTGACGTTATTTAATGTGGTAATAGTTGTAAAATATTTTTTAGTTTGTTTAATTTCATTTTATTAATTTTTATATGTATATTTTTAATTTTATGTGTATCTTATATTTTGTTTAATTTTATTTTTTATGGAAATTAATGATTTAGTTTATATTTTATTTCATATTATTTCATCTATTATTATTATTATTATTTGTTATATTTAATCTTTTTATATGTAGTTTTTAATTTAGTTTTTTATATTTTTATTTTATTTTATTTTATTAAAAAAAAAACAAGAAAAAAGTTAAAAACGCCAAACATTCAGAGAACATTCATAAATTACATTTTCATAACTTGATGACATATTAGCAGAATGTTCTTAGAACATATTTTTGTTAAACTTTATACATTGTTAATGGAACATTTTATTTCTGAAACATTTTAGTTGGATGTTCATCTAATGTTTTTTAATTTTTCTAGTGTATGTAATTTCATTTTATTATATTTTCTGTTTGTTTAATATTTTATTTTTATGAAAATGCATTTTGTTTATATTTTATTTCATATTATTTTATCTATTATTATTATTATTATTATTATTATTAGTTGTTGTCATTTCACCTTTTTTATATGTAGTGTTTCATGTCATTTTTTAATATTTAATGTTATTTTCAAAAAAGTTCAAAACTGGATATTTTGAACATGCAGAGAACATTCAGAAATTAAATTTTAATAACTTAATTAAATGTTACCAAAATGTTCCTAGAACATATTTTTGTTAAACTTTATACATTGTTAATGGAACATTTTATTTCTGAAACATTTTAGTTGGCTGTTAATCTAACGGTTTTTATTGTAGTAATATTTAAAAAATATTTGTATGAGTAATTTTATTATTTATTTCTGTTTATTTTATATTTTTTTTTTATGAAAATAAATTTTGTGTACATTTTATTTCATATTATTTTATCTGTGATTATTATTATTTTATTTGTTGTTTCATCTTTTTTATATGTAGTTTTTCCATGTCAATTTTTAATATTTACATGTCATTTAATTTTATTTTATTTTATTTAAAAAGAAAAAAAAAGAAAGAAAAAGAAAAGAGTTTAAAACTGGACATTTTGAACATTCAGATTTAGAACATTTAGAAATAACATTTTGATAACTTAATTAAATGTTACCAAAATGTTCTTAGAACATTTTTATTAACCTTTATACATTGTTAATGGAACTTCTGAAACGTTACTACTTCAGAACGTTCAAAGAACATTCAAAAGTAACATTTCTATAATGTTTGCAAAATTCTAAAATGGAATGTTCCCTTACAAAAAAAAACAAAAAAAAAACTGGACATTTGAAATGTTCATAGAACATTCAGAAAACATTCTAAAGAACATATTTTGTCAGCTGGGTAGTTTCATCTTTTGAACTCTTCTGTTTGCCTTGTTTTGGGTTTTTAATGTGGTTTGGGTCTCTATTTTGGGCTCCTTTTAGGGAGTTTTGTGTCTTCTTGACACCTTTGAGACACGTTGTCTTTTAAATTAAACCAAAAACTGTATAAGGTGGTTTAGTTATATTACTATGAATGTGAATTGGAAAATGGAGTGCCCAATATGGCCCAATAAGTCCTGTCTCTAAATAAAAGAGCCAATTACCAAATGGTGAAGTCAGTGCATCACTGCAGCAGCTGATAGAAGCTTAAAGTGTCCTGAGACTCAAATTTGACCAATCTGAAATATGCGATTTAGTGCCATTTTAGCATAATAAACAACACTTATGAGACCATTCACATCAGATTTTGTGTACATGTATTGACGTGACTTTGGAAAGCATTTTTTGACATTTTTGAGTTGGGCCAGATACATTGCAAATATGGCTGCCAAGTTTAATTCCAAGTTTGTTGTTCAATCTGCTAGAATGACCTGAGCGCAGCTTGCAAATTAGTGACTTGGATCTTTAAATTTTCTTTCAGCCAAATGAACTCATTTTTATTCATGTCGTTTTGTACGTTTGCAGAGTTGAATTTAAATGCTGTATTTTCAATTGCCAAATTCCCTAAGCACGTCCCCATATGCAATCTTTGATCACAGTCCGAATTAGAAAGTCATTGCAATGCAGCCAAAAATAAATATTGAGAAACAAAAATGATTAGTTCCCCCCGATTCCCTCCTGCGTCTTCTGGTTCAGCTCTCAAATCTCATCCATGCACGACACTGACAGTCTTGTTTCATACAAATATGCTGTGTTATAATGTGATTGTCTCATTGTTAATGTCATACTTACATGGGTTGTCTTGACTAGCGGTTTCACGATATGTCACGCCATTGGTTAGCAGCAGTGTAGTGGGTCCAGTTACATGTAACAGCATTACGTAATCTAATTACAAAATAAATGTAACTGTAACTGTATATTACAGGGGGTTGCATCTAAATAATTTTACACACATACAGATTCTTTCCCAATTTGCATTTGAGTGCTCTAAAATGTGAGACACCAGTTTTTCCGAGAGTTTAGGACACAGAATATGACACGTTTGTTTGATAACTGTTTTATCTCCTATTTGGGTTTATGTATATGCTTTATTTTTTACAGTTAACTGTTTTTCCCAAGGCATTGTTAGATGCCAGTGTCATAACTGTGCAAAGATTTGATTTCAAAAACATTATCATCGCTATTACTCTATTTCTTGTTATGATTCTAATTCTGTATTTAACCTCAGAACGATCTCAAAGTAAAGAGGTGATGAGGTCTTATTTTGTGGTGGCTGTGCTTTAAAATTAAATTACTATAATCCAAATTTAAGAGATGAAGGATTTTAAAAGTTAAGGTTAACCCTGCCTGATTTAAATGGTAGAAAATTATTAACAGCTGAAAACATTTGTTAGAAAAGTAATCAAATGTAATCAGTTACATTACGTAATTTAAATAGTACATTTTTAAATAGGGTAACTTGTTATCTGTAACCTATTACATCTTTATAATTAAAATAAACTGAGTAGTTAATTGTTTTTGCCTATTTAGTACTGAATTAAATGGTAAAATTATATTATGTCAAAGCTGTGGCCCTTTGGGTTGAGCACTTTCATGAGTACTTGAGCACTTAATAAGAAACTTTTTTAAACTTTTTTTTTTTCTGTAGCGAATTTCAAAAGAAGTATTTAACCATTTTTCATGCTATAATAACAATGATCATAATGATTATAGTGATTTTGATAGTGACTTAAGGTTTACATATTTATTTATTTATTTAGGTTGGTTTGTAGGTTGTAGAATGCTGTAAAACAAAAATTAGTTTATATTTTACAACATAATGTTTTATATATTTTTATAGTTTTTAATTTCATTATTTTTTATTTTATATATATATATATATATATATATATATTATGATTTTTTGTTTATTTTATATTTTTATAAAAAAATAAATTATTTTGTTTATATTTTATTTTATATTATTATTTATATTAATAATATATTTTTATATTAATTTCTGTTATCAGCTGGTTAAGAAAAGCAGGCCCTACGCTTTTAATGAATAATAAATAGTACATATATAGGAAAATAGGTGAAGTTTGTCAAGTGGACCTCATAAAATTTAATTTAATTTAATTTAATTTTGTTTTATTTTATTTTATTGGTTTATATTTTAGAACATAATATTTAATATATTTTTATAGTTTTTCATTTCATTTTTGGTTTTATAGTTTTATTTAACTTTATTTTTTAATAGTTTATTTAATTTCATTATTTTTTATTTTACATATATTTTGTAATTTTTTAAAAATATTTTTTATATTTTTGTTTATTTTATAATTTTAAAAAATATTTTTAAATTATTTTTTTTTACATTTTATTTAATTTTGTTTTGTTTTAAATTAATTATTTATTGAAAATCAAATTGAATTCTATCTTTTAAATTTCATAGATATTTTGAAAATGTCAAAACCAATGCATTGACTAGTCTTAAAGCACCATATTTGTTTAATTAAATAAGATTATCAATAATGGCAAATGGTTCATTGACATCAAACCTAGCATGATACGTTAGATGAACAAACCATTAAAAACTAATTCAAAAATGTAAAATCTAAAAACATAATGACATATTTGCCTCAAAGCACACCTCTGAAACACAAAAAACCATCTATCAATTGCTAATGCGATTGTTTGTTTATCTGTTTTCATGCAGAACAACAAGTTGGAGAAGATTCCTGCAGGTGCATTTGATAATTTGTTCCATCTTCGAGAACTTTACCTGCAAAACAACTTCCTGAGTAACGACGGCATGGACAACGAGACTTTCAGGTCAGCATGACGCACATAATTTTCTGCAGAGCTTCGCTCTTGTAAAAACCCTACCTGAGCTGTAACTAATGGAAACTCTCCTGCCTTTTCTCATCAGTCAGTTGAACAGTCTGGAATATCTGGATTTGTCCAATAACAACCTGTCCACGGTTCCTCTCGGGCTTCCTCGAAATCTCATCCTGCTTCACTTGGAGAAGAATTCAATCCAGAGCATCACAGTCAACGCCTTGACGCCCATCCGAAACTTGGAGTACCTGCTCCTCCACAACAACCGCCTCCGCTCTCGCTCCATCCATCCGGCCGCCTTCCAGGGTCTCAAACGTCTCCACACGGTCCACATGTACAACAACCTTCTGGAGCGGGTTCCCCGTGGCCTTCCTCGCCGCGCGAAGACCCTCATGCTGCTCCACAACCTCATCAGCGAGATCGGACGCAACGATCTGATCATGCTTTACACCCTGACGGAGCTCAACCTCAGTTACAACCGCCTCACCAGCGCCAAGCTCCACAGAGAGGCCTTCAGGAAGCTGCGGATCCTGGAGACCCTGGATCTGTCGGGAAACAAGCTGCAGACGTTGCCGTTGGGACTTCCCAAGAGCCTCCAGGTTTTGAAGGTGAAGGACAATCAGATGGTTGAGATCCCGGAAGGAGCTCTGATGGGAATGAGTTCGCTGAGGGAGCTTTACCTGACCAACAATCAACTAAAGCTGAACTCCATCTACCAAGGAGCCTGGCAGGAGCTGAGCACGCTCACGGTGAGAGATCAGCAGTCAGTCGAGAATGTTTCTCTGTGATTCTACTTTTAATCATTAGAACGAAATGTGGCAACCATGTATGAATGAATGTGTGCAAATGCATTTCAGAGAGCTTAGAGAATTTTTCAGTTTTTCAGTAAAAATACTAATAATAATATAAATCATGATAAATTCTGACAAACTCATGAATAATAAATGTATGGAACAATGGGGTGAAGTTTCTTAAGTGGTTAACTAGATTACAACTGTTTTTGTGCAAGTAACCTAGAATAAGACTATAAGTGGACCTCATGAAAAGAAATGATTTTTATTTTGTTTATATTTAATTTAATTTAATTTAATTTAATTTTATTTTTTATTTATTTTTTTATTTTATTTTATTTTATTTTATTTTATGTTATTTTATTAATTTGACCTGTGGTGTAAGTTTGTTTTTCTGTTATCAGCTGGATAAGAAAAGCAGACTCTGTGCTCTTGATAAATAATACAAATATAGAAAAATGGGCTAAAGTTTGTGAAGTGGACCTCAAAAAATTATTTTATTTTATTTTATTTTATTATGAAAATAATTTGTTTCTTAAATAATTTTATTTCTTATTATTTTATATATTTTTATTGTTTATTTTTATTTTTATTTAATCCTTGTCGATTAATTTATTATTTTATTTTATTTCATTTTTTAATTTATTTTATTTTATTTTATTTTATTTTAAAAAGCAGACTTCTTGATAAATAATACAAATATAGAAAAATGGGTTTGTACCTCAAAAAATGTATTTTATTTTTTTTTTATGAAAATAATTTGTTTTGTTTATATTTTATTTTATATTATTTTATATATTTTTACAGTTTAATTAGTTTAGTTTTATTTAAACTTTTTATATATCGATTAATTCATTTTTTAATTTAATTTAATTTAATTTAATTTAATTTTATTTTATTTTATTTTGCCTGTGGGGTAAGTTTGTTTTTCTTTTATCAGCTTGATAAGAAAAGCAGACTCTATGCTCTTAATAAATAATAAATAATAAAAATATAGCGAAATAGGGCAAAGTTTGTCAGGTGGACCCCATAAAATAAAAAATATGTTTTATTTTATTTTAAATAAAAATGGGGTAGATCACTATATTTCAGCTGTTTTTGTGCTAATAACCTTGACTAGTGTTATAAGTGGACCTCATTCAAATTTTATTTTATTTTATTTTATTTTGCCTGTGGAGTAAATCTAATCACAGAGAAAGCACTCTTACATGGGGGAAAAAGATAAGATATAAAAAGAAGCACGCCTCTTTCAATGCATGATTTCGTAAGTGCTGTTTCCAGCCAAGAAAAGATTCTGTTGGATCGTAAAGTCCAATTTCCCATTTCAAAGGCTTGGCCATATCTCTTTTATGTATATCTTTTATGTGTGTTTCAGACGCTGGATCTCTCCGGCAACATGTTGTCACACATTCCTTCTGACCTGCCCGAGTCTCTAGAGTTCCTTCATCTGCAGAACAACAGAATCAGCTCCATTTCGGCCACAGCCTTCCTTAACACACCCAACATCAAAAGCATCTTCCTCAGGTGACTCACTGATCCTTCACTTTTTGTCTTTTCACTCACATTTCTGTGCATTTTTCATCCTTTCACTAGTTGATAGTTCAAACAACTTGATTACTTTTATTTGATCAGGATGTACAGTAAAAAACAGTAATATTTTTTTTATATTTTAAAAAACTGTTTTCTATTTAAGTATATTATAAAATGTATAAAATTCCTGTGATGCGAAGCTGAATTTTCAGCATCATTGCTCTAGTTTTCAGTGTCACATGATCCTTCAGAAATCATTCTAATATGCCGAAATATTTTCTATTATTATCAGTGTTGAAAAAAAATTGTGCTGCTTCGTATTTATCTTTGATAAACCTGATCAGCACATTTAGACTTGTGTTTATTATCCAGATTGTGCAAACACTCTTTACTGCTTAGACGTGCAGAAGCACATGCAGACACTGAATGTTTGTTTTGGTGTCCAAACTGGATAAACACCAGATGAGTTTGAGATCTCATGTAAACATGCTTTTTTTGCATTGTTCGATTTCATAATGACCTTATTTTTAATAGCTATCAGCATTTTGTTGTACATATACTGTAAACACACTCACTAAGTGATCATTCAAGTCCTCAGCTTAGAGGTTTTATTGTTTGTTTTGTTTTCTGAAACTGACGTTTTTGTGGTCGGCCGGATCTGCTCTGCTGTAATGAACTCAATATTGAAGCTTTCACAGCTGCACTTACTCCCACATAACATGAGGCGATAACATTTCCCATAAAATCATACAGTAACAGTGTTCAGATTGTAAACGGAGTCTGAGAGCATGTGGAGCGAATGAAAGAACGGACTGATTTCTTAAAATAGTTTTCTCATCTTGACCTGATTATTGGTTTCAGAAACACATGAAGCGCAGAAACTGAACTAGTTTCGGTGCTGGCTGTGTGTTTTAATGCTGTTTAGGTGCCACCGCACAACAACAAATCACTTCAGTATAATATTTTATATTTTAATATTTTAACATTAGAAACATTATTTTTATGTAACATTTGACAACTTTTTAGCATATGGGTCATTGTGTTAGAACAATACATTTTGTGTAGCACATAATAAAATAATAGAAACAATATGTATACAGTATTTCAAGACACCAGTATACAGTATGGTGCAATAAAAAATCATGGAACATTTAAAAATTGTACCGTAGAGAAGCAGTGTCTAAATATTTACTATGAAGCAGCTAAAACCAGCTAAGCCAGCGAACACCCACTGATTTAACAAAAAACAGCTAAAACCAGATGAGTTAGCAAAAAAAAAAAACAGCTAAAAACCAGCTAAGCCAGGTGGAACCTACTGATTTAACAAAAACCAGCTAATACCACGTGATTTAGCTGATTTAGCAAAAAAAAAAAAAAAAAGAGAGAGAGAGCTAAAAACTGGCTAAAACCAGTTGATTTAGAAAAAAAAACAGCTAAAATCTGCGGATAACAAAAACAGCTAAGACTAGTTTATTTAGAACAAAAACAGGTAAATTCTGCAGATGTAACAAAGAAAACAGCTAAAAACCAGCTAAAACCAGTTCATTTACAAAAAAAACCCAGCTGATTTAAGGGAAAAAAAAAACTAAAAACCAGCTAAAACTAGACTACTTGATTTAGAAAAATCTGCTAAAATCTGCTGACAAAAAAACAGCTTAAAACCAGTTTATTACAAAAAAACCCCCAAAAATCAGCTGAAATCAGATGAGTTAGAAAAAAAAACTAGCTAAAAACCAGCTAAGCCAGCTAAAACCTGCTTATTTAACAAAAAACAGCTAATACCAAGTGATTTAACTGATTTAGCGAAAATTAAAGCTAAAAACTGTCTAAAACCAGTTGATTTAGGGGAAAAAACAGCTAAAATCTGCTGATTTAACAAAAAAGCTAAAACTAGCTAAAACCAGATTAAATATATATATATATATATGCTGATCTAAAAAACAGCTAAAACCAGTTGATTTTTAAAAAAAGCTAAAACCAGTGGATTTAGGAAAAAACAGCTAAAATCACCTGATTTAGCAAAGAAAAAAAAGCTAAACTAAAAACAGCTAAAAGTGGATTTAGAAAAAAACAGTTAAAAAAACACAGCTAAAACCAGTTAAAACTATTTTTAATTTAGGATGTAGGATGATTCTTTTTTTTTTTTTTACCTATATTTTTAATTTTGCACTTCATTGCATTGTGTTTTTATAGTTAATAGGGTTTTTTTTTAACAGTGTAGACCTACATTGTTCTTTATTCTGTAAAATTTCAGGACTTTTATAACATTCAAGAAAAAAAAGCAATGCAGCTTTGCAGGAGCAATATGAAGGATACAGGTTGTCCAAAAATGAAAATGGTTTTTCACATTGGCAGAAGTACACAGATGTTCAAAAAGCATTAATGGCACTGAACATAATAGAAATTGTTCAATTGCGATATTTTCCAGTTGATTCCCAAATCTAATGCTTACGTGGGAGAGGCGGATTCCTCTCTCGCACATCATGTCCTGTCCGCTCTCTACAGTCTCTGTCAAAAAAAACGATGGAAGAAATTGAAAAAGATGGATTCATGTGCGTCAATAAAACGCTCTGTGCTCTTCTCAAGTGGACGGACGACATCATGGACTCGATGGACGTTTCTTAATGGACATGCCTGAGCCATTACAACTCATGTCAATGTAACTTTTTATCTAGCTAGTCTATTTATAACAGTGCGGAGTAGAGCGCTTCTCATCCTCGCTGAACTCCGGCTTTGATTTGAGAACGTGACGTTTCAGGAAGAAAGCACTCATCTTTTCTGAGAATTTGCTCCACTCGACGTCTAAACCTAAATGAGATGGCATGCTTGAAAATGTCTTTCAAATTGCATTTGATTTGCAGGTTTCACTTGTAATGCTTCTGGATTTAGACTTCAAAATCAGCCTGTGTGATGCTTCATTTGCATGAACTGTTTCTCTTTGTCCCTCAGATTTAATCGTCTCTCAGTTCACTCAGTGTCCGAAGAGTCTTTTTCGCACCTGTCCAAGCTTCAGGTGTTGGACATCGGTCACGGTAACATCTCTCCCAACCGAGGCAAAGCAGGAGAGCAGGTGGAGGAAGTAGAGGAGGAGTTACCGTATGCAGAAGAGGAGGAGAAACATTCATGAGTCACAGATGGAAAACCATGCCCTAAAAAATCATGCCCTGAACTTTCCCTCACTCCAAAATAAAATACAAATGACAACCGGTTTGAGATTATAAATGCATTGTGGCTGCTGACAGATTATTTCCGAACTCAGATTACATCTGAGCGCATGAGAAGTATTTTAGACATGAGAAAGGAAAATACTAATTGTGCTACTACTAATTTCTGTCTTTCTTTATCACAAATATGGCTTTATATTGTCATAGGATGCAATAGTAAGAGAGCAAAAGTCATATATGTTAATATCTGGTGCAGGATGCCGGAAAATTGTAATGGTTGTCTTTTATTTTTTGTTTTTGTGGTGTTCGCTCAGTCATGGCTCATTGCTTGTGTTTACATGCATAAAACTTGTTTTGTGCTACCAAATTACAATTTCTTTCTCCAGAGAAAAGGCTCTGGGTCTTTTTTCTTTAAAGGAAGACTTTATTGGAAAAACATTATTCTATGTCAAGTCATATAATAGTTTTGTAAATTTAAGTAGAAATGCACTTACACTGGAGAGTAGGTTTGATTTTTGACATTGGCGGGACATGTCAATCCAACTACAACAACATTTTCGCATTTATGATAGACTTCTAACCACAGTTTCATGTCATCTAAAGTTTTTATCACATTGCTTTCGTAAATTAACTATGGTTTTACTACTGCTAGTAAAAATACAAGATATTGTTAAACCATGTTAACCACAAATTAATCATGGTTTTGCTACACTAACCGTTTACCATGGTATTATAGTAAAACTGTGGTTATACAAATAGTAATCAATAGGCCAAGAAACAATTACTACACTGGTTACTGTTAAATAAAAAAGAAAGAAAGAAATAAGAAAAAATACTCGCGATTCGCACTTGATCTGAATCAAATGATTCGCTATACACGCTGCGAAGTTCCGATCTACATTAAATGATTCGCAATCTGCACTCTGAAGTCCTGAACTGAATCAGATGATTCATGATACGCACTCCCGATATCCCGATCTGAATCACGAACCCGCTCCGAAGTTCAAATGTAAATCAAATGATTCGCGATCCGCGCCCCCACGTTTCGATCTGAATCAAAAGATTCGCGATCCTCGCTCCGAAGTCCCGATCTGAATAATGATTCACGAACCATAATTTTAGATCCGGACTTCGGAGCGCGAATCATGAATCTTCCAGTTTGGGAAATGATTCGGGAAGCCGCTCGATCCGAAGGTCCGATATGAATCAAAAGATTCGCGATCCGCTCTCCAAAATCCCGATCTGATAATGATTCATGAACCATAATTTCAGCACGAACCAACCGCTCCGAAGTTCCAATCTAAACAAATGATTCGAGATCCGTGCGATTCATTGAATCTTTTAATTCGCGAACCCGCTCAATCGAAGTTCTGATCTAAATCAAATGATTCTCGATCTGCTATCCGAAGTCCCGATCTGATAATGATTCAGGAACCATAATTTCAGCACGAACCAACCGCTCCGAAGTTCCGATGTAAACAAATGATTCGCGATCCGTGCTATGCATTGAATCTTTCAATTCGCGAACCCGCTCAATCCGATCTAAATCAAATGATTCGCGACCCGCTCTCCGAAGGGCGACTTGAAGCGCTTATCTTATGTAATGCGCTTATCTTATTATATGAATCTTATTATATGAAGTGGTGTCGAAATTCGAAAACCAATGGCTCTTTTGATCTGGTTTTTGCTAATGAATCGAGTTTGAATTTGAATCAATCGGAGCGGTTCCAGCGTAAATGACTCATTCAATTGAATCGGTTTGTTTGTTGCGCGGCTATTTGCCCCTTCAGTCATGTTGACAAGACACCGTCACTGCTACTACTGGGTTAGCTCGCTAGTTTTATGATATTAGCTAAAGTAAGTGAAAAACGTATGATGTTTACAAATAAAATATCCATATTTACATTCCGATGATAACTGCTTTCCACGTCGAAACATCCAACACAAATCTATGTTAATACTCAGGTGAGGTAACAGTTTTATTGCTAAGTGGTAACTAGTGAAAACACTCCATTAATATGACGAGCTACACCTCAAAATACATGTTGGATAGAAACATTGTGCATTATGATCGAGTTTGTAGCTTAATTTACTATATTTTAAATAGTTCGACTGCTACAATTCAGTTGGTGACATTTTAATAGGAAATCATTTGAAAGCATTCAGTCATCTCATACCATTGAAGTGAATGTTAAATTTAGCAGCGTATTGTAATAAATATTTGAGATATTGTTGTTATATCTCATTGTATTAGTCTGTATAGTGATAGTTAATGTAAAAAGAGCAAATAGGAGAAGCAGATGACCACAAGACTAGGGTGAAGGTTTGATTTTGAAATTTTCACATTTTTGATAGACTTTTGACCAAAGTTTCATGTCATCTAAAGTTTATTGCTATTGTAGCCTTCATACATGTATAGCTTTTGTAGCCAACGTGCTCATGATTTATAAAGAGAGCTCTTTTATGTTTGCATATTCATCAAACTTTTAATTACACAAATATTTGACAGTTTTTTGATGAGTAGCGTTTACTTGCTTTTATTAATTTGATTGATTGATTGCAGCTTTTTGCACAACCCTGCTTGACAGACATGGCCTTTGTGTAAAAGGACCTGCAGATTCTTCAAAAAATACCCATTTGGTCTCAGTGGAAAACAGGAAAGATGAGGGTGAGTAAAAAATAATGACACAATTTCCACTTTTAGGTGCACCGACACTTAGTTAGGCAGTCTTTGGAGACTGTTAATTGAATCATCAGGTACAGGATGATTTGAGCACTGCTTCATTTTGTTTAGACATATTTAGGCTGTTCTTCAATGTTATATCATCATACTGTTGGTGATTTTCTCTGAAAAATCGTTTTCAGAGCTTAATGAACGGAAAGTACTTCTGAAGCAGACGGGGTGTATGAGCAGGCATTCGGTTCCCAGAAAGATTTTAATTACTTTAATTTCCTGTCTGAACTAGTAAACGTATAGTGACGGGTAAGAGCACATGACACACAATGCAAATATGTAGACAAACGCATCCTGTGAAGACAGAAATCTCACCCACAGTTATAATTTGCTCTACTTTCCCCCTTCTACTAAAAGCTCGAGATTGTAAGCCTGTCATCCTCGCAGGACATTTCATTTAGCATGTTTTGAAAGCAGATATAGTATCGTCTTTCTCTTCAACAACATACATTTTGCAGTTTCAATTGTAATCAAAGAAATAATAGCTGTAGCTGAATGTAATATCAGAAATAAGAGCTGAGTGAAATAACATTAAAAACAAAAGAGAAACCTTTTGGCGTTGATTGACAAGAATGTTTTGATTGGTTTATTATTAGTTTCTTAATTTAAATTCAGTGATTCACCCTGTCAGCTAATAATTAAACGCACAAAAGTGTTTATCCTTTACGCAAATTAATATATATTTAATTTAGCAAATATTTTCTTTTACTTGTTTTTAGAGGATAAGGGCATGTCTTGGACAGATAAATTTGTTGTTGAGATGTTGTGTTTGTTTGGGCACGACCACCAACAAAAGATAAGTAAAGTGTTATATTCTTCCTTTATATTTTGCAATCTCATCTGTGCAAAATTATATGTTTAGTTGCATTTTAATACTTGTATTTAGCATAGCAGCCTCTTTGACTGGTCACACATTTGAGGTATGCTTTGAGGTTCTTGATTTTGTTGTTATGTACTTGTGTGGGGTTGGGGATTTGTTCAAATCCCCAATGGCAATTGCTTCTAACTCATCATATCGAATTACCACACATTTATTAGTGATGTTTATTAAACAAGAAAAAGAAATACATATTTGGAGTCACCTGCATTATTGCCCAATTTATCACACAAATGAGTTTATATAAAATGCTTTATTGATGCATTATTTTCCATAGTATTAACAAAATATTGGTCAATGAATTCTAGAATTAATTATCTACATACAGTACAGATATAATCTGAGAAAGTGGGGATTTATTGGTCCACAGATGTTCCTTAATGGGTCCAAAAAGCTCTTGCTAGCCAGCAAAATGACAGCAAATATTGGATTTGGTAAAATGCATTTCCTTTCTTTTGCAGGCTTTAATTGTGCCAGCTTGTATGAAAAATGCTTCTTAAATTATGCCACAAAAATGAAAAGGGAAACAGCATTTAATTTGACAAAACAAAAATATTTATGTAAAATAAAGCAAGATCTTCATAATTGGCTGTTGGATCAAACAGAGAAAACACTTACAGTTGCAAAATCTGCAAAATGTTAATTATTTTACCAAAATAAGAGGGATCTTACAAAATTCCTGTTATTTATTATATAGTACTGACCTGAATAAGATATTTCACATAAAAGACGTTTACTATCGTCCATAAGAGAAAATAATAGTTCAAACCCGTTCAAAAGTTTACACATGCTTGATGCTTAATACTGTGTTGTTCACTGAATGATCCACAGCTGTTTTTTTTGTTTAGTGATAGTTGTTCATGAGTCCCTTTTTTGTCCTGAACAGTTGAACTGACCTCTGTTCTTCAGAAAAATCCCTCAGGTCTCACAAATTCTTAGTTTTTTCAGCGTTTTTGTGTATTTGAACCCTTTCCAACAATGACTGTATGATTTTGATATGTATAGATCCATCTTTTCACACTGAGGATGACTGAGGGACTTATATGCAACTATTACAGAAGGTTCAAACTCTCACCGATGCTTCAGAAGGAAACACAATGCATTAAGAGCCGGGGGTGTAAACTTTTGAACAGAATATGGATGTGTACATTTTTTTTTTACTTTGCCTAAATATCATATTTTTTTCATTTAGTACTGCCCTTTAAAAGCTACAGAAGATACCTAATGTGTTTCCCAGAAGACAGTATAAGTTAAATTTACCCTGATTTTCAAATTCAAAAAGCTTTCACCCCCCTGGCTCTTTGTGCATTGTGTTTCATTCTAGAGCATCAGTGAGTATTTGAACCTTCTGTAATAGTTGCATATGAGTCCCTCAGTTGTTCTCAGAGTGAAAAGATGGATGACAAAATCATACAGTCAATGTCAGAAAGGGTTCAAATACACAAAAATGCTGAAAAACCAAAGAATTTGTGGGACCTGAAAGATTTTTTTAAAGAACAGCAGGCAGTTCAACTGTTCAGGACAAACATGGAATTCGTGAACTATCACTAAACAAAGAAACAAACAAAAAGCACAGCTGTGGATCATTCAGGTGACAACACAGTATTAAGAATCAAGCATATGTAACTTTTGAACGGGGTCATTTTTATAAATTAAGCTATTATCTTCTCTTGTGGACTATATATAAACGTCCTTTATGTGAAATATCTTATTCAGGTCAGTACTAAATAACAGGCATTTTGTAAGATCACTATTATTTTGGTAAAATTAAGATTCTGCAAGATGTACATATGTGCAAATGTGATATGTTGTTACTGTAAAATTTTAATTTTAACTTGACATCTCTCCTTTTTCCTATTGAAGCCATGAATTATCATGCATTATTATTTTTACTGTCTTGCTTTATCATGATTGTTTTCTATCTTCAGCTGTTTCTAAGCTCAATGTATCTTCTCAAGATGAAACCGTGTCCGAAAACTTCAATTTTATTGCCCGCAAATGCAACCAAAGATGATTAAATGCAGCAGATCAGAGAAATGGTGAGTGATGTACTGTTTAATTTATTTCCTTATACGAAAGTTGAGATCACAAGAAAACAAGCTGAAAAAAATCCATAGCCTCTTTAATTGCGGCATTTACAAGTTTCCAATGAAGCTGCTGTTACATAAATATCCAAATGTCTTCTCTCTGCATAGGTTTCTCCGTGCATGAAAATCCTGTCTGCATTTAACCATGAAGAACAGAATCTGTACCTGTGCATCAATGTCAAACACAGAGAGAGGGATTTTAGCCTAATTCAGTTAATCACAAAGAGCACATGGAGCACTCTATATGTCAGTGAGAAAAGCTGTGAGTACAGCTGAGTACTTTAATCAGCTCTGAGAGACGACAGCAGCCGGCTGTGAACCGCCCTGCGTGCCACGGCTTTACTGAGATGGGCCTTCATAATCAGCACAAATGAGAGTGGGCCGCGCTTCAGCAGAGATTAGAGACAACAACCGACTACGACACACACGTTTGACTGCAAAGTGAAGCCTGAAATAAGTGCGTTTTCAGTGGGCTATGAAATGTGTCAGTGTAGTATTTACAGTGCTACACTATTGTTTCAGTAAACCTACTGATTGACTATTTTCCCTGAAATAGTATTTTGCATTTTCTTTTTTTTTCTTTTTTTTTGAGAATTTAGTATATATATGTGACCCTGGAACACAAAAGCAGTCATAAGGGTCAGTTTTTTTTTTACTGAGATATATCATCTGAAAACTGAATAAATAAGCTTTCCATTGATGTATGGTTTGAAAATCTGGAATCTGAGATTGAAAAAAATCAAAACATTGCGAAAATTGCTTTTAAAATTGTTAAAAAAAAGTTCTTAGCAATGCATATTACCAATCAAAAAATTAAGTTTTGATATAATTATGGTAGGAAATTTACAAAATATCTTAATTGAACATTATCTTTACTTAATATCTTAATGATTTTTGGCATAAAAGAAAAATCAATAATTTTGACCCATACAATGTATTTTTGGCTATTGCTACAAATATACCCATGCTACTTCAAAACTTCAGGTTTTGTGGTCCAAGGTTACATATATATCTTATTTATGTGTACAAATTCTATAAATGTAGCATTGCATCACTTGCTCACCAATGGATCCTCTGCAGTGAATGGGTGCCGTCAGAATGAGAGTCCAAACAGCTGATAAAAACATCATAATAATCCACAAGTAATCCACATCACTCCAGTGCATCAATTAACATCTTGTTAAGCCAAAAGCTGCATGTTTGTAAGAAACAAATCCACCATTAAGGCATTTTTAACTTTAAATCATTGTTTCTAGCTAAAATTTGAATCCTGTATTCATAATATTGCTTTCTCCAGTCAAAAAAAGTTGTCTGGTCTGAATCAGGAGAGAAATATGCACAGACCAAACACTGTTTACAAAGGAAAAGAGTCCAAAACAGCTCTAAACAAATATGCCGGTGGATTTTGATGTGAGGCGACAACAGCAGATGGAGTTTTTCACAAGAGGTGAAGCAAACATTTAAACTTAAAAACACCTTGATGAATTTGTTTCTTACAAACATGCAGCTTTACAAGACATTAACTAATCTATTGGATTAGTTTGAGTTACTTGTGGATGATGGTGATGTTTTTATCAGCTGTTTGGACTCTCATTTTAACGGCACCCATTCACTCCATTGATAAGCAACTGATGCAGTGTTACCTTTATCTAAATCTGATGAAGAAACAAACTCATCTACATCTTGGATGGCCTGAGGGTGAGTACATTTTTTCAAATCTTAATTTTTTTGGAACAGGATATTGTTTCTGATGAGTTAGCGTAGCATTTGCTGTGTTTTAGCACACTTTCTGAAATGTGCATAACACATTACAGACTTAAATTTAGTTTAAAATCTAGTTTCAAAGCCCATATGAGTCCATTGAGTGGTTTCTTCAGTGCTTTTTGATTTATTCATAGCAATAATTTCCTGAAAGCTTTACAGATGTAGCATGTGGAACGGGAGAATATCTGATAACATAAAACATTCAGTATCACAGTCAGTTGATCTTCACACAAACCTGCAAGCTTTACAATATTTGTACACATTTTTAGACACAAGATATAAAATAATATATACACTTAAGAAATAAAAAAACACATTAGAGTACATAGCTATGTTGTATTTACAATTCACTCATGCTTTTTTGACAGTCTTTAGCATTACAGGAAAAGTTTCGCTCTCAAGGCCTTGAATGCATCGCGCTACAACCCAAAGAAACAGGCTGGCTTGGTGTTGTGGACCTTGACCTGGTTTCTCATCCCATCCTGGCATTATCTAACGCAGCGAATGGGTCAACCGGGATGTGCTGCCAGCAATGGCATTACTAGGGCAGTGGCCCATATGTGCAGGGCCAGACCATGTGGTGCCTGTCAGAGAAAAACGAAATGGAAATAATACACATCCTGTCATCCGTTCCCGTGTAAGTGGATTCGTTTTGTTTGATCGATCTCAGTCTGCAGGTTTTGATGGTTGCTATACGTTAGTCTCCAGACCGTTCATGTCGATGGCACAGTGGTCCTTGTCTCTGTGTTTCAGATGTCGCGGCGGTACGGGTGGCTTTTTCCGATCGGGAGGAGGCGGACGGACCCCTTCTTCCAGCTGCATGAGACGGGCCACGTCTGGAGGGATGTGCTCAGGTTTGCCACCTGGTGGCGGGGGCTGGAAACTACCGTTGTTCTGCTGACAGTTCGGCAAAGCCGGGTTAGTCGTGGGCTTTGTTTCACAGATGAGAGGGACCTACAGAGAAACAGGGAAATGCTAATGAAAAATTTATTTTTATGCACTGTTTGACCAAATATCTTTGGGAGAGATTTTAACTGTCAGACTACCAGAAAAGTGTTGTTATCATTAACTAAAACTATTAAAGAACATTTGTTGTTTGTTCACTGAAATAAAGCTAAAATAAAATATAAATAGCTGAGAAACTAAACAAAAATTGGGTAAGTTGCCTTGGCAAGTAACTGAAATAAGTTTGAAAATCCAGATTTTTCCACAATGTGCATGGCATGTTGAGCAACTATTTCAAATTGAAAAAAAAATGAACCCTTCCTTTTGATTTAATGACACCAGAACTTACATTTACATTTACATTTAAGTAGTGATCTAGAAAAAAAATGTTTATTGAAATAAATCGGAAATAAAATAAAATATATATAATAGATAATCAAATGTAAAATGTAGATACTAAAGTAAATTTAAATTAAAGAACTAAAATTAAAGCTAAAACTGGGGGAAAATACAACTGAAATAAAAATACACTAGCAGTCAAACGTTTTTAAATGTTTTTTAAAGAAGTCTCTTCTGCTCACTAAACCTGCATTTATTTGATCCAAAGTACAGCAAAAACAGTACAATTGTGAAATATTTTTACTGTTTAAGATATCTGTTTTCTATTTGAATATATTTTAAAATGCAGTTTATTCCTGTGATTTCAAAGTTAAATTTTTAGCATTGTTACTCCAGGCACAAGATCCTTCAGAAATTATTCTAATATTCTTATTTCCTGCTCAAAAAACATTATTATTATTATAATTTTTTTTTTAAGGTTACTTTGATGATCAGAAAGTTCAGAAGAGCAGCATTTATCTGAAATAGAAATCTTTTGGAAAATTATAAATGTCATCAGTTTTAACCATTTTAAAGCATAATTTCTAAATAAAAGTATTCACTTTTATTAAAAAAATATAGTGATTTTGAAAGCTTTTGAATGGTATAGTTTATAGTGTTACAAAAGCTTTTTATTTTAGATAAATGCTGATCTTTGGATCTTTCTATTCGTCAAAGAATCCTGAAAAAATGTGCTCAACTGTTTTAAATATTGATAATAATAATATAAAATGTTTCTTGAACAGCAAATCAGCATATTAGAATGATTTCTGAAGGATCATGTGACATTGAAGACTGGAGTAATGATGCTGAGAATTCAGCTTTGAAATCACAGGAATAAATTACATTTTAAAATGTATTCAAATAGAAAGTTATTTTAAATAGTAAAAATATTTCACAATAATAAAAATATGGATCAAATAAATGCAGGCTTGGTGAGCAGAAAACCTTTTGTTAAAACTATGTAGAAATATTTAAGTAAAACTAATAAAACTACCAAAAGCGCATAAAATTATTACAATTAAGGTAAGAAAATAAATAAATAAATAATGCAAAATATCAATAAACCAAAGCAGATAAATAATACTAAAACAGCCTTTTTGTTTTCTGCTATGTTTTATGTCCTAACATCTACAAAATAAAGCACAAGGTGTGCAAATTATGTTTTTTCACATACATGTATGTGATAAATGTGTTCAGAGTTTGGCTGAAATGAGGAAATATTTGCTTTTATAAAAATATTTAGCATTATCAAAATGAACATTTGATTACTCCATTATTTAAGCAATATTTTACTAACAAATGTGCTGTTTGTTGAATATCAGCACAGCTATGATTTCATGTCAGTGATAGATGCAAGCGTAAATTTGGCTACAGATGAGTTTTTATGGTTTATGGTGATCTCGTAATGAAGATTCAAGCTCTGTAATGAGAAAGCCATAAGCTATCAGCATTTTGCTCTTGAGCTAATTTGTCTAGTCAAAGAGTTCCTGAAATAAGTGGCTCTTGGATAAAACTGTCTGCTAAATGACTACTTAATTACTGAGAGCGAAAAAATAAGATTATCACAGAAGCACTCGCACGTTCTGGAGAATAATTATAAATGGCCATTGGCATATGGTGTACATATGCCTTCAGAACAAATTATATGTTTTTCAAGCCATTTGTAACATATGCACATACTTTTTTCCAAAAAAACATGTTTTTCCACCTTGTCGTGACTATCCTGTCTCTGTGTTTGACGCTATCTGCATGCAATAGTCACGAACTCTCCTCTCATCACCAAGTTTGTCCTGATTTACCAAACCTCAGTATCCTTGGGATGTCTTTGTGATTACAGCACACAGTTTTAAAGGTACGAATCAAGTGACCCGTCTTATTTGTCAAGAAAAAAACTTTTTTTTCTAATAAAAAGTGGCAGAAATTATGATTACATTTATATTTGTCCTCATGAGACACTGACAAAAACGTGAAATATCATTCAGGCAGGATTGTGGCCATGCAAATTGGTTCAAATGAGTTCAGGGAAATTTTAGTGTGTGGTGCTTTGTACAGTTTGTATTATTTCCAGAGCAGCTTTACAAAGAATAGCGCTTCACAACCCCCACAGAAAAGACACGGTGGGAGGGAAGAACTCTTTAAGAAAAGATTAAGAAATAACCTTGGGAGGACAGAAATTTGTCTTTGTGTTTGTGTGTGTAGTTATGTTTGTGTTAATCATATGCAGGTGTGAGTGTTGTACACTACGTGAGGCTGTTCTGTTGCATTAATATACATTAAATTATTATTGGAAATGCATTAAATTTGCAGATTTATTTTGGTTAGTTACATGAAATTTCTAGCAGTGCGATATGCTGTACTGTACTGTGATTATGGGCCATTCTACAGAATTGGTTTAAGCCACTGTCCCACAACCACATTTAAAGGGGTCCCATTATGCTCTTACAAAGTCTTGATTTTGTTTTGCGGGTGTACTAGAACATGCTTTCATGCTTGGTGGTTCGAAAAACGCATTATTTTTAACATAATTTACATTATTAGCTCCAGCTAGCTTCAGAAGTATCTAAAATTGCCACTTCGAAACAGTCACAACCAAAACATTTGGTGTAGTTTCAGTAGTGACATCTTTGTTTTTTTTTTGTGTGTGTTATCCCATAAAATTGTCAATACCGAAATAGTCACAACCAAAACATGTTATCATTGTTTCAGTAGTGACAAAAAGGGAACACATAATCCTCATATTTGGGGGAAATAAACAAAATTGTACTACAGTTATGCAATTTTTTTTTTGTATTTTAGTATGTTTTAGTATGTGGGTTAAAATTCTGCAATGTGATGTGATTGCAGTTGCATGTGAAAAGCATTACTGTCACTACCGAAACATGGGATGTCAAAAATAAAGTATACTGAATTATCAATCCAGATGTTATGATATGAGATGTTATGATGATCATTTTGATTCAGTGTATATTCAAACTAATGAACTATGAAATCAGTATGATCAACTTTTTGCCTTTTACAAAGAACAATTGGATTCAAAATACAACAAATCTCATGAATTACACTTGAGCTATTGTTATAAATGTAATTGTATGGATTTACCTTTTTTAAAAATATGTAATAAAATAGCAAAAAATATATATTTACAATCTAGATATAAGTAAAATCTTAAGTCAATATAACTTATCTAATTAAATTATTATTACTGCGTTTCGGTTGTGACAAATTTGGGGAGAGGACAAATATTCCAAAACTTTCTGAAAATGTAATAGGAGAATAAACTGCACAATTACTAGAAATGTGTATCTTGAATATTATACAATTTGCATACAGTACATACACATTTTTTGGAAAATGACATTTTTTTCAAGACGTTTCCAACTCTGACTTTGGACCAATTCTGTAAAATGGCCCATATACAAGGTTTTCCCAAACTTGGGTATGTGACATTGATGAAAAGCTAAAAAATAGGTAATAAAAATGTAAAATTAAAATACATAAGCAATTCAAAAAACAAGCAATCCAAACTCAAGACTTATGAAATGTATTTATGTGCATGTCATATAAGCATTAGATGACATTAGAGAATTGTGAACATGTAAATGTGTTGTTAAATTATTGAAATATTAACATTAAATTTCAAGGGGTACTTCAAATAAATATTCAAAGTCAAGGAAGTTTGGCTGATAAAAAAAATTTGAACTGAATTTCTGGTATGCGTTTGTCACACCGCAAATTTATGTGTATTACACAAAAGGCTAAAGGTTCACTAAAATTGTGAGTGTAAAAACCAACATGGAAATGATAACCTTTTATAGCACCAAAATACTTCTACCTTCCCAAACAAGTCCATTAGTGACCATTAGTGAAAATGTTCCTGTTCTGCATTCATCATTATTCATTTATTTACATTTTTAATTTTGGATTATCATTATATTTTAAGCATTACATTTTCAGCAATGATTTCCAAAAATTAAACTTTTTGGTTGAAGCACTTGAAGCTAACATCAAGAAAAACTTAAAATTGACATTTATGAATAAAAAAAATTTAGTAATGCAAAAAAAAAGGTCTTAGATTTTTGGATACTATTGTAGATAAATATAACAAAAAAGAAAAAAATATATTTAAAAAAAATGTTTTGTTTTTTTTTAAATTATATGTTAAAGGGGTCATCGGATGTTCACTTTTACATGTTGTTTGAACACTAATGTGTGTTGGCAGTGTCTGTACAAATCTACCCTATAATGATAAAAATCCATGCAGTGGTTTTTAATTAATCTGTAAAAATAATATCTCTTTTTTCAAATTGAGACATTCTCAGATGCCTGTAATTGTTGCGTCACACCCACAGAGGCCGCTCCCACAATAGTTAATTGACATGAGCGTCTTACCTCAGAACAGTTGTAACAGTCCAACCTCCATGTTTTGATGCCGAAGCAGGGATGTAAGTTAGATAAGAATTGAGCGATTGAGGTGTTGTGTTGCTGGATGTAATAATGAACATAGTGGTCGTCATTTACTCCTGACATCTGAGCTGCTGAAGATGCAGTGGATTACGTTTGTTTGTGAAGGGAATGTGGCTCCCGATCTACATATATCCGTCTATGTTCGCGCGAATCATTCGTGATCCAGCTTCACTTACAGTAGATGTGAGTATAAGGGTTTTTTTTTTTTATGAATCTTTGCCTTTCCTAATAATGTGCTAGTCAGCAAGTTTAGTGACTAAAGCAGCTAAAGTAAACAGGCTCGTCACTCCACAGAGAGAAGAGAGGGGCGGGGCGAGCAGAGCTCATTTGCATTTAAAGCAGCCTCAACTAGAATGGGATGATTTTTGCAGAGCTGATTTTGACAAGGTAAAAAGGATGTTGTTTTACACTACTATTGCGAATTTTTAACCAAAGTATATTATAGACTTTTTTTATTAAGACCCTAAAGAATCATATCAACTTCTGGGCATCTGATGACCCCTTTAACTACAGATAGGATGTTAATTTTTGGTTTTGCTGTGTGTTTAGGTAACTCACCCCATCTCCCTCTTTGATGAAGTCCTTTCTGCAGATATGGGCCATGATTCCTGTGGCCAGAGCATCTCCCATCACATTGACCATGGTGCGGAATCTGTCTCTGAAGAGGTGAGGACAAACAGACAGAGTTAATTTCAGCTTAGTGCTCAAATATGTCCGCCCAGTGCACATTAACGTAGAAAAACAATGGATAAGCAAGACAATAGAATGCAAAAACACTTTTCTGTGTGACTGGCCCATAATGGTGCACTGACAAAAAATGATTATAAAAATATCCAGCACATGTCAATACTTACAGGGCCCAATCAACAGCAATGATGAGAGTGATGTCATCAGTGGGCAGTCCAACGGATGTCAACACTATTACCATGGTGACCAGACCAGCTTGTGGGATCCCGGCTGCACCGATGCTTGCTGCTGTCGCTGTAATACTGGAAAACATGGTAAATGAATCATTGCACAGTAGACAATACATTATGAAGGACAAACAACCACTGTAGCATCTAGAGACCATTTAAAGTACATACGTCATATATTTGTACAAATTGCATGCAAATTTTATGGATTCAGACATCCAGTCTTCATGCAAATAGTATAAACAAACAAAATGAAACTCAGAATGAGCAACTGAACAAAAACAAGCTCTTGCATGCATGCTTTCATGCATATGCAACTCATGCACCCTCACAGGGGTAGAAGAACATCAGTCTGCTCGTGTGTCCCCTGCTCAAGGTTCAACACGTTTTTCAACAGCCAGTGGTTTAATGCACAATGCTGCACTGAGTAATAACACATATCGATGTCAGGCTTCGATCCGCACGGCATTTATAATGCAACAGGAGGAATAAAAGATTCTCTGACCCTTCTCTGAGTCTCTAATGAGGAACGCTGTTTGATTTTTTAATTTTTTTTTGGATAGACTGGTGGAGAAGAGATTGAATGCGAAGCTTAAACATAATGACATCAGCGACTGAGTTTTGGCGAATGTTACTTTTAAATACAATGTTATCTTTTGTTACTCATTACAAAAGAAAACTAATTACAAAAACTGACATGGTTATAGCTGCGTTAGGTGTGTTTTACACTGCACATGCAGTAGATGTGCACCTTAGTAAGTGTATGCTATTACATTGATTACAGTGTGAATGCTGTGACCTGTAAATATAGATGCTGCTGTTGCACTGCTTATGAGTGATTTCTGTAACCGGTTAATATAAGCAATGCCATAAATGCATGCTGCTATTACATTGCATAAATGTGCAGAGTCAGTTCTGTAACCCGTTTGTATAAGTGTTGCAATAAATGCATGCTGCTATTGTACTGCTTATCTGTGCTGAGCGAATCCTGGGACCTGTTAAAAAAAAAAACAAAACAATAAATGCATGCTGCTGTTGCACTACATAAATGTGTAGAGTCAGTTCTGCAACCTGATAATATAGGTGTCGCAATAAATGCATGCTGCTGTTGCACTGCTTACATGTGCTGCGTGAATTTTATAACCTCTTAATGAGCACTGCAATAAATGGTTGCTGCTGTTGCTCTGCATAAGTGTGCAAAGCCAATTCTGTAACCTGTTAATATGTGTTGCATTAAATGCATGTGTGCTGCTACTGCACTGCTTACGTGTGCTAAGTGTGTTAATATAAGCATCACAATAAATGCATGAGTGTGCAAAGTCAAATCTGTAACCTGCTATTGTAGGTGTCGCAATAAATGCATACTGCTGTTGCACTGTGTAAGTGTGCAAAGTCAATTCAGTACCTTGTTAATATAAGTGCATGTATAACTGTTGCAATACATGCACGCTGCTTTTGCACTGCTTATGTGTGCTAAGTGTGTTAATATAAGCACTGCAATAAATGCATGCCTTTACAAGTCAATTCTGTAACCTGTTAATATGGGTGTCGCAATAATAAATGCATGCTGTTATTGCACTGCTTACATGTGTTGAGTGAATTCTGTAACCTGTTAATATAGGTGTTGCAATAAATGCATGCTGCTAATGCACCTCTTACTTGTGCTGAGTGAATTTTGTAACCTGTTAATTAGTACTACAATAAATACATGCTGCTATTGCTCTGCATACGTATGGAGAGTCAGTTTTGTACTCTGTTAAAATAAGTGTTGCTATAAATGCATGCTTCTGTTGCACTGCTTATGTGTGCTGAGTGAATTCTGTAACCTATTAATATGAGCACTGCAATAAATGCTGCAATAAATGCTGCTTTTGCACTGTTTATGTGTGTTAATATAAGCAACACAATAAATGCATGCTGTTATTGCACTGCATAAGTGTGCAGTCAACTCTGTGACCTGTTAAAAAAAGCACTTTCATAAATGCATGCTGCTATTGCACTGCTTACATGTGCTATATGAATTCTGTAACCTGTTAATATAAGCAATGCAAAGCATGCTGGTATTAAACTACGTACATGTGCAGAGTCAATTCTGTTACCTGTTATAGGTATCCCAATAAATGCACGCTGCTATTGCCATGCTTATGTGTGCTGAGTAAACCTGTTGATGAACACTGCAATAAATGCATGCTTTTATTGCACTGCGTAAGTACGCTGACTCAATTCTGTAACCTGTTTACGTAGGGGTTGCAATACATGCATGCTGCTATTACGCTGCTTACCTGTGCAGAGCGAATTCTCTGACCTCTTAATAAAAGCACTTTAATAGATGCATGCTGCTATTGCACTGCTTACATGTACTGAATGAATTTTGTAACCTTTTCATATAAGCAATGCAATCGAGGCATGCTGGTATTGAACTACGTATGTGTAGAGTCAATTCTGTAACCCGTAACTATTGCAATGCTATTACGTGTGCCGAGTGAACCTGTTAATGAGCACTGCAGTAAATGCATTCTGTTAGTGTGCAACTATTAATATAGGTGTCCCAAATAAATGCATGCTGCTATTGCACTGTTTACGTGTGCTGAGTGAATTGTGTAACCGGTTAATATAGGTGTTGTAAAAAATGCATGCTGCTGTTGCACTGCTTACGCATGTGGTGTGAAACAGACTCGTTCAACCCCCAACACTTGAAGCAGAGCATATGAAAGCTAGAGATGAGAGAGAGAGATGGCTGATGGATTTTGGGAAGACTGGGGAGGGACAATTGAAAATTGCATAATAATCCTACGTTAAGACAGCCATGTGACAGCCGCGTTTATCCCTGTAACAGCACTACCCAGATGCTCTCCGACTCTCTATCCCTGTCTATATCTCTATACCCTCCATTTCACTATCTGACCTTCCATTCGCAAAATTGTGAGGTCGTCGCATCACTCTGTGATGTAGTGCACAATCACATAGTGAACTCTGAAGTATGCACTTCGAAAGTACTTTTTAAAAAAAAGTACTTTAATAAATGCATGCTGCTATTGCATTGCTTACATGAGAAGAATGAATTTTGTAACCTGTTAATATAAGCAATGCAGTCAAGGCATGCTGGTATTGAACTATGTACGTGTGCAGTCAATTCTGTAACTTGTTATATGTGTCACAATAAATGCACGCTGCTATCGCAATGCATGTGTGCTGAGTAAACCTATTAATGAGCACTGCGATAAATGCATGCTGTTATTGCACTGCGTAAGTGTGCAGAGTCGATTCGGCAACCTGTTAATATAGGTGTCGCAAATAAATGCATGGGGCTGTTGCACTGCTTAAGTGAGCTAAGTGTGTTAACATAAGCACCGCAATAAATGCATGCTGTTATTTCACTGCATAAGTATGCAAAGTCAATTCTGTAAGCTGTTAATGTACAGTAGGTGTCGCAATAAACGCATGCTGCTGTTGCACTGCTTATCTGTGCTATGCGAATTCTGTGACGTGTCAAAAAAAGCACTTTAATAAATGCATGCTGCTTTTGCACTGTTTATGTGTGCTAAGTGTGTTAATATAATCACCGCAATAAATGCATGCTGTTATTGCACTGCATAAGTGTGCTGAGTCACTTCGATTTATGCGCTTGATCTTCCTTTTAGTCCAGACAGGATGACAGGAACATTTACGACCCTGTGGCGTGCCAGACCTGAGGACAGCAAAGCTTTGCGCTGCATACCAAATAATCTGATGAATGATAGTTCTGTCAGGCACACATCACCACATCTGTGCAGCGGCGGATGTCTTTTGCATGCATAAACACACCCCACATGAGCATGTGTATGCATGCACATGGATGGAGGAAATATACAGTGAATGACTTGAAAAAGAATAGCACGTGAAAATTTCAGAATGGTTCAGCAATTATATTATATTTTTACCTTTTACTTTTCTTGAGCAGATCCAGTGAATGCATATTGTGAGCTTTTCACACTCGGCACTTTTGCAGAGAACTTGCATCAAGCTTGACAAACAATGGGTGAGTAGTTCACTTCAAAAGTATATATTGCTTCTTGATGTGTTTCTATCTTGTAATGCACTTTCAACATATTTTTTTCTTGCAGATTTCAGCCGAAATAGTCACCAAAACTCTGCTATGCCTTCGGATTCTGCTTAAACAAGCCGTGTGAATACTTTAACTTGTTAATACAGGTGCCAAAATAAACACACACTGCATGCAAGTGTGAAACAAGGAAAGATGTCATTTCAGTCATTATGGGTCTGAAAACACTAGAATATTATAACACCTGCAACCACTGGATTATTATATTATAGCTTATGCAAAGGCATAGCAGAAACATTTTTCTTTTGTTTAGAATGAAAACGTTTCCATTAAGGTCGTAAGATGCTTCTGTAGCACGTCTATTTAGATCCATCAATGCAAAGATGGATCTTAAGAGCTCTTGAGTTCTTTTCATGTGTATATCAACAACATGTGTTTGTAGTTCACACTGAGCACAGTACTGTTATGGAGATATACATAGGGGAATATTTTTATATATTATAGGTATAGGTTAAATATTTCCCATGCATTATATTGCTTTTATATTTGCAAATTCTTAAAATCTTCAAAAAAAATTAAATTGCATATAAAATAAACTGATCTGTACAAATGCATGTATATATAAAGTATAATATATAAATATCAATTAAATAAAATTTATAGAAATGAAACTGAAGAAATATAACCTATTTCCTTCTTTAACAGGGTCACTTTAACATGGAAAAAGCTTCGAACTGGTAAACAATTTGCACTGTTATTAAGGAATTTGTTACTTATTCTCTTACATATTGTAATTTCATAAATGATGGATTGCTATTACATAATGCTCTTCTGTGCATCATGCAGTTGGATTAAAAAAGTGAAAAGTGAAAGTGACAACGTACTGTCAACTATGGTGACCCATAGTCGAAATTGGTCCTCTGCATTTAACCCATCACGAGTGCACACACACACACACGCGCACACACACCAGTGGGCAGCCATTGCTCCAGCGCCCGGGGAGCAATTGGGGGTTCAGTGCCTTGCTCAAGGGCACTTCAGTCATGGTATTGAAGGTGGTTTATTTTTTAACAATCCCCACCTTCAATCCCTGCTGGTGCGGGAATCAATCCAGCAACGTTCGGGTTACAAGCCCGACTCTCTAACCATTAGGCCATGACTGCCCTCAAAGCATCTTTCAGGCCTTGTTCAGTGTCTGGATCATGAAGATCTGCATGTGCAAAATACTGTGAATCCAGAACTTACTAGTTAGCTGGAACTGATCGATGGATGGTTCAAACAGAGGTAAATTTCTCATACCAGTTTTATTTTTTCTAATAATACAAAAATTAAAAATGTAATAATTAAGATACTATTATAGTTATTATATTATTTTGTAATTAAATTACATTATATATTTGTAAATGAATATATTTTTATATTATTTTATTATATTATTTATATTTATTTAATTTGTATTATTTAGCTTTAGTATTAATTTTAACCTGCATTGTAAGTTTTATAATTTGTGTTCATTTTGTTTTGTTTTAAACATACATATACATACATACAAGGTGTTTAAAGTGCTTGAAGTACTTGATTTTGACTTTTTGAAAAGTGCTTGAATTATTGAAAGATAATGTATCTATGAAATAAGTATTTAATTATTTATATAGCTTTAATATATTTTCACGCAAAATTCATGCAGTTCAAAAAACGAATATTTTTTGGCTTATTTCAGTTAATAAAACTAGTAAAAAAAAAAACCCTAATCAAACATAAAACTTGTGACCTCGAACATTCATTTCAAGCAATTCACTAGCAAAAACAAGATCAAATTAAAAGAGCCAATCATATTTGAATTTCAAATGTGAATTTTAAAAAGCACGTAGTGATGGGTCAAACTGAGTTTTTCGAAACTCAAAATCGGTTAAACTATTGCTTTGCAAAATGATTCACTGTTTCTAAGTGCTACAATTGGATCGCATACAGATTGGGACTTCAGATTGCATACTGCGAATCATTTGATTTAAATCAGGACTTTGGAAAGAATTTGCAAATCATTTGATTTAGATTGGAACTTTACATATCTGTGAATCATTTGATTCAGATCACAGCTTCAGAGTGGGTTCAAAAAGCATTTGATTCAGATCGAGACTTCGGTGCAGGTTCGCAAATCATTTGATTCAGTTCAGTACTTCAGAGCGCGTATCGCGAATCATTTGTTTCAGATCAAGATTTTGGGGTGGTTTCACAAATCTTTTTTTTTTTTTCTTACATCAAACCATTAAGGCTGTACAGTTATAAAAACAAAACAAAGAAAAAAGAAAAAGTATACACATTCAAATCCTTTAAAAATTAACTGTAGTTAGAGAAAGAGAAGACATTGTTTGATAAGTGAGATCTCTGATTGAAGTCCTTGAAAATCAAAAAAGTAGTGCTTGAAAAGTTCTTGACAGTCCTGGGATTTCATTTTACAGCATCTGTACGAACCCTGGTATTAATTAAAATTATTTAATAGAAGTTTTAGTTTTATTTTATGACAGTGGAATCTAAATGGAAATGTTGCCTTGGATGCTAGCTGAAATAAACTGAAACGTATCATATAATTTTATAAATATATTTCTTTAAAAAAACTTATATATTTATATAAAAACTTCTTTCAAGTAAGGAACATTTTAATTAAACATAAATGAACATGTCTATTTAACCCTGTCTCATAAAGTCTATATATAAGCATTTCATTATGTTTTCTGTTATAAAAAAACCCAAAGAGATAAAATGTTTTCACCAACTTAAATTGCTTACATTTTCAAACTTAATCATGAAGACACGTTTTGTACCTGATGGTGATGATTTGGCCGAAGTCGAGCTCATAGTTATTGACCTGGGCGATAAAAATGGCAGCCACAGCCTCGTACAGCGCAGTGCCATCCATATTGATAGTTGCTCCGACGGGCAGCACGAAGCGTATGATTCGCCGGTCTATGTGGTTGTTCTCCAGCAGGCACTTGAAGGTGATAGGCAGAGTAGCAGAACTGCAAATGAAAATGGTCTCGTGATAAAACATCTCAACCTGTCTCAGTTTTACCGAAAACCAAAGTCTGCAATCAAAAAGTCCAAAATCTCAATATGAACATTTCTCATCATATTCAAACCTTGTACATTTCTTCTACCACTTTCATGTTTGTTTATTCCCATGTTTATTTATATTATTTCCAGAATACTAATAGAATCTATAACACATTTTCCTATATTTAAATCCCTTGTGAGAAAATCCACATATGTATCACCTTGATCAGTGTAGAAAATGCTAATAAAGATCTCCGTGACCGTAGGTATTTTAAAGTGTCATAGTTATGAAAAAGTTACAGATGGTGTGTGTGTGTGTGTGTGTGTGTGTGTGTGTGTGTGTGTGGATGCAACATAAACTATAGCCACTGGCAGAGTGACTTTGAAAAAAGGGTAAGATGAAATTTCTCATGTGGATGAGAGCTTGTGCAATATTTATGATGTTTTCTCTTTCTCTCTTCATAATGTATTTTCCTGTGACAGGAGCCAAGGGATGGGAGAAAACATGTTGTTTATGAGTCATTATGACTGGAAAATAAGATAAATGCTGTGTTGTAATTCAAAGACATACTTCTCTTAAGTCTAGCTTGGTTATTTGCACAAAGACAAGAAATTAAGCGGGAAGGAAATAATGGGCTGAAGTTCTTATTATTCACACAACCATTCAAAGGTTTTTTAAAAACTGATTTCATGATCAAAAGTAACAGAAGTTACTGTTCTAATCGTTATTTCAAATAGATGCTGTTCTTTTGAACCGTCTATTCATCAAAGAATGCTGAACAAAATTGTATCACAATTTCATCAAAAATATGACGCAGCACAATAATCAGAAATGTTTCTTAAACAGCAAATCATCATATTAGAGAGATTTTTGAAGGATCATGTCACACTGAAGACTGGAGTAATGATGCTGAAAATTCAGCTTTGATCACACGAATGAATTACATTTTTAAAATATATATTACAATAGAAAATAGTTACTTTAAATTACAATAATATTTCACAAATAAATGCAGCCTTACTGAGACCTATTTTAAAAGCATTAAAAAATCTTCAACTTTTAAATGTTATTGTGTGTGTGTGTATATATATATGTATATCTTCTAAAATTTTGATATTATCAATCAATCCAGGTAATAAAACAAAACCCCAGAGGATTCATCAGATTTGTTTGCTAATACTAACATTTCTGCTTTTAGCACCAGAAATCACCTCACTTTTTGGAGAAGGATGTCATCATCTATCTTTTGTTAGTTAAAGGGATTTTGCAAAAGACTAACAGGATGAATATGATTGTTTTGTGTGTTTAAGCTGGTGTTTGTGTGTGTTGTACCTGGAGGACGTGGCCAGTGAGATGAGCAGGGCCTGCAGGATTCCTCGAATGTAGACGATTGGACTCTTCTTGGTGATGAAGAAGTACATGCTGGGCAGGATGAAGAGGCCGTGCAGAATGAGGCCCATCACCACTGTGATGGCGTAAAAGCCTAGCTTCTTCCCCATCGCAGAAGGATCGCTCATCTCCAGGATCTTACCGGCCACCAGAAAAACGATGCCGAACGGGAAATACCTACACAGTAAATTAGCTGTAACTATATTCACAAAATATCCTCTCATACTTTATTGCTTAATCATTTAAAGCCTATTGTATCATATTTGATTCACAAATTTCTGAGGTTAAAAATGTTTCAATTTCTCATATTTCTCCAAAAGTGCTCCATATTCTCAATATTTCATACTATTTTCATATTTTGGTTTAATATTTAAATAAAAGCTAAAATCTAAAAAGAAAAATATTAAATATATTTGAAAATGTCAGACTTATTTAAATGTCAGAGGGTTAAGTAGATAATATTTTAGAAATGAGCTAAATAAATAAATGACTTCTTTTTATTATAAAAATACATATATTCATATATATATATATACACACACACACACCACACACACACACTAGCGCTCAAAAGTTTGGGATCAGTAAGATTTGTAATGTTTTTTTAAAGAGGTCTCTTATGCTCATCAAGACTGCATTTATTTAATAAAAAAATACATTAAAAAAACAATAATACTGCAAAATGTTATTACAATATAAAAAATGTTTTTTTTTTTTTTTTAATAATTAATTATTATTATTAATATAATTTATTCCTGTGATGCAAACTGAATTTTCAAGCTGTTACTCCAGTTTTAAGTGTCACATGATCCTTCAAAAATCATTCTAATATTGTGATTTATTATTAGAATTATCAGTGTTGGAAACAGTTGTGCTGCCAAATATTTTTTTGGAACCTGTGATTCTTTTTTTCAGGATTCTTTGATGAATAAAAAATTAAAAAGAATAGCATTTATTCAAAATCTGTATCTTTTCTAACAGTGTAAATCTATGGTGTCACTTTTCATTAATTGAACACATCCTTGGTGAATAAAAATATTAATTTCTTTCAAAAAAAGAAAGAATAAAACAAATTTACTGACCCTAAACTTTTGAACAGTAGTGTATATTGTTAGAAAAGAGTTCTATCTTAAATAAATGCTGTTCTTTTTAACTTTACATTCATCAAAGAATCCTAAAAAAAAGTATCACAGGTTCCAAAAAAATATTAAGCAACACAACTTTTTACAGTCCTGATAATAAATCAGTATAATAGAATGATTTCTGAAGGATCATGTGACACTGAATACTGGAGTAATGATGGTGAAAAATTCAGCTTTGATCACCAAAAATAAATTAGATTTTTAATGTACATTAAAAAAGAAGAACGTTGTTTTACATCAGAATAATATTTCACAATATAACATTTTTTCTGTATTTTTGAACAAATAAACACAACCTTGATGAGGATTACAAACTTACTTAAAGTAGATTAAAAATCGTACTAATTCCAAACTTTTGACCGGCAGTGTATATATAAAAATAATACTCTTTACCAGATGACAATAGCGACTATTTTCAGCACCGCTTCATTGAGACTTTGGCAGAAGTTCACCAGAGCGCTGCCATTTGGACCCATCCTGCCCAACATTATACCTTCGCAAAAATGAGTAGCGATATGCAAATGTGAGATATGATATGAAAATATTAACACATTTATTGCCAAATGTCATTTGTTGCCTCTGTGCCAGTGTTCTCACCCATGGTGGCAGAGAAAATGACAATCCCCAAGACGTTCATGCCCTCGCTGGTGCCAGGAAGCGTCCGCATCACCACATCAGGAGGCGGTGTCAGATCCAGCTGGAAGTTCTGGATGTCCGTCCCGTTATCGTCCTGAATCCCGTAGATGAGAGCGCGCCGAGTGGTGGTCTCTGTCAGACTGGCGGCCACTGTCGTCTTTGGAGTCTTCATTATAGGAACACTGTTGGTACGATACTAAAGAGAAGAAACTAATTAATAAAGAAATTAATCTCTTTTTATTTTACTTCCATTTATCAAGCACTCCTCTCACAGCTCCTCAAATGCATTTAGTCAGTAATTGCAAAATAACCAACCTGCCAATGCTTGTTTACATTTCAAGTGCTCATGCTAGCATTGTTATTTTTAGGTGTTTGACTGTGACTTTTCATTTTGATATTAAAGGAGAAGTTCACCTCCAGAACAAAAATTTACAGATAATTTACTCACCACCCTTGTCATCCAAGATGTTCATGTCTTTCTTTGTTTAGTCGTAAAGAAATTGTATTTTGAGAAAAACCATTTCAGGATTTCTCTCCATATAGTGGACTTCTATAGTGCCCCCGAGTTTGAACTTCCGAAATGCAGTTAAAATGCAGCTTCAAAGGGCTCTAAATGATCCCAGCCAAAGAAGAACTGTCTAATCTAGCGAAACGAACAGTTATTTTCTAAAAAGAAAAATAATAAATTGACAATTTATATATTTTTCAACCCCAAATGCTTGTCTTGTCTAGCTCTGTGTGAACTTTGTATATTCCGACAGTTAGGGTAGGTCGAAATTCTTTTGCAGTTTTGCAGTTTTTTTGACGTCCCCTAACTGTATTGACCCGGATTACACAGATTTTGCATGTGCATCGCAGAGCTAGACAAGGCCAGTATTTGAGGTCAAAAAAAAAGTATATAAATTGTCAATTTATTATTATTATTTTTTTTTTTAGAAAATAACTGTTTGTTTCATGAGATAAGACCCTTCTTTTTTGGCTGGGATCATTTAGAGCCCTTTGAAGCTGCATTTAAACTGCATTTTGGAAGTTCAGACTCGGGGGCACCATTGAAGTCCACTATATGGAGAAGAATCCTGAAACGTGTTCCTCAAAAAACATACTTTCTTGAAAATTTGCTTATACTTTACTCACCCTCAGGCCATCCAAGATGTAGATGAGTTTGTTTCTTCATCAGATTTGGAGAAATGTAACATTACATCACTTACTCACCAATGGATCCTCTGCAGTGAATGGGTGCCGTCAGAATGAGAGTCCAAACAGCTGATAAAAACATCACAATAATCCACAAGTAATTCACACCACTCCAGACCATCAGTTCATGTCTTGTGAAGCCAAAAGCTGCATGTTTATATGAAACAAATCCATCATTAAGACATTTTTAACTTCAAATTTTTTCTTCCAGTTCTCTATACATAATATTGTTTCTTCAATGAAAAAGTTATCTGATCTGAATCAGGAGAGAAATACGCACAGATGAAGCACCATTTACAAGCCAGTTCTAAACAAATATGTCTGTGGATTTTGATGTGAGAGGAAAACAGGAGATGGACTTTTTCACTGGGGGAAGCATCATTATGGATTATAGACCCATATTTTGGCCAGAAGCAATGGATTGAAGTTTAAAATGTCTTAATAATGGATTTGTTTCTTACAAACAAATGTAACATCCTTTCACAAGACTGGAGTGTTGTGGATTACTTGTGAATATATATATTATTGCAATGTTTTTATCAGTTGTTTGGACTCTCATTCTGACGGCACCCATTCACTGCAGTGGATCCATTCTGATGAAGAAACAAACTCATCTGCATCTTGGATGGCCTGAAGGTTCAGAAAATATTAATTTTTGGATAAATTATTCCTTTTTAAAAAGTGTTTCTAAACACATCATTAAATAAAAAAGATCAAATGTAAAGTAAAGTCTTAAAAAAAATCTGACCAAAGTAATAAACGTGATCCATAAGCAGATTAGTTGCTGTATCCTAAATAGTAAACACAGCATTATATACCATGACATAGTTATTTCAGATGTTCCAAGTGATTCATATTGTTTAAATCTATGGAAATGAAGTTATTCCTGTTTCAACAAAGTTTTTTCTAGACACTTCTGAACTAGTAAAAGCATGTTAGGTTGTTTCTATGCATAAGCAAGATACTTAACCAGCAGTTGTTCATACAAATATTTGAAACAAACTTAATGTTTTAAGAAAAACACAATAAGAAATGACTCTGGACTGTTCAGTTATTTAAAAAGTCAATGTAAATCCTTCGGGTTTGCATTAATGTTTTTCATATGCATTAATTCAGTGGTTCATTGACCATTTTTCCTTGCATACTGTATACTGTAATTTGTATATCTGTAAACTTACCTGTTGAAAAGTGGCTTGAACGAGGTTGGCTGGAAACATGTTTCTGTTTGGAAACACAAAAAAAAATATCACAGTTATATGCACGGATACAGTAGCATTGAACTGCACTGAATACTTTCAATTGGATTTTCCTTGAAAACTTATAGAAACATTCATAAAATTGTCCTTGCCAGTTCCTTAGTGAGTAGTTCTTTTTTAATGATTTTTGTCATGACGCTAGAAAACAACCTCATCAATAAAAGAAAAAATACAGGAAGGTTGGGAATACTTGAAAAATACATTTTCTGCTGTTGAAGGATGTTGACATTTTCATTATGGGGTGAATTCAATCTTGTGCCAGTTTGGGTGAGGTACTTCAGTGGAAATAACGGCATCCTATTCACAAATAATCATGTATTCATGAAACCAATTATGTATCGGATTGTATGGAATAATGTTGGTGCACTTTTATATTAAATATTTAATACATAAAAATATTTCATTTGATTTAATATTGAATATTTATATATTTAAATATACAATACATAATATCAAAACTGTGTTTACCTTTTTTAAAGCATTTTCATCACAAAACTGAAATTAAAAAAATCTATTTTTAATCTATTTTTTTGTTTGTTTTTTGAGGATTAAAGTTGTAATTCTTTCAGATCTGTTTCAGATCTTCAAGATACAGACCCTGCAAGCAAGTGTTGAACATGCACAGTGAGTACAAGAAAAAACTTTTAATAATGCACTACAAACGTCTCCAAAGCCCCAGTCTGTGATTCCTGTAGAAGCACATATGATTTTTTCTGGCGAAAGATATGTGTTTAGTAGTGTTTAAATTCTATACTTTTAGATATGCAATGTTTACAGATTCTTAGATTTCATAGATTTAATTTCCTTTTATAATAAATGAGATTCAAAATACACTTGATTTGTGATTTTAAAAACATGCAGTAGTCATAAGAAGCTTGATTAAAAACACACACAGACACACAAAGCAAGTAAATGGGTATATATGTATACTTTAGATGCAGATACCTATGAAACTTATGAGATCCCCCTGGATTTATACTATATAGTATAGTGATATTGTGCTGTATGAAAGGAAGAGATTCATCAATTAGCATCCAGACACAATCTGTGCACGTGAGAGCTGCTGGAGCCGCACCAGATGTGCTGTATGATCCCAGCACACTATTCACATCAAGACAATGTTCTCTGTTAATAGGTGGTTGAGTTTCCTGCAGGCGGATGCCATAATAATAAAATATGATGCAAATGTGCTGTGGGTTTAGGTCTACATAAATAAACCTGGCCTGGCTCATGTGGTCTTTTTACACTGAGGCATAAAGCGCTGATATTGTTGCAGGAAAGTAGCCAAACCCAATGCGTTTTTAATAATTGCATAATGCATAATTAATAATTTTTGTATGCAAGTTCCTTTTTCTCAATGGACAATAGCGTTGTTTGTGCATTATGCATCTGTTTATGTGTTTGTGCATTTTTGTTTTGCATGCAAGTTCTCATTTCTCAATGGACTAGCATTGCTTGTGCATTATGCATGTTTTCGTGTTCATGCATTAGATTTTTTGTGCATTTAAATTCTTATTTCTCAATGAAAAATAGCTTGTTTATGCATTTTGCATCTGTGCGTGTTTGTGGATTTTTTTTTTTGCACATGCAAGTATTTATTTCTCAATGGAAAATAGCATTGCTTGTGCATTATACATCTGTTTATGTGTTTGCATCATTTTTTAATGCAAGTTCTTATTTCTCAATGGAAAATAGCGTTGCTTGTGCATTATACATCTGTTTATGTGTTTGCATAATTTTTTAATGCAAGTTCTTATTTCTCAATGGAAAATAGCATTGCTCGTGCATTATGCATCTATTTTTGTGTTCGTGCATTAGTTTTTTTTGTACATTTAAATTCTCATTTCTCAGTAAAAAAGCTTTGCTTTATGCATTTTGCATCTGTTTGTGTATTTGTTCATTATTATTATTTTTTTGTACATGCAAGTTCTTATTTCTCAAAGGAACATAGCATTACTTGTGCATTATGGATTCGTTTTTGTGTTTGTGCATAATTTTTTTGCATGCAAGTTCTTATTTCTCAATGGAAAATAGTGTTGCTTATGCATTTTGCATCTGTTTGTGCGTTTTTTTTCATTATTTTTTTGCATGCACGTTCTTATTTCTCAGTGAAAAAAATAGCTTTGCTTATGCATTTTGCATATGTCTTTGTGTGTTCGTGCATTAGTTTTTTTGTGCATGCAAGTTCTTATTTCTCAATGGAAAACTGCATTGCTTGTGCATTATGCGTCTGTTTTTGTGTTCATGCATTAGTTTTTTGTGCATTTAAGTTCTTATTTCTCTGTGAAAAATAGCTTTGGTTATGCATTTTGCATCTGTTTGTGTGTTCGTGCATTAGGTTTTTTTTGTGCATGCAAGTTATTTCTGAATGGAAAACAGCGTTGCTTGTGCATTATGCATCTGTTTTTGTATTCGTGCATTTACTTTTTTTTCGCATGCAAGTTCTTATTTCTCAGTGGAAAATAGCTTGCTTATGCATTTTGCCTCTGTGTGTTTGTACGTGAATCTTATTTCTCTTATGCATCTGTTATTGTCTGTTTATTCTGTGCTTTTGATGGATTTGATTTTATATGCAGAAAACATTTTGCTTTTTTGTTCATTCATTCTGTGCATTAGTGAAAGAGTTTTTTGTGCACTGTTAGATTTTGCTGTATTTGGCTGACCAGTGGTTTGGGTGGCTTGCCATATGTATTAGATTTCTCTAATACATAAAATAAGTAAGCCTGACCAAGGGGAAAAGAATTTATTGAAGAAAATCGTGTAGCATAGCCGTCTTCTAGACCTTAACCCGAGGTACTGTCAGTGTGACCAGACCTTATACCTGAAAACAATGGCGAACAAACAAAAGACAGATACTGTCAGGACCTCCTACTGGAGGCCTTACAATAGGCAGGAAGCATGATCCATTCTGGGTATGGATTGTTTCATTATATGGACATTTGGCTTACACCTTTACAGAGACAGTTCCTGTTGATTGCATCTGGGGCACAGTCACAATGTAAATGCATCCGTCTAAAATTACACACAATCTTTCAGCATGCAGGTTTTTTTCTTTGCCTTTTCAGTGCAACAATATAAAGACCAACCTGTGCATGCTAGATGTGTACTTAACACATTTTACATTTTTATGCTTCTCTAGCCATTAAAATGAGTAAGTAGTGTTTAAGGCAAGCTTTGTAGCTTTTCTTCATCATTAGTGCACAAAATATGTACCAACTACACTAAATGATCAAAACTGCACCAGTTCATTAATAATTACAAAATTCATATGTTCTCATCTCCCAAACATAATTTTGACATGACCTTAAGGTTGTATATTTATTAAAGAACAGTCTCTTACTAACATAATTGCTTATTACTAGAGATTACACTGTGTTAGTCCACGTCAAGACTTTCGGTGTTATGTTGTCAGTGCTGGTCACATCCTCCTCATTGAGTGTTTTGTTTGCAAACACCCAGATGTTTTGTTTGCCAAGTAACCTGCAATTAATCTGCTATTGAATATCGGTATCTCTGAGCGAGCTCAATATCTCATTTTCTGGTGGCTTGAGTCATTCTCTGCTATCAGTCAAACAGCTTCATTAATGCACATGCTAATGTTTTCAGTCAACACACATATTCTCTGTGCAATAAGGGCTCATTTTAAAGCTATTAGAGTGAGGAATAGCAGATGATGCTATTATGCTTTGGTCTAATGAACTCACTGGTCTATATTTATGATTTTTAAAATGCATCTTTTTATGCAAAGCACTTTGAATTACCATTGTGTTTGAAATGTGTTATATAAATTTATTTTACTTTAAAATTTAATTATATATAATGAAATTAAATTTTAATGAAATTAATTGGATTAAAATGTCATTTCATTGGCATACATTTTAAAATAAAAAAATATTTCTTGTTTAATTATTTTTGAAATTACTAGCAATTTCTGATTGAAAATTCCAAATTGATATAACCAAATAATCCCTTCAGACCACATGAGGCTTCTGACAGCATTGAGGGTCTTTTAAATGGCTTTGACCATACAAACAACAATTATATTTCTAATAAAATGACCTTTGGCTGATGAATTGTAATCTGAGTTATGAAACAGCTGATTTTAGTTACGCAGCATCCTGGAGGCAGAAATAATGGCTGCATTTGCTTCCAGCAGGGGTAATAATTCACTTTCCATTCACAGCTTCCTCGCCACAGAGAATTTGCTAGATATACTTAATGCATTTAATTGTGGATTTAGGCTACAAATGTGCATTAACATGAATGGCACAAATATTGACCAGATGGTTGAGGCTGAGCTCACATAAAGCAGCACCAAAATGCATTTGGACACTTGAAATATATCAGTGCATTAGATTAGAAAAAAGACATTTATTGTAAAGAAACACATTTGCCTGGTTTGAAATCCTGAATGCATTGTTGAAGGCAGTCAATATTGTGTTTGTCTGTCATTAGTGGAGCGTTTTTATTATCTAATGCAATGACATACGTTCAAAACTCTCAAATCTATAGTAATTTCCCAAACGTTCTGCACAAGCCCTAGACGTGTGTTTGTGACTGATTTTAGATGCTCAAGTGCTCTCAAACAGGTCATGTGAGATTATGACTGCCATACCTTCAATCTAAACACTATCATCTTGGCTGGAGATTGTATTCGTGATGATGGTTCATTGTGATTTATTACTGACCAGCCCAGTAGTTGCTGGTAATTCATAAGTCAAATTTTCGTTTTTATTGGTTGATATTATTTATAATGAGAAAGACACTTTATATCATGAGCTGTGTTGATTGACATCATTTCTCACAAACTCCTATTGTGATCCATAGAAAAAGAAAGTCATACAGATCTTTCATTGAGATGCTTTTATAGATTAGTAAATCTTTTGCATTTAACATATTTATTTTTGTCATTTTAATTTTTTCAAAATTGTAATTATTAAAAATATATATATTTTTTTACTTTTTTATTTTTTTCTTATACATTAAATTATTTTTAAAAAGTATTTTTTATGTTTATTGTTCTTTTTTCCTTACTCATCTGTTTTGATTGTGATTATTTTTAATAACCATTTGAACCACTCTGAATAACCTTCTACAAATGAACAAAATACAACAAAATGTCAAGAAATATATATTTTTTATACAATTATATACATTATTTAAATATATATAATTACTTTACATTTTTTCTTATATACCTGTTTTGATTATTATTATTTCTAAGAAATATTTTGAATAACCATTGTGTGTGAAATTTGATAATGTAATAAAATGAAATGAAATTTTGTTTTAAGATACTTACTATCTTAATTTTTTAAATGTATTTATTTATTTTCATAATTTCTTTTCACTTTACATTTAGTGAAATTGATAGTACTTTTGTTGTGTTTTTATGATTTTACTTAGTTTTTTACATTTTAGTTATAATTTTTATATGTACAGTAACTCACAAAATTGAGTACACCCCTCACATTTCAGCAATCATTTTAGTAAATCTTCTCAAGTGACAATACTATAGAAATGAAACTTGGATATATTTTAGAGTAGTCAATGTGCAGCTTGTATAGCAGTGTATATTTACTGTCCCCTGAAAATAACTCAACATACAGCCATTATTGTCAAAACAGCTGGCAACAAAAGTGAGTACACCCTAAGTGAACTTGTCAAAACTGTGTCCAAAGTGTCAATAATTTGTGTTAACACCATTGTTATCTAGCATTGCCTTCATCATTCTGGGCATAAAATTCATCAGAGCTGCACAGGTTGTTGCTGGGATCCTCTTCAAATCCTCTATAATGACATCATGGAGCTGCTGGATGTTAAACACATGGTGCTTCTCCACCTTCCGCTTGAGGATGGTCCATAGGTGCTCAATAGGGTTCAGGTCAGATCACCTTCATCTGCACCTTCCTGTGTTTGGGGTCATTATCATGTTGGAAAACTGCTGTTCGGCCCAGTTTCTGAAGGGAAGGCATCATGTTCTGCTTCGAAATGTACAGTACATAATGGAATTCGTGTTTCCCTCAATGAACAGCAGCTCCCCAGTACCAGCAGCACTCATGCAACCCCAGACCATAATGCTACCACCACCATGCTTGACTGTAGGAGAGACGCAGTGTTCTTGGTACTCCTCACCAGGGCATCACCACACATGCTGGACACCATCTGAGCCAAACAAGTTAATCTTAGTCTCATCAGTCCATAGGACATGGTTCCAGTAATTCATGCTCTTAGACAGGTTGTCTTCAGCAAATTGTTTGTGGGCTTAATTGTAAGCCAGCTTCAGAAGAGGCTTCCTTCTCGGATGACGCAAATGCAAACCCACTTGTTGCAGTGTGCAACTTATGGTCTGATCACTGACAAGCGGACCTTCTACTCCTGCAACCTCTAAAACAATGCTGGCAGCACCCATGTATCTGTTGTTTGAAGCCAGGTTCTGCACCTGACACACCTGACACTCAACTTTGTTGATCGACCTTTTCTGAATGGAATCCGTCTAGGAAAACCTCTGTATGACCCTGGCCACAGTACTGTAACTCAGTTTCAGGTTGTTACTGAACCTCTTATAGTCTAGACCATCTTTGTGGAGAGCAACAATTCCACTTCTCAAATCTTCAGAGAGTTCTTTGCAATGAGGTGCCATGCTGAACATCCAGTGGTCAGTATGAGAGAACTGTACTCAAAGCACCAAATTTTAACTGCTCTAATACAAGATACACAACTTTGTATGGTCCTGTCAAGCAGACAAAAACATGAACATGATGAATAGGACATGTGGCTTTGCATGGTTAAATTACATTATTGCTGTTATCACTTTTGTTGGCAGCTATTTTAACAGTAATGGCTGTATGTTGAGTTATTTTCAGGGGACAGTAAATATACACTGCTATACAAGCTGCACATTGACTACTCTAAAATATATCCAAGTTTCATTTCTACAGTATTGTTCCTTAAGAAGATATACAAAAAAATGTTGCTGAAATGTGAGAGGTGTACTCACTTTTGTGAGATACTGTATATATATTTTAGTTCAATTCATTTTAGTTATTTTAGTAAACGAAACGAAAATTAAATATGTCCTCTGCAAGCAGCTGTAATATAATACGTTTTTTATATTTTTTCATGTTATTTCAGTTAGCATATACTTTAATAACCCTTTTTTCAATGCAAATGTGTCATTTTTGGCTAAACTATCCCTTTAACTAGTGTCTCTGTTTTCTCTCTATGTTTTCAAAGGGGACAATAAAGACCGTCTGACCGTATGAGATCTAGGAGAGCGTCGGCGGAGCTCATGATGGGTTTCCCGCTGTCCTCTGAGTCCTCTTTCTGTGCCATTCCGCCCGGATGGATGATCAACACCATGACGATTCCCACCACTACGGCCAGAAATGTGGTCCACAGGTAGTAAGAGACAGTGATGAGACCCAGCCGACTGGAGCACTTTGCATCCAACGCAGCCAGACCTGACATCAGACTGACGGAGAGCAGACAGAGACATGTTCATGTGTTAGATACAGGTCAAAGACGAAAGGGGTTTTCAAGCATCAACACAATAAATATAGGTTTTTCCATACATTACAGTATGTCCTGTATTTTTTTTTTATTATAAATGTCCTTAGTGTCACTTTTGATTAATTTAATGCATCCTTGGTAAATAAAAGTATTCATTTCTCCTATATATATATGCACATTCTGATGTTATTTTGTAGCTGAACACAATATAATTTGACCTCTCAAGGCCTTTAAACTGTACTTCTGGCACCTATAAAAAGCCCAACGTTGCTGTCCACATGTGCTCATCTCTCTGGGCACACAGCTAAATCTCATTACAACACAAGCAGTCAGTCAGTCAGTCATCCACACAAAAGCTGCCAGATTAACGTGAGAGAGAGAGAAGGTGCCCTCTAAACAGCTGTTCTATCAGCCACAGATTACATATTAATGACTGCAGAAAAATAGTGCCTTTTCACATTCACGTGATTTGCTTTTCCTGCACTGGATGGCTTCTTTTTTCAAATAAGATGATTATGAGTACAGTAACATTTTGATATGTACAGTTACAGATGTGGATGTTGAACTGTGAGGAGAAAATGAAATTGGTATTCAGGTCTCTCCTTAATATCTATTATTTTTATATATCCTTTGACTCGGACTAGTAAGAACAAACCTAGCAACTGCATTTTGTATGATGATGCTCTTTCAAACTTCAGGAAACTTCACTGAGTTCTCAGTTGTTTCACTTTAGAAATAAACTGATAAACTGGAAAGGAAACTGCATTGTTTACAATTATTAAAAGTAGTATCAGAAGTCAATAGTTGTCATAGAGATGAGTTGATTTGCTTCTCTCATTTACTTTCACTCTATATAGACTAATCCAATCAGATACAATTAATTTCTTAAATATGTATTACAGTATACTACTAAATAACATTTACTTCAATGGCATGAGATGACTGGATGCTTTCAACTGATTTCCTATCAAAATGTCAGCAAATGAATTGCAGTGGTCAAATTATTTAAAATATACAAACTCGATCATAATGCACAATGTTTCCATCTAACATGTATTTTGAAGTGCAGCTCGTCATATTAATGGAGTGTTTCAGTAGCAGTAACGTTAAACTTAGTACCTCACCTTAATATGTTCGTAGATTTGTGTCTTCGGAATGAAAATATGGATGTTTTATTTGTAAACATCATACCTTTTCGCTTGTTTCAGTTAATGTCATTAATCTAGCGAGCTAATCCAGAAATAGTACTGAAAACGTTGTATAGACGAGGCTGAATGCACAAAAAAACGAAGGAACCGAAAAACCCATTAAACTGAGTGAATAATTTACGCTGGAACCGCTCCGATTGATTCAAACTCGAATCACTAGCAAAAACCAGATCAAAAGAATTTCGTTATGGCTTATGGTTCTAAAAAGCAGGTAGTATTGGTTGAAACGGAGCTTTTCGAAAATCCGAATCAGTTAAACTATTGCGTGGCAAAATGATTCAATGTTTCGAAGTGCTCCAAACGGATCGCGAATCATTTGATTCATATCGGGACTTGACTTACATAGGGACCTCGGAGCACTTATCACGAATCATTTGATTCAAATCAGATTGGGAACTTTGGAGCGGATTTGTGAATCATTTGATTCAAATCTGAACTTCGGAGCGTGTTCACAAAACATTTGATTTAGATCGGAACTTCTAAGCAGGTTCGTAAATCATTTGATTTAGATCGGAACTTCTAAGCAGGTTCGTGAATCATTTGTTTTAGTTTGGAACTTCGGGCGTGTTCATGAATCTTGTGACTCAGATCGGAACTTCGGAGCGGGTTTGTGAATCATTTAATTCAAATCAGAACTTAAGAGCATGTTTGTGAATCATTTGATTTAGTTCGGAACCTTCGGAGTGGGTTCGTGAATCTTTTGATTAAACTCAGAACTTTGAAACGTTTTGGCAAATCATTTGATTTAGTTTGGAACTTCGGAGCGGGTTTGAAAATCGTTTGATTCAGATCGGAACTTCGGAATGGGTTCGTGAATCATTTGATTCAGATCGGAACTTTGGAATGGGTTCGCGAATCATTTGATTTAGATCGGAACTTCGGAGAAGGTTAGTAAATCATTAATTCTAAAAAGTGCGGAACTTTGGACCGTGATTTCTTACTTTCTTTATTTTTTAAACAGTTCAAAACATCAAACTATTAAGGCGGTATAGTTATTAAAACAAAACAAAGAAAAAGAAAGAAAGTATACACAGATACAAATCCCTAAGAAAATTAATAATGGTTTTATTACAGTAAAGGTAGTAGTAATCATGTTTTCTTGGCGTATTGGTTACCATTGTATAACCACAGTTTTACTACAAATACCATGGTTAAACTATTGTCAGTGTAGAAAAACCATGGTTAATTTGTGGTTACCATGTTATAACTATATTAACCACTGTGTGTGTGTGTGTGTTTTGTAGTAAAACCATGGTAAATTTCTGTAAGGTATGTGTTGCCAGGCTAACTAACTAAATAAATACATTAAATAATACATTTACACCTTAAGAGGGCACATAGGATGAATACAGAGATAAAGTTTTAACTGCTTTATGATTAACAGAGCTTTAGAAAGTTTCCATATACTTGTCTAGATCAACTTTGAATAAAGAAAAGAGAGTTTTAGAGCCAGATTTTTGTTTATGTGTGTGAAATTTAGCTAGCAGGAAACAAATTAAATTATTTTTGTTTTATGTTATATTGTATGATAAATATGCTAACATGAAAAACTTGCTTTATGAATTCTGAATATGTGTTAGCTACCATAGCTATAAATAAACATAAAACTATGGTCAGAAGTCAAAAAAATGCATACATAAATGTACATCTGTTTTTTGACCGCCTTAGCTCCATATTTTACATGTTAATCCTTCAGTAATAGATTCAAAGCCAGGAGCAAAATCAACGAGCTCTGAAAAGAATCGCTGCATTACATTAGAAGTTATAAGTATTTTAATTAAAGAATTAAAGACCGTACTTGACATCACTCATGATGTTAAAAATTAACTTCTCATCCCATGAATCATAGAAAAACGATGTGCACAATTACATGTTTTTAATGTTTTTGAATGAAGTCTCTTATTTTCACCAAGGCTTTTTTTTTCTTAAATGAAAACTTTTATTCAGCAAGGACGCATGAAGTTGCTTGAAAGTGACAGTAAACCTTCTGTAATACGAAGAATTTCTATTTGACAGAAATGCTTTCAAAAAATTATTTTTATCAAAGAATCTGGAAAAAAAAATATCAATTTTCACAAAAATATAATGCAGCAAAACTGTTGTCAACATTGATTATTATCAGAAATGTTTCCTGGGCAGCAAATCAGCATATTAGAATGATTTCTGAAGGATCCTGTGACACTAAAAACTAGAGTAATGATGCTGAAAATTCTGTTTTGATCACAGGAATGAACTGTTTTAAAATATAAACGAAAAGAAAACAGTTATTAAAAATTGTAATAATATTTTACAATATTACTGTTTTTATTTTTTTATTAAACAAATGCAGCCTTGGTGAACACAAGAGACTTTTTTTAAACATATTAAAAAAAAGGTAAATTATTTGTAATGTTTTTATCCTAAAAACTGAGAGAAATAAAAGTCAGAATTGTGCAATAAAAAGTAGTGATTACCTTTTTTTCTTTTTTTTTTTTAATTTTTATTATTATTTTTTTATTCCATGGCAGGAATAACAGACTGATGAGTTTTAAGTATTCCTGTTCACCTCTCAAACCGTGAATTCCAGTGGTCAAATTATTTAAAATATTACCTCACCTTAACATGTTCTTAGATTTGTGTCTTCGGGATGAAAATATATATATTTTATTTGTAAACATCACACTTTTTCGTTTTTTTCAGTTAATGTCATTAAACTAGCGAGCTAATCCAGTAGTAGTACTGACAGTGTTTTATAATCAAGGCTGAAGACGCAAAAAGCGAAGGAACAGACAAACCGATTAAATTGAGTGAGTCATTTACCCTGGAACCGCTTTGATTGATTCAAACTCGAATCACTAGCAAAAACCAGATCAAAAAGAGCCATTCTTTTTCCGAATTTTGTCATCGCTTGTAATGGTTTTAAAAAAAAAACACGTGTTGGCTGAAACGGAGCTTTTTGAAACTCCGAATCAGTTAAAGTATTCGAAGTGCTACAAACGGATCACGAATCATTTGATTCAGATCGGGACTTCAAAGCGCATATCGCGAATCACTTGACTTACATCGGGACTTCATAGCGCTTATCACGAATCATTTGATTTAGATCGGATCGGGAACTTCGGAGCGGATTTGTGAATCATTTGATTCAAATCCGAAATTCGTAGCGAGTTTGCAAATCATTTGATTAGGTTTGGAATTTTGGAGTGGGTTCCTGAATCATTTGATTCAGATCAGAATTTCGAGTGTGTTCACGAAACCTTTCGTTCAGAAAAAGTTAATTATTTATAATGTTTTAATTCTAAAACTGAGAAAAAAAAATCAGAATTGTTCAATAAAAAGTAGTGATGACCAATTTTATTTTATTTTATTTTTTATTCCATGGCAGAAATAACAGACTGACGAGTTTTAAGTATTCAAGTGTGCACCTCTCAGACCGTGCCCTTCTCATTCTGATGTTAATACACCACAGCTGATGTCAGGTCAGTGTAAATGGGCGTGCTTGCATGCAGTCCATCCTCTTGTTGAAGGTTGTGACCCTGATGAGCGTTGTGGGTAATCCGTATCCAGCCGCAGTGACGTTTCAACGTTGATTTGCGTGCTGATGGATTTATTAAGGAAATATCAAATCTATTTCTCTCTCTTTTTATCCGCTCCTGTTTACAGTGTGGGTTTTGACCCTTATCAGTGGAGAGGAAACAATCATCATCAGAAAAATGAAGCATATGTTCAGTTCATTCTTCATATCAGAACTAGCATCATAATCTCCATGAATAAATGCACACTGTAGTGTCAAAAATGATTTGGGCACTTAAGCCACACTTCAAAATGCATAAATGTCACTGCTTTAGATGAGAACATAACAAGTGGCATTTATTTTAATGGAACATTGCGCAAGCACTTTTTAAACTAAACACTTATTCACTGATTTTTAAGTACATAAAACAATAACTGTAGTGTACAGAATGCAATGACATTCAGACATTTTTAAATCTCTTCAAACAATTGCTCCGGCGTGACAAAAGTAGGAAGTGAGTCTTGCAGCAATGTGAAGAATGCCAAGCCATATACGTTGCTGAACAAAAAAATGCTGTATTAAAGCTGGCACTGCTGGAAGTGTTCGTGCAGTTGAATAAAGTAATGTTCCAGGCCTAAGTTTTGATGCATTGCGACATGCTGCTTTCAAGGTCTACAACAATACAAATATAACCCGTTTAAAGTTGAGTTTCTAATTACACATACTTTGTGTTTGCAAATGCTTTGTGCCTTTGCATGGCATAAATGACAGCATTTTTATATATCATTGCATGTTTTGAATGGATAAAAGGATTTAAAAGAAGATATAAGCTGTTTAGGTGTATTCTCATGTGCTTTTAGGGGAAAAATTCTGCCTTTCGTCTCTCCTGTAAATGTCACATCCCACACATCTCTGCACACAGCCTGTTTTCCTGAGAGAGGGAAGAAAGCCTGGCGGACGCACCTTCATCAGCATCATCTCACAGTCAGTGTTATCACATGCATCAGTGGGTCGACTTCAAAACAACAAATCCCCTCTGAATCTCTGAGCCGCCTGACAGCCAGATCAGCAGCGTGACGTGACCCAAGATTTAGCTTCCACAAATATCTGCATACGCACTCAAATGAAGCGTGTGGCTGGAGAGATGGACGGACAAATGGGACGACTGCCTTTATTTACCTCTCTATATTTTGTTTTGTGGACTGTGTGCAAGCTGTTTCACTTTTTTTAATAAAACATAAAATTGATGTGTGTTTGAAAAGTAGTTTTTGAACAGTAAGTTTTTGTATATTTTTAAAGAAGTCTCTTCTGCTCACCAAGCCTGTATTTATTTGATCCAACGTACAGCAAAAACAGTAAAATTGTAAAATATATTTTTACTATTTAAAATAACTGTTTTCTATTTTAACATATTTTAAATGTTATTTATTCCTGTGATTTCAAAGCTGATTTTTAGCATCTTTACTCCAGTCACATGATCCTTCAGAAATCAATCTAATATTCTTATTTGCTGCTCAAAAACATTATTGTTATTATGTTGGAAACAGCTGAGTAGAATTTTTTCAGGTTCCTTTGATGAATAGAACATTCATAAGAACAGCATTTATCTGAAATAGAAATCTTTTGTATCATTGTAAAGGTATTTATCACAATTTAAAGCATCTCTGCTCAATAAAAGTATTAATTTCAAAAATTAACAACAACAAAATTATACTGACAGCTTTTGAATGGTATATTGTAGAATGTTACAAAAGCTTTTTATTTCAGATAAATGCTGATCTTTGGATCTTTCTTTTCATCAAAGAATCCTGAAAAAATGTACTCAACTGTTTTAAATATTGATAATAATAATAATAATAATAGTGTTTCTTGAGCAGAAAATCAGCATATAAGAATGATGCTGGAAATGTAGCTTTGATTACAGGAATAAATTATATTTTAAAATATATTTAAATAGAAAACAGTTATTTTAAATAGTAAAAATATTTTTAAAATTGCACTGTTTTTTTGTATCTTTGGATTAAATAATTGCAGGCCTGGTGACTTCTTTAAAAAAACATTAAAAATCTTACTGTTCAAAAACTTTTTACTAGTGTAAATATTCTCATATTTATTATTTATATAAAACAAATGTAAATTATATGTATGTAGTATAAATATAATATAAATATTTCCATGAAATAAATATATTAAAAATTGTTGTCACACACACACATACATATATATATATATATATATGAAGAGTTCAGATGCAAAACCAACTAAAAGCCATCTCGGTCAAAAATGAGATAATGATACTGAGTGAATGCTTCTGACACATAGCATACATCCATCAAATACTTTTACTTCAAACTTGCTAAATTCCAGCCTCAGCCCAATCAGAAGTACCAGTGCTTACATAGAAACCTATACAAAGTAGCCAGAAAGAAATGCTCATTTTAAAGAAATAGTCAGATGGATTTAGAGGCTTTTGCATCTGAACTCTTCATATATATATATATATATATATATATATATATATATATATATAATTAAAATCTAATTAAAAATGTTACCCATTACATCATGTCTATATATTATGAAATATTCTAAAATAAAATGATTACCAATATATTAGCCTACTAATTAGTTATCAGATCATCACATTTATTGTATTGGAGTCACACTTTCTCACATTCTGCCACCAAAAATGTCTGATTTACAACAAAAGCCAGAAAGATTTCATACTGCATTGACATAAGGTGAGCATTGTGAACTGTTCCTTTAAATCTGCCTCAAACTGAGCATATTTCATGATGTCTGTAACTCATTTTCAATATAAGGTATAGCATAGTCGTGAAAAATGAACACCTGTTTATCATGCTACTACAGCTATGGTCTTTTAGAAGAAATTATCATTTGTACAGGCTGATCTGTCACAATAGCATCAAAGGATTGTTTTATGGGGTAATGATTTTTTACATTATACTATTTACTTTTGACGCTCTAGCGGTTCAAGCTTAAAATTACGTTATTGCGGAAGAACATTGTTTTGGTCGTCACGTGAGTTGTGCTTCGGCACCGCTGTACGGATGAATCTGTTGACTTGATGGTTATGGATGATCGACGTACTATTTGATGGTATCAACGCTAATCTTAGGCTAATAACGTCATCAAAACTCTCCCAATAATGAAAAAAACTTAGATTTTCGGAAAAAGGCGTCTTTTGAACAGGTAAGCTGCATATATGCTGCTGTTGTTTGAACTTGTTTAATTGTTTTAAAAAGTTTGGCAATGCTGAGGTTACACATAATGATTGCTATTCATATCAGATAACAGTGAAAATTAGCGTACAACTTGGCAAAGCGATTTATAAGCAAATAGAGCAAAGCAGGAACTAGTTTTAATTATGTCAAGCTTTGTTACAAGCATAAACATATGGTGAATCTAGTCAATAGAGGGAACCTAGTCAACTTCACAGTTCGGTGAATTACCTAGATGCTGGCCATATTGGCAATACTGGGATGTAAACAACAGCAGTTGTTGTACCACACAGTTATTGTACTACCGAATACATTGTTCTGCTAATTTATAATTATTGTTATTTTGTCTAAACCACAGAAAAAAATGCATAGAAGATGTTAAATCTTATAGAGAAGGACTAAGTAAGCAGGAAAGGGCATGATATTTAGACGAACTAAAGTTAATATGTGGTAAAGTACGAACAGTATTAATTAAGATATTAGCCCAATTTTTCACCTGTGTGACTGGAAATGATAAAAACACGAATGTTGTCAAAATTCATGCTCTGGAAATGCTGGTTCATTTTGGCCAACCACAAACGCCTTTTGTTTCTCAGACAGTTTTTTGCACTCTTCTTCTTGATTTGTTATAACTTTTGGTAGTCTATAGTGCTCCAAATGTTTTTCCTGACTGATTAGGATAGCCCAAAACATGACAATAATTGACCATTTTCAGCAGCAGTAATCTGCAAAATATGCGAGTTTCATTCAGTTTAGTAGCATTGTTTACGTTTTTTGCCGCCAATATGGCCGACTGGTGACGTGTCGTTAAAACACTCTATACAGCAAATGTAAAGCTATGCAAACTTGATTCGTATTTTATTATGGGTTCTGTTGCTTTCTCTTTTTGCTTGCAAACTCTCTTTGGTTTGAGGTTTGGTTGTTGCATGATCAAGCTAATTCCACTGCATATAATAGTATCCTGACTTTCTTTCCCTTATTTATGGCTGTGACTGAAACACGGACGGATGAATGATGAAAGCATGCCGTTTTTGGGGAAATCCATGCCGACAACTTTAAAATACAAATAATGATGATTATAGGCTTACTGTAGTGATCTAGGGGTAAGTCAAAATTTGTGTGTGTGTGAGTTTGTTTGATAGTTTGTTGCTGAATTTAATTGTGAGGATTTCTCTGAAGGATTTATTGAGGAAATGACAGTGAAATTACCTGATAAATTCACCTCCACAACTGTGGTGGTAAAATAACAGATTAATTTGAGAGCTGCTCTCCATCTCATTTTGCTCTCTCCTTCATCCCAAAATGACGCACTCGCAACAGTTTCTTTGTGTGTGTTTTGACACCCTCATGCTGGTGTCTTTAAATGCAAATCAAAGCTGTGAATTGTTTGAGCATGTGTGGATAAAATGTTCTAATTTGGCTCAGAAAGAATGACATTTTTTCAATTATTTCAACTAAGCAAATTCAATATGTTTAATGCAAAAAAATAAAAAAGAATGATTCTGAAGGATCATGTAACACTAAAGACTGGAGTAATGATGCTGCAAATTCAGCTTTGATCAGAGTAATAAATTACATTTTAAAATATATTAAAACAGAAAACAGTTATTTGAAATTGTAATATTATTTCACAATATTACTGTATTTTAATCAAACAAAAGCAGCCGTGGTGAGCAGAAGAGACTTTCAAAAAATTTTCATTGATTCATTGTAATGAATCAATGTTTCATTATTTTATAGTGTCAGCACAATCATTGTGAATGTATCATAAATATTCAAAATATGTGTATTGTTCAGTTCTATGACTAAGAACAGCCTTGGCTGCAAATCCTGTAAGGATTAAACTTTGCACCACATACAATTCATGTAAACATACATTTTAAATCTTTACATCTTTACGTCATCATGCCACATCTTTAAAGGTGTTTCAGGCTTTATAAAGAATTCAAAAGCCTCATAATTATCCTTAAATAGTCCATACAGCGTTTGCATTTTCCTAGTGCTATTTATATTCTCACATATGTGACCCTGGATTGCAAAACCAGTCATAATGGTCAATTGTCCAAATTGAGATTTATACATCTGAAAGCTTAATAAATAAGCTTAACGCTGATGTATGGTTTGTTAGGATAGAACAATATTTGGTACAACTATTTGGAAATCTGGAATCTGAGGGTGCAAAAAAATCTAAATATTGAGAAAATCGCCAAGTTGTCCAAATGAAGTTCTTACCAATGCATATTACTAATTAAAAATTAGGTTTTGATACATTTTAATACATGCATCTCAGTAGTGAGTGACAGCAGATCTAGAGCATGTCATCATTCTACAATTGACCTTGATTACATATATCAGTGCCAAGCAACACAGATGCAGCACAAACCATTTACATGCGTCACTCAAGGCAGTGGCTGAACAAAAGTTCATTGCAATGTCAAAGCCCACTGGATCTATAGATGAATTGAATGATTCTGAAATTGCCTTGGCTCCACTGCATTTCCTCTCATTGTTAAGCAAGTCACACTCTCATGTTTATCTCAGGTTTATCATATGTGCTTCTATAGTATGTTTTTGTGCGATGAATAGTTGTCCTGATTGATGTCAATAATATAGACTATCAGAGAACAAAGAAAAATGATTTTGTATCATTCACTGTTGCTTACAGATACTATTGGATGAGACATTGAACTGAACTGAGCCGGAAACTTGTGTCTTCAAATTTGTGTGTGTGTGTAAGTTTTTAAACAGTAAGATTTTTAATGTTTTTTAAAGACGTCTCTTCTGCTCACCAAATGTGCATTTATTTGATCCAAATTACAGCACAAGCAGTAATATTGTTACAGAAATATTTTTACAATTCAAAATAACTGCTTTCTATTTGAATATATTTTAAAACATAATTTATTCCTGTGATCAAAGCTAAATTTTTAGCATCATTAGTCCAAGTCGCATGATCCTTTTTAAATCATTCTAATATGCTGATTTGATTTGCTGATTGCTGATTTTTTTTTATTATTATTATCAATATTTAAAACAGTTGAGTACTTCTTTTTATATATATATATATATATATGTTACGAAAGATTTCTATTTCAGATAAATGTTGTTCTTCTGAACTTTTTATTCATCAAAGAAACCTGAAAAAAACCTACTCAGCTGTTTACAACAAAAATAATAATAATTATTTTTTGAGTAGCAAATCAGAATATTAGAATGATTTCTAAAGGAACATGCGACTGGAGTAATGATGCTAAAAATTCAGCTTTAAAATCACAGGATAAATTACATTTTAAAATATATTCAAATAGAAAACAGTTATTTTAAATAGTAAAAATATTTTACAATTTTACTATTTGTGCTGTACTTTGGATCATATAAATGCAGGCTTGGTGAGCAGAAGAGATTTCTTTAAAAAACATCTTAAAAACAAATCTTACTGTTCAAAAACTTTTGACTGGTAGTGTATATAGTCATGCAAATAAAAAAATAATATATTTAATTTCATTTATTTTTTTATTTGTGCCAAATACATTTCACTTTAAAGAACAAGCGACTGCATTAGCATCTGATCTACTGAATGGAGTAAGACTGCCTGTTAAACAGTTTACAAGACCAAAAGCCGCCAGATTATGGAAATGCGTCATATCTGCGTGTTTTGATTAGACATGCTCAACTGCCAAGAACTTGAAATCAGATTTACTGACATCAGTTACTGGCTCTCACAATGTCCTGGGAGATATTCGTCAATACCAGAATGTGAAAGAAATAATACAAGAGCTGGATAGTACTGCAGAAATGGGATTTAAATCAATAGTTAGTTTCGGTTTAAACATGATCTATTTTAGATGTGTGTCTTATGAAGCGCCTGGCAGCAAAAAGGCAATATTCCAAAATAAGTTTCTTGTTTTATGATACTTTTGTATCTTACACCATTAAAAGTGATAAATATGTCTTTGCTTTAAAAATTCTAGCACAGTATACATTAATTTATAAGTTCAGAATTGAATTCTACAATAGTGCATTCTTTTTTTTTTAAATGGAGTGTGCAAAAGCACACATTTCAGACAGTGTCACATGACCTCACATCATGATTGTTTGAAATCTAATTTTGTGCAAAATAATCAGTCAAGATGACGTTAAGTTGAGCCTGACATTATTTCTGAATTATGCATTACAGTGGAAAGTAAAGGTCAAGTGCATTTCATATTGGGATACATAATTCAGTTTTAATATTTCAGCCTGTGCCTTTTTCTATTACAGTATTCAGAGGAAACTAATTCAGTTTCAGCTGTAAAGCGGCTCTGCAAAAAAATAGTGTCATTATTCAGCTCAGTTTAGTTGTTTCAGTTCATTTCAATAAAGTTAATCAATTTTTGAAATTAGTTCAATTCAGCTATACACAGTTTTACAGAAGACAATAGTGTTATTTAGCTCAAAGCACTTTGGTGTTGATTCAGTTCAGTTCGAGCTCAATTCAGTTAAAATTTTGTCTCATTTCATAGTGTCAGTACCGTAAGATAAATGATATTACTGAATATTAGTTGTCTTTTAAACCCCAAGAGAGAATTGTAAATTGCGCACACAGAATAAACTGCAATCTGAAGACTTCTAATGCATATTCAGAAGCAATCTGTGAAAACTTCCTCTGTTTCTAACTAATTAATACCCTCAGAGCACTCTGTATTCCTTGCAGATATATAACTGACAGGATCTTGCTTCATCACTGAGGTCAGACCACTGGTAAATAGCCTGTTCTAGGTTGATCCATAATGTCAACTATTCACAGCCATGAACGTGTGCAAACGGAACGTGGATCATATCTGAAGGCAATTACGTGCAATCTGACATGTTTTTATGGAAACAAATGCATAAATGATGTTCATTTCAGTCTCAAGGCATCAAATGCACCATGTGGTTTACAAAATAGTCTTACTACATGGCAGAAGCTCACATGCAAGAGAGAATTTCAACCAATTTGTGCAAGAGGGGTTATTAGAGACTCTAATAACCAAGACCATAGAGGGTAATTTAGAAGTAAACACTCAAACTGCATCAAACAACCTTTCATATTGTTTCTTGGAGTCTTCACATTGATTGTATAATTTACTTAATGCATCTGACGAATGCTCAGATGGGTAAGAATAACCTGATTGTTTTCTTCCATCCCTCATTTTCAGAGGAAACAAACAGAGCAAGTCTGAAGTCATGGACAAAAGTGATGCAAGATTGACGTATAATGAGATGCTAATGGAAGCCTTGCTAACAAAACACCTGGAGATATTGTAGGTCATTACATTGTATGTTTTGTGACTGAGATAGAAAAATGAGTAGTTCAAACTTAGGGCACATACGTATTAGTGAAAAGTTTAATAGAGTGTTTGATGGGCACATCACTTTTCTACACATTGAAAATTTTTGTAAAAGTGCCTTTTTTTCACACTGCTTACCTCTGTCAATCAGTTCATTTTGACAAAAATTATATATTATACATATGTTCTTGTTTTTTTTTTTTAAATGGCTACATTAAGAGCAATTGTGTGATAAAATATGCAAATGAGGCATTATCTATGGTTATTACTCTATAAATCTGAAAACACTCTCAAACTGGCAGAACAAAATACAATGTTTTTAGGAATAAATGTTATATAAATCAGTGTGAATCATACATGAACAGACAAAAAATGAGTAAAAAAATTATAGTAAATAGTTTTTATAGGAAAATACTGTTTCAGTATTCATCTATTTCTATGTGATACTAGCAAGTTTCTGAGTAAAATTTGTTTCTATACACCAGTTTTTTTTCAGTGCTCACAGCTTTAGATCTATATGCATTTTGGATTTTCTTTAGATTTTTTTTTTCAGTAGTCTAAAACAACGCTTAAAAATTCTCAAATCTCAAAATTGACCAATGAATGAAATAAATTCCTGTAGTGTATTACCTAGAAGTCGACCATTATATCAGTTTTGCTGATTAATCGGCATCAGTGGTTGTTTGGCCGAACGGTAATCGGTTATCGGCATTATTTCATTATACTGTAGTGCGTGTTTTCATGTCATTACTAAGCGATGAATTTGTTGACTAGATGCTGCATTAGTGGAGAAAGGACAGCAGTATAATGTTGCCCATTCTGTTATCAAATAAAGTCTTGTAGACCGCCGCCTGAATTGAACGTGACGCGTCCAGTGTGTGTGATACTGGACAGCTGCGAGTTCTTCTAGATGCGGCTCTGCACTTTTGCCCATTGTTTGACTAACATATTTTTATATTTTGATTAGATAACCACAGATGTTCTAGAACAGAAGCAGTTAAATTGTGAAAGTGCACAATATCCATATGTTTGCAATTTCAGTACTGTGTCCTTTGTGTAAATATTTAAAGATGGTCATCTTTAGCTTGATTGTTGATGTAATGATGACACTTTACAATACGAGTCCATTTGTAACATTAAGATTGATAAAAGCTGTAGAATAGAAGTATTGTTCCTTGTTAGAGTGTTAATTTCAGCATTTACTGATATATTTAAAAAATTTCAGTTGCTTTTGTTAACATTAATGAACAATTAACTAACTCTAATGATCAATATATAATTAATATTAATATTTTTATTCATTTACAAAGTATGGTTCAGTAGGCTACTTTTTTTTTAAATAGTAGAGCACTATTTATTTTCCGTTCAGTATCCATTTCAAAAACTATCGGTCGATTAATCAGTATCGGCCAGTGTGGTCCAACCTAGTTATCGGTATCTGTAAAATCCAATATCTGCCGACCTCTTGTATTGCCTTCCCAAAGTTGGTGCAGTGCTGTTTTATTAAATTCAAGCTATAAAGTTTGTACAGTATAGCTTCCCCAACTGCAGTTCTAGCAGTTATAACCTTACTGCATCACACATGAAGCCAGACTCAAACTATGCCACTATAGTGCATTAAACATCAGAAATCTTTCGGAATAGTCAGACTGAAAGAAGTGAACAGTAAAAAGGGGGGTTCATTTAGCATGCTGACATTGGTGGGAGTTTCAAAAGTAATCTGAACTCTGAACTCTGTGCTGATGTAGACTTTGGATACAAAGGACCTGTGGGAGACCATGAATAAAATCCTCTTTCACAAAGCTGCTGTGTCAAGGACCAAAATGAACTCAGGAGTGAACTCAGTAACTCCTGAACTCTTCAGTATTAAATCATGCTAGTCGTTGCCCTCACCTTAAATGCTCTCAAACAAACTCTTAGGTCAGATTCTCACAGCATCTGCTGATTTAAAAACCACTATAAATCTATCATTTATTTCATTTTTAAATGTACAAATGAAGACTTCCCAGTGGGACTTGCATGCATTTCTGTCTGTACCTAATATAATGGTATTTTTGCTACTGCAAAAAGCACACACAGTTTTTGTTTTTAAGCAAATATGTCAAAAATCATTAGGATGTTAAGTAAAGATCATCATGTTATCTTCATGTTCCATGAAGATATTTTATACATTTTCTTCCATAAATCTATCAAAACTTAATTTTTGATTAGTAATATGCATTGCTAAGAACTTCATTTGGACAACTTTAAAGGTGATTTTCCTAATATTTAGATTTTTTGCACACTCAGATTCCAGATTTTCGAAACAAAACAAATTGACCCTTATGACTGGTTTTGTGGTCCCAGGTCACATATTTTAAAGTCAACAAGGAATTCACCCTATTTACTTTATTTATGCATGTTATGCATGTTACTGTTATGCAACAAACAAACAAAAAAAGCAAACAGATTTTTCTTACCTCACTGAAAAAAAAAAAAAAACTTCAATTTTCTAATTTAACATTATAAATATTCATTGCAAATAACAAAATAAATGTGTTACTATTGTAGCACATTTTCTTTCCCTCTTATTGCATATTGTTTTACTTGGAAATACAGTAATTATAAAAGTAAAATGGGTCGTTTCTTGTTGACTTTAAAGTCTGACACTTTTATGTCCAGCTTGGCAAATTATGTTGTCCCACATACTGGAACAAGAACATTACACTTTTCAATTACGGCTCCTCAAATAAAGACAGAAACGTTTCAGACATGATTAATTATATCAAACCAGAAGTTTTTAATGAGTTTGTCTCAGAAGATGTGAAACAAATGTCTGTATGAATGTGAGGTGTTCGGTACAAGACAAACTTAACTTAACTGAACTAGACATACTGGCACAGTTTAATTTGAGGCTCATCAGGAGAAAAAGAAGAAAATCCTCGAGAACTATGATACGAGTACATTCTGATCAAGTACAGCGTTCTGTCTGCATGATTAAAACATTTCATGGGCTGAACAGAAAAGTGCACATAATTAAAGTAAATCTCAGACAATGGAAACTGAATGTGTTTGGCTCTTCACATTATTTTATAGTTAAAATGTCATATATACACAATTTATGTATTATTTACCAATTTACACCATTTTTTGACAATTGCTTTGGCTGTACTGACCTCTTGGGCAGGTTCAAAGAGTTTAAAAGGGTTCATTCACTAAAGTCAGTGCTCATACAAATACTAGGATGTGCTTTCCTTCTCATGTACATGAGACATTTGAAGGAAATATAGGCTGCCATATCAAGAGCTCTGTGCTTCCAGAAACCGAATGGGATTTTCTTGAGAAATTTAGGGCCCTATGATTTCTGCTATGCGGAAAATGTGGACGGAATCTCGGAATCCAGTCATAAAAAAGTAATCTACCGGATAACACGGAATGTCACGGAAGTTGTCAAAGTTTGAATGAATTAATCAAAAGTAGGTCATTACACTTAAATCAAACTGCAGTATGGACCAGTATCTGTAGATATTACGGCGCAAAATGTGAATCCTGCATGTTCTGCGTGTCTTTGTTTTAATGGATGGAGCAGACGAGCGGTTTTGTTTACTACACACACTGAAGTGCACGTGGTGCTTGCGGTGATTTCAGCATTTGACCGTTCCATTTTAGGAAAACTAGCGTCATATCATAGACACACAGAAATGTAAAGGTTGACATGGCAACCCGTCAAAATAAAAGTCCAGTTTAACTTGAAGACATTGTGCCAGAAATGTAATACTACTATTACTACTACTACTAAAATGAAACAAACATTATTTTTTAGGGTATAATCAAACAACATTTCTTCCATGTTTTAATTTTAATAGTAACTTCTCCTTTGTTTGCCAAAAAAAAGTTTGCTTAATTTTCAAAAATTAAAAGATTAATTAAATTAATGTTTTATGCCTTTATTTGATAACCAGAACATTTTAAATACAAAATATTTTAGGAATAAATTTGAATAAATTAAGTATGCATTCAAATAATTAGACATGCTAAAACACAGAATTTGATAACAATAAAACATATGGTGAGAAAAAATAAAACATTTCATAGGGCCCTAAACATGTCATTTTTGTTAAACCTTTATTAAATTGATGTGAAATTGTATGTGTTTCATTATTTTTATTAATTAGACATGCTCTTTGATGAATAAAATTGAATTTACCATTAAAAAGGAATTGAGAAAAACGAAAACAAGAAAAAATAAATGAATTTGGGAAAAAATAAAACGGATTTCATAGGGCCGTAGAAATTGTGTGTAAGGACTATACAAGTTCCTCTTTGCATTGATGCCAGACCCTTCAACCCACTGCTGTGCAATTCACACTCATCTCAACATCAAATGGTCCAATGTTTGTCTTTGAATTGGACGTTTCAAGTTTATGGCTGTGTTAGAACCTCAAATAATCCTTATTCATCTTTTCTTTCGAGATCATTCACAATCAGATGCACAGGGGTTGCTTATTTTGGCTTGCTTTTATTGTGGTGTGTTGCTTTGGGGCTTGTTTTGTCAGATCAGATTGCTTTTTTTTTTTTTTAGTAAGATTGCAAATATTTCCAGTGCAGTGTTTGTGAGCATGATGCACATGACTAAATCAAGAATGGCTTTTTGTTTTGCACAGCTGGGCCAATTTTCTTTAACAATGTAGAAATTGGTTTATTAAAGTGACCTGATGGCAGGAGTGTGAGATGAAGCCAGGATTGCTGAGTTTGTTACTATTCATAAAGCTGACATTTATATTAATAACTTTTGGAAATCCAGCTAAAAAAGATTAAATGTTTGAAACATGGTTTCTAGGAGGTTCAAGCTAGTTTAGGTGACTGATCAGACTGATCAGAAGTGACATTTATAATGTTTATATTTCAAATAATTGCTTCTTTTAAACATTTTAGTCATCAAATATCCAAAAAATGTTATTACAGTTTTCACAATACATGTAAACCAGGCCAAGTGTTTTCAACATTGATTTTTTTTTTTTTTTATAATAAATGGTTCTTGAGTAGAAAATCACCAAATCAGTATATTAGAATGATTTCTAAAGACTGGAGTAATGATGTTGAAAATTCAGTTTATATCACAGGAGTAAATTACATTTTATAATATATTAAAATAGAAAACAGTTATTTTAATTTGTAAAAATATTTCACAATATTACTGATTTTACTGTATTTTTAAATCTGCTTGGTGAGCAGAAGAGACCTCTTTCTTAAGCATTAAAAAAATCTTACAGACCCCAAACTTTTAAACAGTAGTTTTAAATGTTTTTCGAGCAGAGAATCTGCAGACATAAAATCAGCTTGTTATCCATCAGGAGCAATATCTAGTCTTACCTGGACACAACCAGAGGCAAAATCAACATCTTTAACATCCTCATCAGCAGCTCTCCAGGAAACTGGAAGTATTTCACTTCCTAGAGTAGAAATGAGACATAACAATCAACAAAACATTGACCAGTCACAACTTTCAAAGACATGAAAATCAACATGTGAGAATTATTAATATGGATTTGGCCTTGAGGCCTCTTTCCCATTGTTCTGAGAAAGATGATTTTATAAAAGCACCTCAGGCTTTGGGTTAATGTTGCCTGACAGTGCCGTTCAGTGCTCAGGGCTTGTTTCAAGAGTACTGGGTTTTGGTTCAAAAGGAATGAAATGGCTGTCAGACATCATACTGAGGTTTTGACTTTTAATGTTCCCAGAAATTATCCAAAATCAGTAGGCTTCCCCACACAATTGAGAAATTATGTCTGGTGGCTGTTTGAATACTGGTTAAACTGTTTATTTCATATTTAAATTTTGTGATTTTTTTTTTTACTTACAATGCCAAAAAATAAACACTTTGAAAAACAGAAAAGACTCAGGTTAAAAAAAAAGCTTTATTGTAGCTTTTAAAACACTAAAATATGAATGCATGACTTTAGTTTGCTCAAAATTGAAGACTCATCTTCTGAATCATCCAAAAAAAAGAGAGAAAAAGCTATTTTTTGTCTAGTTGAGTTTCACAGTCAAACTCTTTCAAGTGTTGTTTTTGGTATTTTTTTTTTTCTTTTTTTTCTTTTTATCTCAGTTACCGTTTCAGCTCTAAAAGGACGTTTGAGAATCATTTTACCATCACAAGGGTTTGCAGATGATGTGCAAAATGCAATAAATACTATTTACACTAAACACACATTATGTTAGATACTATTTCGTGAGTTTTGTGAACGTAAATGTAAGGCTTTTTAAGACCTATAAGAACAAGCAAAAAGTTTATAATTAAAACAAAAACTCCAAATCTCCCAAATCTTTACAAAGGGAAAACAAGTTTATTTTTCTGATCCCACTGACTGATATATATTCTTGTTTTAAGTGTAAAACCACATATTTGTAGCAATAGCCAAAAATACACTGAATGGGTCAAAATGATTGATTTTTCTTTTATGCCAAAAATCATTAGGATATTAAGTAAAGATCATGTTCCATGAAGATATTTTGTTAATTTCCTACTGTATGTATGTATATATATATATATATATATATATATGAAAACTTAATTTTTGATTAGTAATATGCATTGCTAAGAACTTCATTTAGACAAATTTAAAGGGGATTCTTATTTATTTATTTTTTTTCTCAATATTTAGATTTTTTGCACCCTCAGATTCCAGATTTTCAAGTAGTTGTATCTCGGCCAAATATTGTCCTATCCTAACAAACTATACATCAATGGAAAGCTTATTTATTCAGCTTATGACTTTTGTTTTGTGGTCCAGGGTCAGATATTGTCTCTGACAAGCTACAACTGAGGTTTTCTGTTTTTACATCAATCTTTAGTGTTTTTTTTATAGTTCAGATTTGAACTTTTGCATAGAAACCAAGGTGGTATCCAGTTTCTCAACACAGAAGGATGGTTAACTACAGAAACTCCAGACTACAGCTGGTAACAGCAGATATTACTGAGCAACACAACCCTTCAACTGCCCGCAGCAGCGACCGCAGTCCGAAACTAAAGAAACTGCCTGGTGATAACGGCCAAATCTCTCTCTCTTTTTCTCTCAGTGGTTGGATGCTTGGCCTGCAGTCAGGACCCTGAGAAAGCCTCTTTGCTTTAAGCTCTGCTGGTTTTGTGTCGTGCTATGAGAGCACAGGACTGCCAGAGCCGAGAAATTAATCCATCTTAAAACTCAGAGCGCTACTCCGTAGACTGCTCACACAGACTCATACACAATTATAAATAAAATATTTGGACACACAGTGCTTGCTGGTAAAAGCAAATGTTTAAGTATCTAAATGTCATTCATAAATACATAAATTCACACAAAGATTTAATTGCAATTATCTATACAGGCAAGGATCGCCAATCAAATCAAATGCAGATGAGCTGAAGGCCATTGTCAAAGAAACCTGGGCTTCCATACGACCTCAGCAGTGCCGCAGACTGATCACCTCCAATCACAACAAAAAATAAGGCTCAAAATTATTAACAAACGTGCGTGTTTATTTCAGCCTACAAAACACTAAAGTAAATATCAAAAAAAAAAAAAGTATACAGAACTGTAAATATTAAACAAACATTTGTTGCATAAATTCGTGACAACCTCGCCCAACCCTTGTCTGACGGCTCAACAAAATTACCGGACCGAGTCTGACTGGAGCCCGAGTCTTTTCTGTCTGTTTCCCATTACAGTGTTGCATCCATTAAAATAGCTAAGTTTTGCTTTTAATATAGGAATGTGGTTATATATCTTTTCGTTTCTTCATAAAGTTAATTTATAAATATGTTTGGAACGTTTTTGCTATTTAAAATAAGGACCAAGCGGCCAGAGGCAGCCAGTGAGTTGATCAATTTTGCCCTCTCAAATCATCACGACTTAACTAAAATAAAATCTTCAAGCATATCACAATGTTATTTTAAACGTTTAACTTAGATAAATGCACGCTATTATGAGAATACAATCGTTTGTTGGAGAGGGGAAGTTAAACGCGCTTTGCAACACATGGAGGCGCCAGCGCAGTCACTTGCAACCAATTTAAATATGCCGTAATCTTTGCTCATACAGGTAAGCGTAATATATCATCCGGAACTGTAAAGGGTCTAATTTTATTTGCGTGCACTCACAATATCAACAAAATGTTGTGCTTTTGTGCGCTGCAAAAATGAGACGAAACTCAGCCAATATTTGCCTTACAGTCAGGATAAATATATCTATAGAAAGCTTTAAATTATTACTTTACTACTTTAAAACTAAAAAATTCAAATCAAAAAAACAAAAACTCTTTCATTATCCATAAGTTTCTTGGGGGCGCTACTGTAAAAAAGAACGTGGGTCCAACTTTCCAGTGAGGCGGCGGACGTAGTATACCAATGGTATTTGTGTGCTAATTAGCGAAGAGGCTAAATGTTTTTTGGACCATTGTTTACTTTGTAAAGATGCACATCTTTATGAGAGATGCCATTACGTTCTTATATGCACAACATATGCTTTTCTAATTTGTGTTCCCACATCATTAGCAAGTTTGGATCGCTAAATCATGCATGACTGTCAATTAGTGAAATGATATTTGAACCCAGACATCAGAGCTTGTGTTAAAGGGCATGCCAGATAATGCCTCGATTTGAGGCTTGTTAAGGGAGAAATCCCTTTCGTAGAAACCTCAGTTTCTGTCCAGTCATGTGCGCGATTCACTTTGCGTGTGGTAATGTTCGACCCCCAGATCTTACTTTGCGAGTACATTTTCATTGGGACCTATTTAATAATTACATTCAGGAAAATTAAATGTATGCCATATATATATGCAATTAATATATGTGTACATTATTCTTCTATTACATGATATTGATATTCGTACTGACATTTAATGGCACAATTCAGTGGGTAAATTAATTTATCAGAGTAAGAAATTCAACAAACAAACACACACACGGTTAGGCGACACTGGCTCAGAAAACACTAGTTTATTAATAATTAATTCAAGTATCTCATTATCTCCCCCCGACACATTCATGGTAATTACTTTTCCCGGAGCTTTGGAAGCTTTAGCCTATTGTGTGCATTTGAAAGCGGACCTCTTCCAGCAGCTGCGAAGGCACTTGCACGTGCAGCTGCTGCCAGCGGGGACACCGAACACGGCCACGGCAGAATAATTGTTGCAGAAACACTGTATTTTATGCTTGTTATAGATTGTGTGACGTCACGTGCAGTACTGCCGGTGGCAATCGACGACCGCGGTGGCGCGGTTGTCATTGCGACTGTCACAGCCCTTCTCAGAGAATGATTGCTTGGGAAACATTGTCAAGATTTCTGATGAAATCCCAAAAGAGACATATGTCAGGGGTCTTTTTCTGAGAAGTAGGAGACCTGCAAATGTCTCCATTTGCTCTCCATTTAAGCAGTTAAGATATTACATAGATCTCATTTATGATTTTTCTTTCATAGGGAATGAAATTTTTGTGAAAATTATCAAATGTGCTAGCGGTGGCTGGCAACTTATAAAAAATTGCTGTGAGGGAAAGAATTTGAGGATTAGGTATGAACAGTCAAATTCAATATGAACAAACAAATGATCTGAGCTGCTATATATTCATATGGCTCTGTATATCAGCTGTTGAGTACATTTTCAGTTATAAATGATTAAAGGGCGAATTCTGATAAAATGTCCCTCAGATCCTTCAGAAACAATCAGAAAGAGAATGTGATGCAGAAGATGATGCTGCGAATGATAATGTTGGCTATAGAGCTTTGGTGTGCTGCATTTTGCAGTAAGGACTGGCTGTTCAGAGCTGGATAAGTGTGTGTCTCTGCATGTGTTACTGTATCAGTTCAAGTGGCACTATGCACTTTGATTGAGCTGTTGACATTTGCAACCCAGTAATCAACTGAGAGACTGACCACACAGACAGTCTCTAATAACATCCACAGAGCTCATACAAAATATCTTTCAGAATGCCTGCAGTTCTTTTTACTTTTACTGGGTTCCCGAGAAACATTTAGACACACTTCACATTTGAATGCCATTGCATTAGACAACAAATGATCACAAGAGCTATAATTGTATCATTTAAAACCAAAACAAACATTTTTTGAGAGATGTTTTGCTTGAAAAGTGTGCAGCAGGAAACACTTGGATAAACCGGCAGAATGTATAGTTTTATTCTTGTACACGCAAAACAGACAGTCCAGTTTGGAATGTGAACGAGCATAACTGCTTATGGCCACGTTCACACTGTCAGTTTTTAGGACTGACAACCGCATTTACTTAGAGGTGTGAGTCTCGAAATGTCCCGTTCACACAGCAGCTTACAATCGCTTTTCGAATATTGTCTGTATGAACGTGCAACAGGAGTCAAGCCCCTATTCCTTACAAGTAATAGACACACAGACCAAAGCAATATCGAAGTATTGAAAGTATTCAGTAAAACTTAAAGTATTACCGGTTTCTGACAGAACATAAATCCAATCGTGCCTCGAGTTCATCCATCAAAAGTTCATTAACCAAAAGCAGCTTTTAAATTTGAGTGGACAGAGGAGCATTTGAGCCATGCGCAGAACACACAACTGATGAGAGGGAGCGGCTCCGGTGGAGACTGGATATAAAACTTTCAGATGACAAACAGCTGATTTCTCAGTCACTTTAAGTTACCGAAACCAGACATTAAAGCACACAGCACACGGTAGACGCACGTTTATGCGGCAGAGCGGCTTTCGTACTACATGACAGACAACTAGTTGTCCAGTCTTGTTCCGTTTACACAGCGCGTGTTCCAAGAATGCGATTGTGAGTCCTGAAAATTTACGGGCAGAAGTTCGGTTATAGAATACGGTTGTCACACCCGTAAATAACCATACTGTGTGAACGTAGGCGTATTAAGGAATCAAATGCGGCATTGAACACCGTATAATAGAATAGTAGAATATATTCTGCTGCTGTGTGAACGTGGCCTATTGTTTCAGTGCATGTGGGAGGAATAAAACCATCCGTAACATTTCGCTGCCCATTGTCTCTGCGCGCTTCAACATTGCACAACTGTTCCTAATGTAAAACGCAATTGAATTATTTGGCGGTTTGACAGTAGGCGCGTTTCCATTACCCTTCAAGATGCGCAAATTTAAATTGCGAATTGAAAATACGCCTAATAGAAACGCGTCAATTTCGCAAAAACTCCCATATATCGCAAAAACTTTTTACGCTCGCATGAGGTGGTGTTTCAGGCAATTCGAAAAAGTAATATTTCGCAAAACTGCAATGGAAACGGCTTTTTCTCATTTACAGGTCACATGGCACATGTAAAAAGTCATAAGATCATTATTTAATGTACTATAAACTCCAAGAAACACTTCATACGTAGCCGTTCTCAAGTATAAGGGGCTTTCCCTGATATTAATGCTTAGACTGTGTACGCTGCACGCATCTGCGGCGCGTAACGGCTCCGACGCACCGGAGCTGATACCAGCAGCGCCACAAACGTTTCTGAAGCGGCTCTTCGCGCTGCTTCTGTAAAGATACAAGCATACGTCATCGATTAAATAAAGCCATAATCCGTCCAAATCCCACCAAAATCCGTTGCCATGACTTATGGCGAGGGGAACAAATTACGTTTTAGTCGCATAACATCGGTTAATGGAAACGTTGTCTTTTCGCAGTACTTTTTTGTCGACATTTATAAATATCGCCAAAGTTTTGTTTAAATCTGTAATGGAAACGCGCCTAGTCTCGCAGTACGCTGCGGATTTATATGTGACGCATGCAGTGAAATTATTTTAATACATTTACTACATTTTAATAATTATTTTAATCTTAATGCTACTTTTCATGTAGTTAACGTCTCTAAATTCTTTTGACATTTTAACTTTTAACTTTCTAATTTTTTAACTTTGTAGTTTAGAGGGCTGGTCAGAATCATTTTAATAATTCGTAAGTAATATAATATAAAATAACGTTAATTATTCGTTTAAGGGGGGCAGCTGTGGCCTAATGGTTAGGGAGTCGGGCTTGTAACCGAAAGGTTGAGGGTTTGAGTCCAAGGTCCGGCAGAGATTAAGGGTGGGGGGAGTGAATAACCAGCGCTCTCTCTTCCCTCAATACCACGACTGAGTTGAGTCCCTTGAGCAAGGCACCAATCCCCCAACTGCAATATGGCTGCCCACTGCTCTGGGTGTGTGTTCACGGTGTGTATGCGCGCACTTGGATGGGTTAAATGCAGAGCACAAATTCTGAGTATGGGTCACCATACTTGGCCACATGTCACGTCCTTTCCTTTCCTTTCCTTTCCTTTCCTAATAATTCATAATATTTTGCAGTCCACATTTCAAAGTGCAATGTGGTCTTTGTCTGTACAGTACATTAAAAACCATTACTGGAAAAAAATGTTTTGGTACATGTGCATGGGAATACTGAAACCTTCTGGGAATACTGAAACCTTCTGATCAAGTATGTGAATTTTTTTCACCATTTTAAACTGACTATATGTTGTTTTGAAGTGTGGTTAAATTATTGAAAAGGTAAAAGCCATAATTATACAAAGTACTGCATCATTATGAATTATTATTATTATTATTATTATTATTATTTGCACCTTAAACATTAATTTTTCTCTATACTATTTTTATAGTCAACAAGTAGAACTCAAATACAGTGTATTGTATTGTACATTTAACATAACAGGTCAACCGACGAGTCAACAAAAAATAATCACTGAAGTAAATTAAATTTAAAATTCCTCATTGTTACATTTGCACTGTATAGGCAAAAAAGTTGCGTTTGGAAATTCTGCCCTTACAGCACCTTATAGCAAAAACATACTAGCTGTTTCAATTCATACCTCACATTTTCTTTGGATTGCCCACAAAGAATGTCTCATCTAATAAAAATACAGACATCATCTCATCTTAAAATAGTTTTATCATTTTCAGATTTGAAATACATGGTGAGACTTGTGTCTTTAGCTGCAATAAGTTTCTCTAAAGGTTTTATCTGAAAAATGTACCAAATATGCAACAGAGATTCCCAATAGTGTGCGCTCTAGTTCAAATGTTTAGCAAAAGTTTAGCAAAACCAATTGTTAGTGAATTTCACAGCTCATGAAAGTAAGGTGAGGAGAGACCGACTTAGCAAGCCCCCTTCACTGAACATACTGTAGCCTATTTAGGCCGATGTTAAAATTGCATTATTAAAAAACTTAAGACACTTTTAAGAGGCAAAGGAACAAACAAATGTCAATACACAGAATATGATATTGTCTTTTGTGCCATAGTCTTCGGTGAGAATGATATGACAACATACAGTACAAACAATCCTAACATGCATACATTCATATGGCCTTCATACATCCACAGGATCATAAGATGAGTTGTTTCATTTATCCCTTACCGTGACTAGTTGTTGGGCTGAGTGAGCATGAAGATTGTCATTGGGGAACTTATGAAGTTGGCATCCTCTTTCAAAGGTTTCGTCCAGTTAGTTTATATGGGTATGTTTGTGTGTGTAGGTCATATTTAAAGTATTTTTTTGTGCTTAGGCAACATTTAAAATCACTTTTAAAGATGTTGTAGATGGAATTAAGAACTTAGCCAGTGCACTTTCTTAAAGAGGAATATATATATTTCATCCTACTCCAAATGCATTTGTAAAAAGTATACTATTTTACAAATCAATTTGCAGTGCACTAAGTTTGTGCTTGATGAAAGCATGAAATAACTGCATTTAAAGTGTATTTTCAATTAGTATAGACATGTCAGTCTATTTTTAGTATACTTATCATTAAATAAATGTATTTTAAATATAATTAAGTATATTTATTTCTCACTAGGGTATGCACTTAAAAAATATTTTTCAAAATTGTTTACAAGACATTTCAGTTTTTGTACTTCAAAATTTCAAGTTTAAATCATTTTGTTGAATTTATAAGCAATTTCTGAGTAAATTGTTTCAAAGTAGGCTAAATTCTACATCATTGTTTTCAGTGCTCTTTTACAATAAATGTTTTTGAACCAATGCAGTGACATTCATGCATTTGCACTTTTTTCAACTGCTGCCCTAGTAAAAAATAAATATACTAAAATTTATTTAAAATACATTTATTTCATGCCCAGTATACTACAAATACATTTACATATTATGTACTTAATAAAAATACCCTGCAATTGTACTTTTTGTATACTAAACTGCTATATTTAAAGTCTGCTAACTAATTTTGTTCGTAATTCACATTAATTGTGCAGAAGTAGTGCTGAAGTCCAACTAAAGATATACTTTAGTATATCTGATTGTGCTAAAGTGGAATTACTGCAAGTATACTTTAGGTACACTTTAAATATTTTGCATTTAAAGACTGATATATTATTGAAAGATTCTACAATCCTCATCAATAGTGACATTAAAACAGGCTTAATATTAAGAAATGTGCATTGTGGACAAGTAGTACTCCAAATAAAGTTTAATTATAACCAGTATGTCTCGAGCGATATGTCAGTAAATATGTTAATAGACTTGAACTACACTTAGTATAAAATAAATGCATTTTAAATCTATTACTTTTTTGCAAGGGTGTATATAGAGAATTGTGTTACTTTCAGAACACATTAAAAAAAAATGTCAGTGTGCTGTAAATAAATACCGAAATGACCTCCAGGTACAATAGACCCTGTAATTACTGTAAACCCTTTTAATGTAATGGCTCCTTACTGAGGCCAATCATTTCTGAAGAGGAACTTCTGGGAAGAAACATGGCAAATTATCTCATTGAAAACGTTCCTATCTGCTTGTTTCAATATTAAAACGAAAGTTCTCTTTCTACCTGCATTGATTAGATATATTTAATTATAGTGGGAGCCACTTCAATGCTGTATCCGCAGGTCTTGCTGAAGAAATTATAAAAAGGACGGGTCCGAATGTTGTTGTTTTTTTCTCATGTTGCAAGATGTACAGACCCATAATTTACAATAGAAATGTAATTGCCATTATTTCTTTAAGAACATCTCATGCTCTGTTTTTGAATGCTCAATTTCTGCTGTAGAATTGTAATGATATGCCTTTGTTCCTTCACTCTGAGAAGAATTGCAAAGCAGTTGTTTAAAAATTAGCCATTGATTTGTGCGTAAGTGGCTCATCTGTGTGCAATAGCAGAGGCCGGATGGCAGCGTAACAAGGTACATCATGCTTACATATAATAGTATAACTAGGGCTGTGCAACATGAACAACAATAAAAATGTATACAATACAACAATACAAATTTTTACCATATAAAACGTTATTCGGTGTATGTAAGTGCTAATGAACTAGAGATTTCTGTATCGTAATTGAAATCTACAGATTCAATTGGATGAAGTGTAATAGCAATGTGCACTTTGGATGTTTTCTTTCTACTAGTCTTACAGTAGACAAGGAAGCACATTGCACTCATGCCAAACAAATCAATCATTTTATTAATTTTTAAAATAATTAATTATTATTAATATTCTTATTGTTTGGTTTTTCCATAAATGACTGGATTTTTAGGCAGCAAAACAAGAACAAGTCCTTCTAGCATTCTGCTGTGCTCTAAAAGCCACTCCATGCAAGTTTTAGAGCACAGTGTTTCTTTTTTAAAGTCTAAAAAGCAATTTAGGCATGAGTGCTTCAGTGTCCTTGCTGAGCGGAACATATTAGTAAATGTTTAAGAGCAAAACCTCATGGAGGCTGAAATCTGAACATCTGAACTTTCACTGCGTAGCCTCATTTGGACTAATGCAGAACTGCTGCGGATCAAACTTTTCACATTTTGACCAGTACTTCTGGTACATTTATAGATGGCCTTTAAAATGTCACAATAGTCTGTGACTGTTTCCTGAATTTCTTTGGTATATGTTTTGTTTCTTGTTCCTCTAGCATTCTGTAACAGTTGCATTACGCCCCAGATAGCACACATACGTCTACAAGATGTCTGTTAAAGAACACTTGATCTGGAAAGCATCTGCTGTGTGCAAACATCTGACAGACATCTGTAATTTGTCAGTTTTACATACATTCTAAATCATAAACGTCTTAAAGACATCTAATAGACGTCTATTTGACATCTGATAGGAAGCGTCCTATAGACGTATTGCAGATAAGCAAACACTCTAAAAAATACGATGTAAATGCAGATGTCAGCAGATAGACATCTCTATGACGTACGTGTGCTATTAGGGTAGTAGTTTTCCTGAATATTTGACGTTTGTATTTACATATGGAAGACATTTTTTTACAGTGTTTGCTCATCTGCAATACGTCTTTAGGACGTTTCCTATCAGATGTCAAACAAAGGATGCAGGACGATTTTGACATTGAAGAATAAAACAAGAAGGGTTTTTTTCGACCTGCCCTAACTGTATTGACCCGGATTACACAGACTACAAGGTTAAAAAATATATAAATTTTCAATTTGTTATGAAAATAAGACCCTTCTTCCTCAGCTGGGACCAATTAGAGCCATTTTAAGCTGCATTTAAACTGCATTTTGGAAGTTCAAACTTGGGGGCACCATTGAAGTCCACTATATGGAGAGAAAGACATGATCATCTTGGATGACGAGGTGGTGAGTAAAGTATCTGTAAAGTTTTGTTCTGGAAGTGAACTTCTCCTTTAAGAGTCAGTTGTTGTCGAGTCGTTATCTTTTGATCCACTAAAACGTACCGGCTCAGAGTCATTAGAAGCATTTGTTTGGGAATCGGGTTAGCTGTCTTATTCATTAAAAAAAAAACGACTCATAAGAGTCATATTTTTGTGGAGTCGTACACTGTCGCACTGTATGTTTGTGATCACATTCACTAAAAAGAACACTGGTCGCGCGACTCGCGCTGTATGCTTTTGATTCGCTAAAAAGAATCGGCTCATTTTAGTCATTAGAATCATTCGTTCGGGAATCGGACTGCAGTGGCTGCAGTGTTAGCTTTTTCATTAATTCAAAAAACCCGAGTCAGTACTTACACTAGTTGCGATCAGGGCGTAAACGGGGACTTTTATAAACAGGTGATTCGGTCCCCCGCACTTTTTTTGACCTAGCGCCAATATTTCCACTCGTGTTCTCTGATTTGTTAATTAGATTTGAGTGAACTAACGTTTAGCCAATCACAGCGCGAATCTCTTGGGCGTCTGAGCTTCAAATCTTGTTGCTCTTGTGAATTTTCGTTCGTTCACCCACTTGGCTGTCTGGGGTAAAATGCACCCTAGAAAAAAGCAGAGGACAATTACATCCTCTTTTCAAACACACAATGCGAGTATGTGTTACAGAATGTCGCGATGACACGAATCACACGTTTCCATGTTATGATTTAACGTCGAAAGACAGCAGAACCTGTTCTGTGTACCTCGTCACGTTGCGCCGATATAATTTTCTACTTCATAAAAATTAAAGTATAGATTTCCACAGTGGTCTTAAAGTCCAAGTCCTGCAGTATTTTGTTTATTTATTTATGTATTTTTATGAGTATGATTTCACAGAAATAGGTTCATGTAAGTTATCCTGGCATGTTCCTCAAACTGCCACTTTGATGCTGTAAAATGCCCATTGTTCTTCTATTTAGAATTTATTATACTGTATGAACACCCTTGGGTCACATCACCATACTGTCCCCCCCACTTTTAAATTGGCTGCTACGCCCCTGGTTGCGATGTATGTTTTTGATTCACTGAAAAGAACTGCTCATAACAGTTATTTGTTTTGTAATCTTTTGATTGGCTGCACTAAAAAGAACCGCGAGAGTCATTCGTTCGTTCGCGCAGTATGATTCACTATTAAGAAAACATTCATCAGAGTCATTTTAAAAACATTCGTTCGAATCGGACTGCAGTGGCTTCACTGTGAGCATTTTTATTCTTTACAATATCCTCCACCTCATAGGCCTAAAACGGTCGTCTGTTGTGGAGTAGTTACTACACTAGTCGCGCTGTTTGTTTTGATTCACTAAAAATTAACCGTCAACAGGAGTCGATCCTTTAGTAATTGAACACTAGTCGTGTTGTACGTTTAAAGTCACTAAAAAGAACCGGAAACCAGATTCATTCGTTCTGTAATCATACAACAATCGTGTAATCGCTCTGTAGATTCAATATTGGTTTTGATACCTTGTCCAATTATTTTGGTTACATCAGCGGAAGAACATGCGAGAACCGTTAACGGAACTAAAGTCAAACGGACTCCTCTACAAAAAAACAAAATTCGGTCTTTGTAACACCTGTCATTTGGTAAAGCATTTCAAGCATTCATATCTGTCTATCTATCTATCTATCTATCTATCTAACAAAAATGTTTTACTAAATAAAAAGTATATTTGTATACTTTGTATGGTTTAACGTATTAAATACTAACATCTTGGTGAACTCTAATTTCAGAGTACAAACATCACAAAGTTTTCCCATCAAGTGCTTTCTCAAGACCTCAGGACACCTGCTTGAATCCTGCCATCTAGTGGAACAAACCCACTAATTACTTGTAAGACGAGTGGAGTTGAAGATCAACTGTTAATCAGGTAATATTGTTCCTAAATCAAAGAATGTATTTCATAAAGAACTTTGAAGCGGGCTCATTTGAAAGCCTACTAAGTTTTATGAAATTTTACAATAACACTGCATGATGAACAGATTGAATTCTAAGTTGATAATGACTTTGGATACAAAGCTTTGAATATGAAAGATCATTCTTTTTGGAGCCTGAAAGATATATGGTCATTATCTGTCTCTACATGGAAAAGAACATCTCATTTTGTTTCACCAGGCAACAAAAAAAGAACTGTTTCTTTGAATTTAGAGTTTGTCTACTGTAATCTATACAACACTGAGGCCTTGGTGTCTGATGTGGCCATTAAGAATAAAAAAAAAACAAAAAAAAACTAGATAACATAGATGAATATTCAAATTTCCTGCAGGCTTTTGTATGTTTTCCATCTGGAGATGTGGTGACGTCTGCTGGTGATGTGGTGACGTCTGCTTATCCTGAGGGCATCTGTGGCAATGCCCTCAGGATAAGCAGATATTGAAACACAGCCTGTCTTGAAAGGAATAAATCACTTGAAATGAAAATTCTGTCATCATTTACTCAACCTCATGTTGTTTGCAAACATGTAAGACTTACTTTCTTTCTGTGTTTTCTTTACAATGCAGTCAAAATAGACATCATTAGCATTTTTCCAGCTACAAAACGCCTTTATATAGTAAACTTGTTATATCGTATAAGTTTCCAAGGCCATACAATAGCTTTGTGTGATGAACACATTATTGACTGAAATCTTACCTTCAATCCTTGCTCTCAAATCTCATTGATTCTCACAGACATTCGGACCCATGCTAGGGTAGTATCATTAAGATACTATTAAATTTGTATTATTCTGAATTTTTTTCTCTATATTTTCTGTTTAAATTTTAGTACGTTATTGATTTTGTTGCGTTTTTGTCTTTTTTTCCAATATAGTTTTTCAAAATATATTTTCAAAATATTAAATCGGGATATTTAAATGGGATTTCAATTTTCTGTCCGTTTAAGTTATTTTAGTACATCAAGTAATTAGTTTTTATTAATATTTTAAAATACTTATTTATTCTTATATTTTCTGCTTTCATTTTAATTTGTTACTTTTATTAATTTTGTAGTTTTATTATTTTTTTTTTTAAAATGTCTATATAGTATTTATTAATGTGTATTTTTATTTTTTATGGAAGCCTGTTTCTGCCACAGAATAAAAATAAATAAAAGTAATAATAATCTCACAATTCATTTTTTTTTTCTTGTCATTGCATGTTTATAGCTCAGAATTGTGACATAAAATGTTGCAGTTACCTTTTTTTATAATTATTATTCTGTGGCAAAAACAGGCTTGAAAAGGATTAGTCATTTTAGTACATGAACTTAAACTAAACAAAAATGAGAAATGTTGCCTTGGCAACTATGTGAAATAACATAATTTTAAGTTATTTTTATGTTTTACTTTATTTCAGTTAACATTTTTTCATTTCACAGTTTTTTTTATATATATATATTTTTGTAGTAAACTGTAATAACCCTGATTCAGCCCTGACACATTCATGATGCAAGTTAAGTTTGAAGGTCCAGGTGTTTAGATTCAGCCTGTTCCTCAAACAAAGACATTGTACAACACACCAGGTGAATGGACCACTTTCAAGATGTTTTTCAGGTGCTTTTAGTTCTTTTTGAAGCATGACAGCTTCCATACATTGTGTAACTCCACAAAAAAATTTGTACATGTCACTCCCTCAATTGTCTTGCTCAGGGAGTATCTCATTTAGGGCCACACAAGCAGCAACCTTCAAAAGCTCCTGCTGTCTTTCTGAATGTGTGAGATATTCCTAGTCACTTCATAAGCGTCATACCACGCGCTGCAGGATTCATTTTATACCAGTATTTTAAAAAAACACAACAGAAGCCTGCCGAGCTTCAGTGAGAGTTTGCATTTCTGCTCACGCTCAGTTGGTTTGACACTGAGATATGAGTTCAGTCCCAGTAAGGACTCTGTCTGTGAACGCAGCAAGCAAAAGAGCCTCCCATCTGTCTTGGTGTCGAGCTACACAAATAAAGGTAATATTTACAGAGGTTTTTTAATGGTGCACTGCAAACGAAATTCATCAGGTTGGTTTCAAAGCTGTTAAAGCAAAATACATATAGTACACAAATATCAGAGATCAAGCGATTATCCATCATCCGGTCATTTTTGTTCGTCTAGTGTATTTTTATTAACCTCACTGCAAGGAAAAACTAGATCATACAACCTTAAGAATACGAAATATTGTACTGAATGTGCGCTTGTAGTGAAATTCAGATCTTAAATATATATTCTTAAAAATCTGTACTTGCAGATATGATATTAATAATACACAACTTAAGGCAACTTAATGAAATGTAACTTTCATGGTTGTTTCTTAAGACATTTAAGCACACTTTTAAAAAGTGCAGTCTAATAATGTAAAAGAAAACATTTTACACATTTTAAATCATTGTTTTAATTGTTTGTCACTCTTTAAAGAAGTAAACTTATTTTCATGTGTTGACTAACAAATAAAGCACCTCATTATAATTTTAACTGTAGTTATTTGATACTACATTTAAAGTATATTTTAAATTGCAGCTGTGTAAATTAAAAATAAATGTAAATAGCCTACAAATTTATATCTGTTTACATTAGTGCTGGGCAGCGATTAATCGTGATTAATTGCATTAAAAATTAAAGTTTTTGTGTACATAATATGTGTGTGTTCTGTGTATATTTATTATGTATATATTAATACACATGGATTTATATAATTAAGGAAAATATGTTAAGATTATATATTAAATATATTTATATATAAAATAAATATGTATGAATATAAATATACACGTAAATATTTTCAAAATATATACTGTATGTGTGTCTTTATATATACATAATATACAAAGTACTAGGGCTGTGCAATATATCAAAATTATCGAAATATCGCAAATGTACATATCGCAATATGCATATCGCTACAGCTTGCAGTATTTGGGGCCATGAACAAAAGACAAAGAAAATCACTAACTGCCCTAGCCTAAATAACTTTTGTAGCTATTATGCTTTTTCACAAAGTCTTGTTTTGGTTTTGGGGGTGTACTAGAATCAGAGTATGTGAGCGGAGTGGAGCAGCAACAATTTCCCCTCCGCGCTCCAAGCGCTCAATAATCACTCCGCTCCGGCTCCGCTCCTGGTTCACCATTTCCCACTCCCCGCTCCACTCCTTGCTCAGCTGATCAGGAACACTGCTCCGCCTTCGCTCCGAGGATGGCTAAATTATTTCAGTATGTTTTGAAATATCACATAACTTATTACAATCAATAGAAAAAGTTTTGTGGCTTATTAGACCACTAATGTGCAAACTATTTTCCTACCACATTCTTATCAAGCTTATTACGTGGTTGTCGGCATTAAAAAGTATCATCTGCTTTTTTCAGTGCAAATTTTGCTTGTAAAGGATGAAAATAATAGTTCATTTTACAATAGTTCTCCACTCCGCACTCCGCTCCCACTCCGCTTCGCTCACATACTCTGACTAGAACATGCTCTAAGGCTTGGTGGCATTGTTTTTCACATAATTACAACATTATTACAATACCTTTCACCCCGGCCTGGTACAAATGGCTCGATTAGTTCCGGGTTTGATGAAGGCCCACCTTCCGAAAAACGAAGTTTGTTGTGATTGGTTAGCTGTCCCAGTGCGTTGTGATTGGCGAGCAGCTTAGAAGGTGTTTGAGTACTGCCACGCTCTCAGCCAAAGCAACAAATTCCATGTACAACTGTTAGCACAAGCTAGATTAAAGTGATGCTTATGTTTTAAATATTTATATTTTTCTTACAAAAACGCATTGATTCGCTACAGGAGACCTTTATTGACCTTTATAAACCAATGTTGCTCACCTGTCAAGAAGAAACAAAGCAACCTTGTCGCTTTTCTGCCCCTTTACTTCTCTCCAGCGCTGGAAAGCTGACCCGATATTTACATGGGTCCTACTTCTTCTTGCCTTCTTTCCCAATCCCGGTCCTCGCGTCCCCCAGCTCTGCATATTTAGTATGTATTTCTCATCACGATCAACATTTGTTCTATTCCACCGTAAGTGCCCTACGAAGTGGACATCACATGATGTTCCGCCATGATTCCAGTTTGAAACGAGTGTATATGTTCCATTCAGAGGGCATTAAAGGGGTCTTATAATACGATTTCACCTTTTTAATGTAGCTACGTGAGCATAAACAAAATCTGCGAAGTTGCGAAATTGTCTTTTACAGAATTAGCATAGCATCGGCTACAGAGAACGGCTGGTAAGAGACTACAACAAACTAATTCCGGGTTAATGACATCATACACCCATATAACCCTGCCCCCGAGAACATGCAACAAATGCTGCTTAAATGCTGCGCTGCTTTGGAGAAGAGGAAGAAGACTAGGGGTGCACGTAAAAATCTATTTATATGCTGTATGAATCGCAGTTCTGTTTTCTAACCATTCTAATGGATTCACAAGTTTCAAAATCAATCCTGTTCCTCGCATCCCCTGCTCTGCACACGCTCTGCACTGCATCTCAGACTCTCTCAGATCAGCTCAGCTGCTCCAACAATGAACTGTTCCACTTATACACTTATTTTCACATAGCTATGACAAGCATTAAACATGGACGTGCATGCGGTTGGCGTTCTGTATTAAAGCTTTAATCATGATAAAACCGTATATTAAAAGCTAGCATAGGCAATAGCATAATAACAGTGTATCTAAAAGTATGAGACAACAACAAACAAAAAACATAGGCCTACCAAGAGCTGTGCTTGCACAAGTTCTGCACCATCCTCTTCACTAATATCTTCCGTGTCTCATTCGGTCTCAAATTGATAAGCAATATTGACGACGCCATTATTTACAATACAACCGGGGCACATGCCGCTGGTGAGGGGCGGGGCGTTTCGACGCGCACTGGAGGCGGTTTAGCCAATCACAACACACTCGGCCAGCTAACCAATCAACTGAGGAAGGGCCTTCACAGAAACAGGAAATCGACCGGCCGTTTTTATGCTTGCTGAAAAGCAGTGTAAAATAAAGGTAAAATATTTGAAAAATAATGCGGTGCTTAAAAAACGAAGCATGAAGACATGTTGCTTTGCACCCCGTAAACACAATCAGGCCTTCGAAAAGATCCATTAGATCACCCCTTTAAAGTGTATTTCTTTACAGAGGTATATGATGCCATACTTTTCTAGTAAGTTTCATCTGTGTGAAGACGCTGCAGGCATCGGCGCAACGCAAATTCATGAATGAATGTTCCGAAGTGAAGTAAACTTCAACGGATTTCCCCTGCTCAGGGAGTAGGGAGCAATGAACACTGTGTATGGAACAATGTCAGTCAGAACACAGTTCATGCATGGAGCTCACTTCCAATGAGCTGGTGATCTGAATCAGGTGTGTTATGCAGAGCGGGGGGCGCGAGGACTTGAATTGAGAACCACTGCCTTATCGTAAGCCTTCTTTTGTTCCGCAGATGTTTTCCTCTTGTTTTTTAATTCGCCATCGCTATTTTTCTGTCGCGCTCGGCTCGGCACTCTCTCCTCCCCATTGTGAGTAGACACGCCCCTTACTGCTGATTGGCTACAAGTTTGTTTTGGTAATCGGCCAGACTCAGTTTTCTAAAACTTTTTGGAAAAAAAAAATACATACCCCACTATTAATGCTCGTGTTTATACCCGCGCCGTGGCTGGTTGAAGCATCCCATAAGTGGCTCTCCGCGCTGCATCGCTAAAGTTAAGATAATCCCCCACCTCGTCACTCCCCACCCCCCAACCATTCGAATTTCAGTAGGTGGGATTTATTTAATGATTTTCTAATGGGCCATATTGTGACATCATAACATTGGAAAACAAAGGCTGTAGTCCAAAGGAGACGTTCGTTGTAGTTCTTGAAAAGGGATTTTTTAAAAACGAAATATCTATATTATGATGTACTCTGTGTCCTAAATAACTGGGTCAAAAATTACATTTTGATTGCTTTGCATCCTAAATTTGAACTATAATATATTTTATTTGAATTGCAAATATCATGCATTTAATTGTCTGGAAAAAAAATTACATTCAGTTCACACTTAAGTATATTGTTTTGAAGCATTTTTTTGTGTGTACATTTTCATTAAAAAAACTAAAACTATGTAAAAGTATACTTCCTTTTAACAAGGTAGCCTACAGTAGTCAAACTGGTTTTTGGTATATGGTCCAGTTTGGTCTGTTAGGTGGTCAACTGGTCAACTATATAAACCAGCTGGGTTAAACCAAGACTAATGACCACAAAATACCTTTGTAAAATGTAAAATGTAAAACCAGCTACCACTGTTAGTTCAAACCAGTGTGGTTTTTTACTTTCTTTTTAAAGCAAAATGATAAAATTAGAATCTTTTTTTTTCTATTTGCATTGTATGCATGGCTCTTTTCCATATGTTGAACACGAATGAGCACTTCTGAGCTCAAAAAAAGACAAAAAGAACATTTAAGTATCACTGAAGGGGTCTGCATGATTGCTCTATGATTCGAGCCATTTTTCGTCCCCATTATTCACCCCAAAATGTCCCCATTCAGTGCATATATTCCAGTGAACCGCACTGAGCAAATTTTCAGTGAACAGGTTCAATTTTCTGTCGTTTCCTTAAACAACCCCAATAGACCATGGAAAATGGTTCACAAATTGTACAGACTGCTTTTTAGTATTTTTGCTTGATACCTTGATATTGACTTTCATCATTTCCATGAAGGAAAATAAAATGGGGATAATTAACATGATCCTTTTTATTCTTCATTCTCTTTGAACTGGATCATGCCAGATTTGATCCAGCATGGTGGAGTTTATGTATACTTGCGCACATTTTTGTGATCATCTGTGACTATCACTCTCAGCACATTTAGACTTTTTCAATGCAACTATTGAACATGCGCTTGCTGTGTCTTCTTTTGTCTCGTTCAATGCAAAACCCAAAAATAGTCGCACATCTGAAAGAGAACAAAGAAACGCTGCTGCGATTGTACTAACCACAACACAATACAATGTTTATAAAACAACAACCGCACTAACAAAAAAGCTGCTTCTTCAGTGCACGTAAACATTTTTGTGTCCAAATGAGAGTGTTTCATCTCCCATTTGCTTTGCCAAAAAACAATTAAGACAGAAGTGCTTCAGACTCATGCGAAGCATGACTCACAGTCACCTCTTCGTGGCCTGCAGCAACTTTTCAGTGCCAGTGCTGAGATTACATGGAGTCATTACATCGCTATCGCTGAGCTCTACACACAAACACAAAGCCACTCCAACAGATGTAGCACTCAGCTTCTGCTCTCCACAATACAAACAACAAAAGAGCAAGTGTGAGAGGCTGTGTTGGGAGACAGCTTTGTGAAATAAGTTTGGAAATCTGCCTAGGAGAAGGACAGCAGGGTTTTACAATTATCAGTTCATCAAAGATGAATGTGTAGTAGGAAAAAAAACATAAATGTCCAATGGCTTTGAGAAAAAAACTGATGTCAAAAATAGTTTGCTTTCAAAAATGCTTTGCACCATAAATGATACACATAAACAGATCAAAGATATTTTTATGATTACAAGCACACATACTTAATTCAAAAAGAAATATTCTTCTGCTCACTAGGGTTGCATTTATTTAATCAAAAATACATTAAAAACAGTAATATTGTGAAATATTACAATTTAAAAGAACCGTTTTCTATTGTAATAGTTGCTAAAATGTAATTTATTCCTGTGATGCAAAGCTGAATTTTCAGCATCATTACTCCAGTGTCTTCAGTGTCACATGATACTTCAGAAATTATTCTAATATGCTGATTTACTACGCAGTTATTCAGTTATTATTGGTGCTCATTTTTGTAGATAATGTTACTTCTTCTTATTAATGTTTTTTCTGTGTAATATTTTTGTGGAAACTGATTTGAAACAAATATTTTGTAACATTTTAAATGCCTTCATGGTCACTTTTGATCAGTTTTTGATCAGTTTTTTTTTTTTTAGCTCTATAAATTTTTTAGGGGTTCAAGCGTATAGCACCAAAACCCTATTGTAATTGTTAGAATGATCACGAATCAGCGATCTCCACATAAAAATGATCGTGCAGACCAAATGGTAAATCGTAGGGACTTGAAACTTGGAGGGATGGTAGTACTCACACCGCCTACAGCATCACCAAGGCTCGCCCCAGTCGGCCTGATGGGTGCGCTATGGCGATCAAAACTACGAAATCCCTCATAACTCCTAAACCGTCAGTCGCAGGCAGATTTGACCCGAAATTTTCGGGTATTTTTTTTTTTTTTTGCAAACTAGTCCTAGGTTTTTCCCTCGATCGGAACCAGTACAGAAAGATTCTCAGGAGAGTGAATATAAATAATTACCAAAAAAAGTTGAACTCTCGACTTTCGAATGCCTATATTTTGTTTTGCCAAACTCAGAACACCTATGTGAGAGCTCAGTCTGAGGTCACAGGAAAAAATCGTGGAGCTTTTTGCTCAATCTGGAAAAAAAGCACTACAGTACAATTCTCTGGACTCTCTAGGTCAATAATTATCAAAACAACAGTTAAAATGTACTCTTTGGGAGGCTATAATGGAGTCATTTAGAAAAGGGGCCTGTCCAAATTTACCCAAAATCCTATAAAGCCTGAAGGAAAATTCAAAACTTCACAAAACCTGCTGAGCACATGCGACAGGTGATTCTAAACAAGCATGCAAAGTTTTACGAGATCAGACCACAGCTGGTGCTATAACAGTCAGCAATGTTGATATGTCATGTCATGATATGTCTATGGTAAATTACCTGGATTTGCCAAAATACTTTTTTAAATAATTGCTTTAGGTGGTTACAAGCTTGCTAAATAATATCTTTTGTCATGTGTGCTTAAATGCCTTAAAACGCTTAAAGCCTGGTAATCGCTGCTTGTGGCTATTTTTTATTATTGCAGTTGTATTTATTTTAAACAGTCTATATCATGGAAAACACTGGCTAAATGCATGCAAGTCTGTGTTTGTGTGTGTGATTTGTGCTTTCAGTTTAGTTAAGGCCTTTCTCTGTTCTGTCGTGACTTTCATACATAATTAATACAAACCCCCACACACGTCATAGGCCCTCAACTGATTTTTCTGTTTAAAAGAAATCAATAGACATGAATAGCTGAATTCACAGTGTATTAAATCATATGTATGTACTATATTCTATACTATATTCATGTACTATATTCTATACACATAGAAAGTGCATTAAAGAGATTTATTGAGGCTATTAGTACTTTGTATCCGGACTGCTTATAAATGGCTGGCTTGCTACTGAGACAAAGAATGTGTTGAGTATGAGGGAGAGGGTGGTGTATGAAGTGAGCCAAACATTATTCTGATGATTTCCTCTTGTTTACACTGTGTCGCAAGCAGATAATTCTTATCAACAAATAATCTCTCAGTACTGGAAGAGGAAATGCTGTGATGGCGAATAACCACAGCCAATTGGAACATATTTTAGGATTTTTGTGCAATGTGATTTCACTGTGGCAGAGACAGTTTTACTCACATTTACATGAATAATATTGCCATGTTCCTGTAGTTCCACAAAACATAACAATAGCAACACCAAGAACTTGGTTTAATTCCCAGTGAATGCATGTACAGACAAAACATAAGTTGCTCTGGATAAAAGCAGATGCGAAATGCATATTGCACATAACATTTTCTTTTATCCAAGGTCCAGGTCCAAACTGGGTTTCTCTATCTTGCGAAATAAGCCACTTTTTTTTTTTTTAAGCAATTTAGCTGAAACGGCAGATAGCATCACCGACCTGCTTTAAACGCCATGAGGCTAAGCAGCACTTGCTTAATGTACAATTACTAAGAGCATTTGTATGATTGGACAGTAATCCCCGGCCGTCACAGCAAATGGCCTGTGGAGGTTTTATTTTTAGGCGTATTTGAGAATCATATCGGTTTTAGTCGAAGCGCACATGAAATGAAAAAGGGAGAAATGCCACCGTTTGTTTGACGTTCGTTCAGTTGCTGTTGTTTTAATCTAATGAAGAACTAGAAAATCACACACAAAAAATGAATTACTTGGTACAGTACAAATATCTAAACATTCCTAAATCAAGATTTACTTGAAGCAAATTGATGCTGATACTAAGTCTTGTTTTCTGAAAAACAAATGCTTACACCAAGGCAAAATATCTGTCAGTGGGCTCAGAAAAATAATTGTCTTCCTTTTGAATTAGTTTTTTTTCCTAAACCATTAAAGATATTTTTTTTCTTGTTTTAAGAATTTTTAAAAATGATTTGAGAATGTTTAAATATTTGTATTCGAAAACCAAAAAAAATTGCAATGCAGTAAAATGTTAATCCTGATATACAGTGATTTGACATTTCAAATCATAAATCAGATGCATATGTGTGACAGATATTGGATATTGGATTTAAAAATAAAAAATTTTTGAGGGAAAAAAACTCAAACCAGCATTTCCCATTCATTTAAAATAGAGCTTGATGCTAAAACATTTTTCCAAATTATTCAAGACTGGGGTGGAGTCAAAGTATAATCAAAAAACCCATATTGACCAACCAATAATCATAAAACAACCCCAATTTTAGGCTTACTGGAAAGTCGTCTATAAAAAAAGCAAACCCAGAGGTCACCATACTTGGCCACATGTCCTTTCCTTTCCTTTCCTTTCCTTTCCTTTCATTTCATTTGGACCAGATGAGAACCTAATAGTTTAACTGAAAAATCTGTATTGATCTACCAATAATCATAAAAAAAGCCCTGATTTATAAGTTTTACTGGGAAGTTTTCCAAATAAAATGAAACCTAAAGGTCATTTGGACCAAATGAGACCATAGGACTAAAACAGTTTAATCGAAAAACGATATTGATCAGCCAGTAATCATAAACAATCTCTGATTTAGGCTTTTACTGAAAAGTCATGCAAAAAAAACAAAACAAAACAATAATAGTTTAATTGAAAACCTATACTAATCAACCAGTAATCATAATTTACTGGAAAGTTATTCAAATAAAATGAAACCTAAATGTCATTTGGACCAAATGAGACCATGAGGCCATATTAGTTAAATCAAAAAATCATACTAATCAACCAATAATCATAAAAAATCCATGATTTTAGGCTTTTATCGTAAAGTCATCCAAAAAAGCAAACCCAGAGGTCATTTGGACCAAATTAGACCATAATAGTTTAATTGAAAACCCATATTGATCAACCAATAATCATAAAAAGCCCTGATTTTAGGCTTTACTGGAAACTTATTCAAATAAAATGAAACCTAAAAGTCTTTTGGACCAAACGAGACCATGAGACCACGAGACCATAAAACCAAAATCCCAGATTGATCATCATAAAAAAGCACTGATTTTGGGCTTCTATTGGAAAGTCATCAAAAAAACAAATTCCACAAGAAAACCATTAAATCATAAATCCATATTGATCAACCAATAATCATTAAAAAAGTTCTAATTTGGTCTGGAAAGTCATCCAAATAAAATAAAACCTAAAGGTCCTTTGGACTAAATGTGACCATGAGGCTATAAAAAACATTTTGATCATTCAATAATAAAAAAAAGCCCTGATTTTAGGCTTCTACTGCAAAGAATATTAAAAAAAAAAAGGAAACCCGAAGGTCATTTGGACCAGTGAGACAATGAGAAGACGTTTGGATCACACTGACACTGTAGGTGGGATGAGAGAGGGTTTTATGGGAGGATTTTGGGGAGGATTTTACAGTGTGTTTGCAGTGAACATTTGTTATTGGGGAGACTGACCTGCTCCGAGAGGTTTTTGGAGCGCAGAAAGAAGCCGAGCAGACATCCGATAACAACAGCCAAAACCGAGAGGATGAGCAGGCCGTTCTGCTTACAGACCCCTTTCACTCGCACCCAAACTGCATCCAGCGCCACAGCCATCGTGTGTCCCACGTCCACAAAACACCAGCCACACTAGCAGATCTCCATATATCCACCGCCCAGACCAAGATGGGAGAACGCCCCACGCAGATGGACGAGAAAGAATAGACAGACGGATGAAAACGCGCAGAGAATAAGTTCGGGTTGTGCTCAGAATCTGGAGAAAACACTCATATCATACTCTCTTTTCTTTCCTTCACTGTGCAGCGATGGACTAAGAAGATCATCACACTTTTCAAGCATCCACTGGTTTCAGCCCATTCGGGACAGATGGGCTCCACCCACCTTCCAGCTCGGCCAATAGGAAGTGAGCGCCAGTTGGTGTTGTGCACACTGCGGACAGCATCAATCCTATTAGCGAAAGCACGCTGTGTAAAGGGGTCTGTGGCCTGGATTACACGCACAGAGCATCAAATGAAGATAAAACTGGCTGGATCTGATCATAAATGACGTTGAATGAAGGAAAATGGTCTCATTTATGGGCGTGTTGATGTTTACAAGTGCATATGAGGTGCATTCTTGGATTTTGAGGTTAAAGCATAGACGTTTTTGCCTTTATTTGTACAGATTCTAAACTGATTTTCAACAGAAAGCAGCAAATCAGCACATTAGAATGATTTCTGAAGGATCATGTGATACTGAAGACTGGAGTAATGATGCTGAAAATTCAGCTGTGCAACAGAGTAATAAATTATATTTTAACATATATTCAACTAGAAAATAGTTATTTTAAATAGAAAAAATATTACACAATATTACTAGGTAATATTAATTAGGTAAGCAGAAGAGATCTCTTTCAAAAACATTTTAAATTTGTACAAGCCATAGGCTTTTAAACAGCAGTGTAAAACAATAAAAAAGAAGCAAGATGACAATGTGGATAATCTGCACAGTCAGTGATTTTTTTTTTAAATGAGATGGAGCGTTAGATGACACAATCCCAGCACACCACACTGTTCTGCTCCTCATTCACAATTAATCCTAAGCACCGAAGGCTAAGCATGACTCTCCAGCTGTCTTACTCATCAATGACTCGGAAGATGCATAAGTGCCGGGTCAGTCGCTACACAGAGTGAACAAATAAAGAGCTTTTAATGGAGCACGAGCTGGAGGAAGTAATGCGTGCCTGTCAGATGCTTCATTAAAACCCTTCATTGAACCCCTGTGAGGGAAGATTTGTATATGACCTACCCTCTTCTCATTATTCTTGACGATGGTACAGAAGTGACAGCTAAAGGTCCATTAGTGGTCAAACTAAACAGCACTGCACTCCAACCGCATCTTCGAAAATGGTAATGATTCAACACCAGAAACAAATACAGAGTGCACACTGTTTTTTCTACAAGTGTCAAACGTAATCTTTATATTGTTAATTTTTTTTAAACAATGCTTTGTGCTGTGTTCCACCACTGACTAAAAAAAAAAACAAAAAAGGTAACTGTAATTGTAAGGTAATTTAGCTTTTTTTTTTCTCTGAATTGGACTTTTAAAAACTCACAAATGTGCTTTTATATCTCACAGTTCTGAGAAAAGAAAACAGAATTCCAAGAGACAAACTAGCAATTGTGAAAAAAAAAAGTCAGAATTGCAAGATGAAAATTCACAATTGCAAGAAATGTCAAAATTGTGAGAAGAAAATGGATGGGTGTTATAAATTGTAAGATATCAGCAATTGCAAGAAAAAAATCTGAATTGTGAAAAAACTCACAATTGTGAAAAGAAAGTGAGAATTGAGAGATAAACTCACAATTGTGAGAAAAGTCCGAATTGTGAAGAAAAAAGTCAGAATTGTGAGATATAAACTTGCATTTGAAATATAAACTCATAATTGTGAGATATAAACCTGCAATTACAAAAAAAAGTCAGAATTGCAAGATATAAAGTCAGAATTGTGGGATACAAACTCAGTTGTGAAAAGAAAATGAGAATTGTGAGATATAAACTCACAACTGCAAGATTTAAACCCACAATTGCGAGAAAAGTCAGAATTGTGAGATATAAACTCACAATTGCAAGATATAAAACTGCAATTGCAAGAAAGTCAGAACTGCAAGATAAAGTCACAATTGTGGGAAAAAAAGTCAGAATTGTGATATAAACTCAAAATTGCAAGATTTAAACCCACAAGTGCAAAAAAGTCAGAAATGGGAGAAATTGTGCGAAGAAAGTGCAGAATTGTGATACAAACTCACAATTGCAATAATTAAACCCGCACTTTCAGGAAAAGTCAGAATTATAAGGAAGAAAGTGAAAATTGTGAGATATAAACTCAAAAGTGCACGATTTAAACCCACAATGCAAGAGAAGTCGGAAATGTGAGGAAAAAAGTCAGAATAATGAGATATAAACTTGCAATTGTGAGAAAAAAGTGAGAATTGTGAGATAAACTCACAATTGCAAGAAAAGTCAGAATTGCAAGGAAAAAAATCAGAATTTTGAGATAAAAACTTAATTGTGAGAAGAAAGTGCAGAACTGTGATACAAGATCACAATTGCAATATTTAAACCCACACTTTCAGGAAAAGTCAGAATTGCAAGGAAAAAAGTCAAAATTGTGAGATATGAACTCACAATTTTAAGAAATAAACTCACAATTGTGAGAGGAAAGTGAGAATTGTGAGATATAAAATCACAATTGCAATATTTAAAGCCACAATTGCAAGAAAAGTCAGAAATGTGAGAAAAAAGTCAGAATTATGAGATATAAACTTGCAGTTGTGAGAAAAAAAGTAAGAATTGTGAGACAAAAGTGAGAATTCTAAGATATAAACTCACATTCGCAAGATTTAAACCCACAATTGCAAGAAAAGCCAGAACTGCAAGGAAAAAAGACAGAATTGTGAGATATAAACCCAACTGTGAGATGTAAACTTGCAATTGTGAAAAAAAAAGTCAGAATTGTAAGATATAGTCGTCAATTGCGGGAAAGTCAGAATTGTGAAATATAAACTCAACATTTTGAGAAAAAAGTCTGAATTGTCAGCTATATCTCAAGCTTGTATCTTGCAATTCTTAGAAAAAGGTCTGATTTGTGAGGTGTGAACTTGCAATTACAAGACACAAAAATCAGAATTGTGAGATAAAAAGTTGCAATTACCTTTTTTATTTTTATTAAGTGGTGAAAATGGGCCTTAGTTAAACACATCTGCACAGGCCTGTGGTCGAAGCAGTAAACTTTAAAAGCTATAACTGTAACAGCTAGAAATTAAAAGGAGCATCTATGATACAGTTGATCACTGTGGAATATGAAAATATTCAAATACTTATATTTTTTAATAAATGATTTGGAAACATACAGCAATAGATGTCACAGTAAACATGCCCTTGATCATTCTTGCGGTATATGTTTATCTACTAGAATGGCTCACAAGGTCAGATGTTCAAACCATTAAGCAAAAGCTACAGCTCAGAGAGCCATTAAGCTTCTTGGAACAAAAAGACATTATTAAAGAAATTCTTAAAGATATTCAGGTTAAAATATGTTCTAGAATGGTGTGCCTAAAGCTCCCTAAACTTGATTTTGCACCATTAGTAGCACCAAACTGAATTATAAAACAAAAATAAAAGTTGTTTCCCAGCAGGTTGCTCAAACAAGTGTTGAATGTGCGCCGTTTTGTATAAACTGAACATCATTAAGGCTTCGGTTCATCATAGTTCACTCAAAAATGAAAATTCTGTCATTATTTGCTTTCCCTCATATCAAACCTGTATGACTTTTTTTTTATCAGTCGAAAAACAAAAGGGTATGTTTGGCAAGATGTTCACATTGCTCTTTTCATTCAGTGAAAGCAGTCTCCAAAATGCTCCAAAAACGACATTCTGAAATGCAAAAAAGCTTTTTGGGTTTTTGTGTAGTCAATATTATTAGCTTAATTCAAAAACAACACAAGTCTAATGAGACATCCACATTTAGATGTGGACACCTTTGTTTGTCTGCCAAGTTTCCACTATAATCCATAAACAAAGAACAGAATGAAACCAAAATGTCAAATTTGATAAAGGCATTATGTTAGAGCTGATGCAGTGGGAAAAGACTGAATGGGGTTAGGAAGAGGCTTTTTTCTTTCTTAATGTTGTCTGGCTCTATTTGTTGTGCACATAGCCTTTCAAATAGCCTTGCAAACAGCAAGTCAAACCCCAGCACTGTATGTTTTTGTGCAATTTAAAGTCTCAAGAAAATAGTTAGTTGCCTGACATCTACATATATGGAAGAGGCTGATGTTCCTGTTTGATGAAAGGCACAGAGGGAGAGATTTTCAGGCCATGGAGAAAACTCTCATATGAGACTTGTGCGTCATGCGTCGTGTTTTAGTCAGGACAGCCGCCAGCGGATGTTTACCAGTAGAGTAATCCGACTCAGTCTGGCCGTCCCACATGCACACACACTGAGATAGACCTCTCCTTACCTCTGCATGTACCATCAATTGTGACACACACCGAACATGACCTCTTAAAAATGCCTTGTGTCTGTTTTAGAGTTATTTTGAAAGTGTAGGCAAACATGCAAAGCAATCACCGTGTGTGCGGGGTTGCGTGTGCACATGCGATTATTTGTGCAATTGTGCGTTTGGTTTGACTCGTCATTCCTCACGTCACATGTTTGCCCAGACTCCATGCTCAGTAATCCCACTCTTTTGCCAATATTTCTGCTCAATCTGGTTTCATCAGGTCAGGATTAGCAAAGATTAGTCAGATGCCCAGCCGCTGGCGTGCACATTCACTCATTCATTAATGATGTTAATGTTTCTGTCATCAGAATAGCAGCACATCACGTTTCTCTCGCTAGCTTTTTCAACCCCAAACTATATGTATTAAACTTGTGTAACTTAAAGGAGCAGTCCACCTCCAGAACAACAATTTACAGATAATGTACTCACCCCCATGTCATCCATGTTTTTCTTTGTTCAGTCATAAAGAAATTATGTTTTTTGAGGAAAACATTTCAGTATTTTTCTCCATGTAATGGACTGATATGGTGCCCCGAGTTTAAATGTGGCTTTAAGCAATCCCAAATGCAGTTGTAAACAATCCCTGCCGAGGAAGACGGGTCTTATCTAGCAAAACGATTTTCATAAAAATAATACAATTTATATACTTTTTAATGTCAAACGGTCGTCTTGTCTTACTCTTCCCGACCTCTGTTTTTTTTCCGGTTCATGACAGGGTATGTCGAAAAAGTCCCATCTCATGTTTTCCCTCAACTTTAAAATCGTCCTATATCGCTGTTGGGATCGTTTGAAGCTGCATTTAAACTGCATTTCGGAAGTTCAAACTCGGGGCACCACATCAGTCCATTATATGGAGAAAAATGCTGAAATGTTTTCCTCGAAAAACACAAAGTCTTTACAACTGAAGAAAGGAAGACATGAAAATCTTGGATGACAAGTGGGTGAGTACATTATCTGTAAATTGTTGTTCTGGAAGTGGACTTCTCCTTTAACATGCACTGTTTGTGTTCCAGCTACAAACAGGGCTTTGACTTGAAAACTGGTAAAGCCTTTTGCTTACTTTGAAACAGTGACTCAAACCGTCTAGAAAACATAATAGAATTGGTTGGCACTGTCTGAAACACAAACTTTTTGGTCTGCTATTTTAAAATTGTGCTGACGCTGTCTTAAGTGCGTGTCTGGTTTTTGGGAAATAATAGTTATGACGGCTGAAATATCATCCGTCATTCTAGCAGAGAACTTTGAATGACGAACAGTGGCTCAAAATAAACTTAACACGGGAGGAGGTAGCACCACAGGGATTGGACATGATTGTTCCGCGTCAAAGCTAATACTTTGGCTTGAAAAGAGGCTTAGCCTGGACAGAGTGACGAGTAGGAAACCAATTCTCAAAATTACCCCATTTTTCTGGTGCATTTTAACACTACGATCATTACCACATGCCTCAGGACAACAAAAGAGTGACAGGAAACTACAAGGGAGAGAAAATGGGTTTGGGAACTAATCTAGCACAAGGCTAAATGCTGAATTTGAATTTAATTTAGGTTTTAGGATTGACATTCTAAGGGTGTACAATTAATATGAAATGGAACGGCACTATATAGTATTTAAATGTAGTTAATTATTTTTGTGTGTTCACAAAATTGGCTTTGGACTAATTAAAATGTCTCTGTTGTGTGAGTATGTTAAAGTGCAAGTCGGTACATTCCTCTCCCTCTCATTCTGTCTGCATGGCCAGTTCAATCCATTCAAAACTTTGCTCAACCTTGATGAGTATCACAGCTCAGTGTATCAGGAATATATGCATTAACCACTTCGCTTTCTTGATTTCCCAAGGGAGACTCTTTTCAAGTGATCTGAAAAAACAGGACAGCTTGTTCAGACAAAAGGACAGATTGGCACTGGCATGAATAACAAGGTAGTTTCATCCTACAGAATCAACAATCCATATCACCACTTAAAGGGATAGTTTACCCAAAAATGACAATTTTGGCATTAATCACACACGCTTATGTCATTCCAAACCCATAAGACTATCTTTGGTTATTTTTGTTTTCTTTGCGAACACAAAGTATTCTTGTAGCTTCATAACATTAAGGTTGAACCACAGATGTTACGTGGACTATTTTAACAATGTCCTTACTACCTTTCTGGACCTTAAACGTGGTAGTTGCATTGCTGTCCATGCAGGGTCAGAAAGCTCTCGGATTTCTTAAAGAATATCTTAATTTGTGCTCCAAAAATGAATAAAAAAGTCCTATGGGTTTGGAACAACATGAGGGTGAGTAATTAATTTCTGGGTGAACTATCCCTTTAACTACTGGATATTCTCCTACTAAAAGAAATTTGCTTCTATGCAAATCAAAGTCACACTGTTAATTCAATTTTAGTGCACTGCAAAAAGACTGGCAGGATATTACTTTTTCTCAAAAGCTCTGTGGTAGATTTTAATGAACATTTTATTTAATCTGGATTCTGGGTATTTAAGCCACTTTTCTTGAACTATTTTTCTGTCCTTTATGTGAAAGAATCCAATTTAAAAATGTGTCAGAACTGAAGAGTAAAGACCTGTAATCCAGTTGCTTTGGTTGAGATTCTATGGGCCCTATCATACACCCGGCGCAATGCGATGCAGGGCGCAATGAAAGTGTTTTTTTTTGCTAGTTTCAGCCTGACGCAGTTATCTTTTTCACATCCAGTGCCACATTGTTTAAATAGCAAATGCATTTGCGCCCATCTGTTCGCCCATGGGTGTGCTGGTCTGAAATTGAGGTGTGCAGGCGCATTGTTTGTGCGTTGTAGATTTTAGGCAACCGTAAACAGTTGCACCATCGACCAACTAAAAGTCTAAAAGTCAATAGTGCAGTATTTTCTTTTAATTTATTTAAAGGGTGCGTTATTTACATATTTTTATTTATTTAAAGTAATATGCGCCTATAGGTGGGTGCACAACGCTCGTACACTCTACACAGGGACACGCTCAGCACACAAACATGCCAGATATTAAAAATGAACGGACTGCAATGCTCTTGCAATTTCCGCCATGTAAACAGCAAATCCATTACGATGCAAGTTCAACTGGGAATGGAAGATGAGACTGTGATTGGTTTATTGCATGTTATGCCCAAAACACACCCATGACTCATTAAGAGAATAGGTACAACCCTTTTGGACCATGCACCTGGTGCGCCTTCCATTTTTTTCTGTCGATAAACTAGCAAAAGTGGATTTGGACACACCCTATGTACACCTGCACCATGCGCTCAGTGTCTTTTATGTTATGTGTATGTATAGTCATTTATAGTATATGTATAGTTAGATTACAGCTTTCAGTAAGTTAACTATGTATAGGTTTAAAAAATTGTTCCTATGTCTAGTGTATGTATGTTTATATTTGTTTATTTATGTAGCACCATGGTCCTGCGAGACACAACATTTTGTTCCACTGTATGTCCACACATGTAGTGGAATGACAATAAAGCTCAACTTGACTTGACTAAAGGAGAAGTTCACTTCCAGAAAAAAAATGTAAAGATAATGTACTCACCCCCTTGTCATCCAAGATGTTTGTGTCTTTCTTTCTTCAGTCGTAAAGAAATTAGCCGCTTTTCCACTATCGGGCCGTTCTCTTTGCTTAACCGTTCCATTCCGTGCTGATTCGGGCCAGTCAGCACGGACACGGTTTTATTTTCCACTTTGGTGCTGATAACGGAACTTTTTGGAATGTAAATACAAATGCGTCAGTCGTTGCCTTGGTAATGCAATTGTAATGTAAACAGCCATATGGTCAATGATAAGATATTTCTGTTTTTGGGACTGCTTTTTTTAAATCTGATATTTGCTTCGTTAAATAACAGAAAAAAAGGACACAACTCTTGGCGCAAGAATTAAAATAAACAGAAGGCGACGACAGGTATCACGTTACCAACAAATGCTGAGGGGATATGCATGCCAACAGAGACAGACACAGAAGGTAAAACCTTTCTAAAAAATACCACATTTATTGACAGTATTAATGCATGATCTATGAACGTATGGTAACTGTTTACTTGGCTGTTTGATCAAATAGCGCACTTCCGCTTAGCACACACACTCTATCAGCACGGTTTAGCACAGTTGTCTAACCATGCCGAGAATTCTGGGCCGAGAACGGTTTGTCATCATGCCGTGCCATAACAGGCTCATGTGGAAACACAACTGAAACCGTACCTGACTGTTCCAAGAACTGTTCGGCCCGATAGTGGAAAAGCGGCTATTATGTTTCTTAAAAAAGGAAAAAAGTTCAGGAATTATCTTCATATAGTGGGGTTCAATGGTGCCCCCAAGTTTGAACTTCCAAAATGCAGTTTAAATACAGCTTCAAATTGCTCTAAACGATCCCAGCCGAAGAAGAATGGTCTTATCTAGCAAAACGAACTGTCATTTTTTAAACTAATTTACAATTTATATACTTTTTAACCTCAAGCGCTCATCTTGTCAAGGTCTGCATAAACTTTTTTTTTGGTCAATACAATTTGGGTATGTCAAAAAACTCCATTCTCATTTTCTTCCCTAGCTTCAAACTCTTCCTACATTGCTGCAGAAGTACCGACCCAGTGTTTACAAAGTGAACATGCAGAGAACATCAAATGCCCTTTACAAAAAAAGAAAAAAAGGTAAAACAGTAATGTAGTATGATTTTGCGCTGAAGAAGAAAACGAGATGGAAGTTTTTCAACCTATTTCGATTACACAGATTACGCATGCGCATCGCAGAGACGAGACGAGCACTTGAGGTTAAAAAGTATATAAATTGTCAATTTGTTTCGAAAAACGTTTTGCTAGATAAGACCCTTCTTCTTTGGCTGGGATCGTTTAGAGCCATTTGAAGCTGCATTTAAACTGCATTTTGGAAGTTCAAACTTGGGGGCACCATTGAAATCAACTATATGGAGAGAAATTCTGGAATGTTTCCTCAAGAAACATAATTTCTTCGCAAATGAAGAAAGAAAGACACGAACATCTTGGATGACAAGGGGGTGAGTAAATTATCTGTAAATTTTTGTTCTGTAAGTGAACTTCTCCTTTAATATGAAATGACCTGAGGTTTCCTTGAACAGATGGTGGCATCGGTCAGCTCTGCAACAAACACTAACATCGTTGGTCCTGAAACAATATTCCTATCAAGTGATCAGTTTTGGGATCAGGTTTAAGGCCAGGACCTAGCCTACGGTCAGTCATCGACCTGTGTCAGCCATTGGCAAGAATCTGTCAGGCTAGTTTTTGTTGTGTGTTGGCGGAAGTTTGTTGAACTGGTGTCGGTGAGAGTGTGAACTCTGATTGGTTGTTCAGTTTAGCAAATGAGTTTAGCATAAAAAGCAAAAGGGATGAAAACGAGCAAGTAAGTCAGGATGGCACAGACAAAAAGTTGTTCTAATGTTACGTTATCTTACCCAAGCATTCCAAAACACAAATGTTTTCATAACTACATGAGCTGCTTAAAATTAAGTTATTAGCATAACTGATATTCAAAATGGTAAGCTGCTTTGTTTACGTTTCATATATCTGCGTAGATCCTTGTTTCAGTTTCTCCTGTTGAATGACAAATATAGACTATTGACACATGCTAGTTTGCAGTCAACTGTATTCTCTGCAGTGTGTTCAAGTACAGTGTTTTGGTCCAAACACAGCCGTCGCAAGGTGACAACACTGTCGGCTTTCAATGCCACTAATTCTTTGAAGCTGGCTTGGTGTGTCCCAGCCTTAAGGACTGTTATTTTCTTCTCTAAAAGACATAACACAAATAAAAATGTCATTGCGAAAACAGCTGTGTTCCTGTTTTGAAGGCCACTACTATGAGATCTTTGCAGGGTTGAAGAGTACAGTGCTCAAAAATAATGGCCATTTAGAATTCCAGCATGGCTGCCAAGATTGTTGTCCCTACAAAGGCATCGCTTACGCCATTTCGAACGCAATGACTGAATGGCACAGAGCTGAAATGTTTTTCTGCGTCTCCTGCTGAGTCTGTCCAACACAGTTCTTCGGATGAGATAAAAAAAAGGCACTCAGAAATACTCTTATATTTTGATAAGGTATGGTAAAAGCTTGTAGTGGCATGAATCAGTAAAAGCAAAGGTTGAACACAAGGTCACGTCGTAAACATCTTTCGAGAGCTTCAATCACGTCACTCAGTGGCTCTTACACATTCTTCCAACATGGTGTTAATGGCCTGTCCTTTTACGCTGACCTTTCTCTAGCAAACATTTCCTTCTTTTGTCTTGCTTTTTGCTAAGGTTCATTCAGTGTCATCTTCGCCATGCCCTCGCTGACTCACATTATTCTGCTCTTTGTTTCTCCACATTCTTCTCATCAGATATGACCAGCAGGGCAGTGTAGACCTTAGTTGGAGTTGAACCTAACCGTTAGGGCTCAGGCAGGTCCATGAGTAAAAATATCAAATCTTCCAGCATGCATTAGCAACACAAAGCAGTATGTTACATGTGTGATAGACTTTTGCTTGCATAGCTGATAATGGGCATTAATGCTGATTTGAACCTTGGCTCACAGAAATGGGGAAGTAGTATCCTTTGAGGCTCTGGACTCTGCCATGTTACTGTGGCAACACTGCATCAGCTTCAGTTATCTGGATGCTTTATAGCTGGCTTTTAGTGGAAAACAATACAACATCAGTATTCTTTGGTATATATAAACAAGAACTGTTTACTCTATCGTTTTAGCACAAAATCCTTCATATTGATTCACATGCTCTGGTATGACGTGAGGCTGTAAGTATTTGAAGATGAAGGATTTATAGGTAAAAATAACAATGAATTTTGTACATATTTTGAGCAAGTACATAAAACTCATTGTTCAACACATCAATCACACAGTTGGAATGATTGTTGAAGTGTCTATGGAATCTTCAAGGATGCTCTGACAATCTTCCTTTTTCAGCTGAGAGAATGATTCAATTACTTGCTTCATTCCTTAATGAGTCATTATTATTGTTTTAAATGCATACATGCCACCCATTTTTATTTAGAGGTGGTTACCATAAAAACAACACTAAAAGTTAATATGCCCCTTACCTTAAAAGTATTCCAAAGTATTTAGATAAAGTTACTAAAATTAAGTAATCTAATACGTTACAAGTTACTTTATAGCATGTGTTTTGTAAGTACTTCAAAAAAAATTTTTTTTTTTACCAAATGCTGGGTTGGCCAGTTGGGCCATTTATTGTTTTTATATATATATATATATATATATATATATATATTTTTTTACCCAGGTGCTGGGTAGTTTTTCTGCACTCTAAAAAATTCAGTTTAATATTTTTTACCCAGGTGCTGGGTAGTTTTTAATGTCATTTTTAATGATAGGTTATTTTTTTCTACCCAATCTCTGGGTTAAGTCTGTCTCAGACGAAACAACCCAGCTGCTGATTTAGTTAGAGCGCAGGTTTTTTGCATCCTCTACAGGACACAGTGGTTCTCAGCGCTGCCGTGCACTTCTTTAGTGGAAAAAAGGTTTGTATACATCTTATTTTATATATAATGACTTTTAAAAATAAAGGTTCCGAAAGGGTGTTTTTGCAGTGATGCCATAGAAGAACCATTTTTGGTTCCCCAAAGAACCTTTCAGTGAATGATTGCACTATGTATAATCTTTTTCTATTTTTAACTGTCTTAAATTTATTTTAAATCAATTTTTAAATAATTTTAAAAGTTTTTTTATTGTTGTGATTATTGTTTTTATGATTATTCTACTGCCTTTTCTGTGTTATTGTTTTTATTATTGTTTTTATGATTATTCTACTTCCTTTTATGTAAAGAACTTTGAATTACCTTTGTGTAAGAAATGTGCTATATAAATAAACTTGCCTTGCCTTGAACAGTTTCTAAAAGAATCATTTTCAAGAACATTTTAAAAATCTAAAGAACCTTTTTCGACTATAAAGAACCTTTTCTGCATTTGAAAGCTTCCATGGATGTTCAGATTTCTTCATAGAACCACTGATGCCAATAAAGAACCTTTATTTTTAAGAGTATACTATGCTGTAAATGACGATTTAACGCAATGCAACAAACAAGGATGAGATGTCAGTCAGCTGCATCAGCAGCAGTCGTTTCACTTTTGCCTTGCATAAATTAAATTGATTTTATTTGTTATAGTACTGAGTTTAATTTAATTTGATGATAAAACATGTTCTCTAATGTCAGTACTGTTTGTTTATGGGCAGGTTTTGGAGTCAGTTACAGTATCTTCCAGCTACAAGTGAAACACGAGGCTATGGTCTGAAGTTTGCAGTTAAAGGGTTACTCCACCGCAAAATAAAAATTTTGTCATTAATCACTTACCCCCATGTTCCATGTTCCAAACCCGTAAATGCTTAGTTCATCTTCAGAACTAAAAGAAATTTTGGATGAAAACCAGGAGGTTTGTGATTGTCCCATTGAATGGCAAGTAAATACCACTGTCAAGGCCCAGAAAAGTGTGAAAGACGTAGTCAAAATAGTCCAGCTGCCATCAGTGGTTCAAGCAGAATTTTACGAAGCTATGAGAATACTTTTTGTATGCAAAGAAAACAAAAATAATGACTTTATTTAACAATTTGTCTCCTCCGCGTCACTCTAACACCATTTTGGCGAGTATCTGCTGGACGCAAGCCACACCACGCTGAGGAGATGAATTGTTGAATAAAGTCGTTATTTTTGTTTTCTTTTCGTACAAAAAGTATTCTCATAGCTTCGTAAAATTATGGTTGAACCACTGATGGCAGATGGACTATTTTGACGACGTCTTTTACACTTTTCTGGGCCTTGACAATGTTATTTACTTGGCATTAAGTGGGACAGTCACAAACCTCTCGGTTTTCATCCAGAATTTCTTAAATTGTGTTCCAAAGACGAACGAAGCTTTTACGGGTTTGGAATGACATGGGGATAAGTGATTAATGACAAAATTTTAATTTTGGGGTGGAGTAACTCTTTAATCTGATGAACAGCAGCCCTTGACCTTGAGATTTCGGCGACACACCGGCACGAGAATTAGCACTATTTCGGTAAAAAGCGTTTACAGAGGATGGTTGAATACACTGAAATGAAAGTGCTACTTTTAAACGTTACATTTTCATGTCTACAGTGCTTGTTAAACGAGTTTAAATGTATGTAGTATTGTAAACTATGCTGTATTTTCCCAAATAAATTCAATTTGTCTTGTATTTTGTCCATGTGTTCTTGCTTAATAATAAATGTTCATCTTTTAATTATTGCCGTTGCCTCTAGTAATTCTATGTGTGTTTTTATAAGTTCCAGTCCATTTTAAGCCAGCAATATAATAATTTCTAAACAATAGTTGACTTAAAGCAACCCAGCATGTTGGGTAAAAACATTAAACCCAGCATGTGTTCTGTCCAATATTTACCCAGCACTGCGTTGCCAAATAACCCAAGTTGGGTTGTTTTTAACCCAGCATTTTTAAGAGTGTAACCTTCCCAACCCTGTGTAAATATTTCATAATATTATCATAAAAAACACTACAACATTAATAGTCCTTAAAACATACTGTATAGATATTTTAATTTCTATCTATCTATCTATCTGGCTATCTGTCTTTTTCTGGTTTGCAGTCATTACAACTAAACCTCAGTTTTGTGTGGACATACTGTATAACCTATACATAGGATAAGCAGGGAGGAAGTGAGAGTGGATACAAAAGTGTGTGTGTGAGAGAGAGAGCGCGCACCAGCGAGTGACCGAGAGAGAGGGAGAGAAAGAAGGTAAAGAAAGCTCTCAGCGTCTCACGTTCAGATGTTCGCGCGTCTTTGGCAGTCGTCACATCACTGTTTGTACTCTGACTAGAGTAACTCTTAGCCGACTAATGAAACTCCGGAGGATGTCATAAGGGTCTTCGGGCTTTAACAGGTGGCGGGTTGAGGGTGCGAGTCAGGGGGCAGCATGAGCGCGGATTGCGAGGCATATTACGACGCGGAAAACGTGTTTGTCAGCGGCTTCACGTGCCCGAAACCCGACAACGACGCGCGCGCGATCTTCTGCTGCGGGTTCAATGATGTCAAATACTGTTGCGACGATCCCAACAGTTTTTTTCCTTATGAGTATGGATATATGTGGTGGCTCAGGTAAGGCGCCGATATTTTGTGTATTATTTGTCACGAATCTCGAATTTAATGTAATTAGAATATTCTACTGTATATGGCAGGCTAATTATTCCCAAAATACTATATGTTAGCTGCTAGCGCAGTTGGTGTTATGACAATGACAACTTTCTGGTCACCATTATAAAAACACATGGCAGAAATAACAGTTTACAAAAAGTTTACATTTTCAGAAGGAGTAACTAATATTTTGTGTAATTCAGAACTTTTAACTAGTTTCACTATCACACATAAGATGATGTTTTTCCATTCAGGAAACAAATGTGGATGGTTAATGCAACTGCACACAACTTAACATAACTAAAGCCAAGTAGTCAGAAATGTAGCATCCTTTCTAGTATGCACTAACCCTGGGCATAACATACACCTTCACTTAATCTACCTGAGAAATTACTTTCAAAGTAAAGGTCTTTGTATACTGCATTCAGAATTTCAGCTCAAAATTTTTGCATGTTAAATAATAAACATGACGTCACTTTATGTCAGTCATGTTTACACACTGGCAACAGAACTTTAGTCCGTCATAACAAAAAAGGAAATTCGGATCTGTAGCGAGCATTTTGAGAGGTGTTTTTACAGTTCTACAAGTGAACGCCAAAATTCAGAATGGCTTCTGACAAGTTCATTCACTTCACCTTGCAGCACATAGAACTGTATGACAAACTAATTGTGGGTTACAAAGCAATGGAATATAAAGACAGATTGCTAGCAAAGCATCAAACTGAGCCACTGACATCCTGAGGTAAATTCTGAATTCCTTTGAGAAAGAGGTGGAACTCTCCTTTCTCTCTACGCAATCTCAGGTTTGGATGAACCCAATATTTCCTCTCTTTTTCCTTTTTTAAGAAGACAGGGAAAAAACATCCTTGCAGCTTGAAGACTCCATTTTGTGTTGTTTTACAAAATACGCATCAGATTCAGTGTGCAAGGTTTCTGTTCATGACAATTTTTTAGGATGACGAATACAAAAAACACAAGGACCTTTAGTCAGAATAAAATTAAATGTAACAATTTATTCTTATGGTGTGTGCACACCAAACACGAAGCGAATATTTGCAATGCGTTACTCGCTCTAGTTCACTTGCAGGATAACTTGCATGAATAAAAACATAAAAACTATTAAAAAACAACACGTCATGCAAATTTTCTGCTTGAGGTTTAAATTTTCTAACTTGCGCGGAAGACACGATTGAGGCAGATTCCGCAAATTTATGTCTATTCACGTCTTTGCATCGACTTTATATGTAATGTACTCGCACAAGGCTGTATCTCCTCGACACTATCGTGTTCACACCAAACTTGGAGCTTGTTATGACAATTGTCCTGAGGTTACCCGCACACCGTGCCACCTAGTGGTCAGGAGATATGAAAAACGCCAAAATGGATCTACTGCAATTCTTTGACATACTGTCACCAAACTATGTTTGTGTCATCGTCACCCCTAGTAAACCACACCACATTAATTTAGAAGCAGTGCCACCTATCGGTCAAAAGTGATAAATCATTAAATAAAAATTCTAGTGATTTTATTCATTTTTTTTTTTATTTTAGCCTTTTTGGTTAAAATCCACTTAAAATATCTAGAATTGCTCAAAGGTCTTTAAACGCTTGAAGCCCAGTAATTGCTGCTTGCAGCTATATTTAAATCACTTTTGGTGTGCACACACCATTAGTCAGGTAAATGTCTCATGTCAATTGCATAATTCAAAGATAATCAATACAAAACATTAAATTATCAAGGATAAATCTAAGAGTAAAAGATCTAAACCTGATTATACCAAGACAAACATCTTTCAAGTGGAGACGGGTATTAACAGTTGGAATTTGCATTGATCGAGGTCTACAATATGTGGAGAGTTCACACCTTTTGGGGACAGATGGTAACTATCCTTCATGTAGAATATTATATTTTGCTATTTACCATTTTGTGTGAGCTGAATGGAGGGGAGGTGAGGGGAAGGAAAATCTCTCAAAGAAAGAGATATGATGCCTGTATGTTAATACACTGTGCTTGTATTGTCCATATCTCAGGAGATCAAAGTGTCTGAGGTTCTTCCATTCTTACAGTGCTGATTTTTGTTATACGGGTATTATTTTCTGCAAAACATCTTTTGAGAAAGGAAAGATATTTTGCTTCTCAGGTGAATTAATTTTAAGGATGTTTATTTTACTGAAAAAGATAAGACACTCATAAAGAACAGGGTTTTTAGACAACATGTGCTGCAGATTTACAACATAATCAAAACTGGACATGAAATCTTTGGAGGGTCACAAGGCATTGCTAAAGAAATGAATAAATTCTTTCCAATGCAATGCAATGCAAAACACAACAAATCTTCACAAGAAAAATTCTTTAAAATTATTTTTTTAAATGTAGACACATACACAAAAGAAAACAAATGGCAGCATTGAATATAATATACATGAGATGCTGAGAAATTTTGTAATATACAGGGACCAAGGTTAATTGTTGATTGATCAGAGGAAGGGTCAGAAGTTCTTCATCAAGGTTCATCGATCATTTGATGAGGCATTAACCTCAGGAAATAGCTTTAGTCAAGTGGCATGATTAATGAATACTTTTCGCACAGTAACCTAATAATGATCTCACAAGATTTGCAAGATGCTCTCATTGAACATGGGTCTATTTATGGTATTAGCTCTAGAGCTATGATTAACCGAATAAACAGCAATTAAAATTAATTGATGCAAATTGTTGCATTTATCGATGCTATCATCAAGAACTGCTTGATTTATGTACGTTGTGCATAGGTCTATTCTTGTGTAAATTGTTCTATTAATTTAAAGGCTGCAATTTACATCAAGAATGGCAGAAATGTGTGGTTCCTGAAAATTCTGATGAAGTATGATGATAAGGGCAATAATTAACTCAAAGCAAATCACAACACCTGTTATTATAGACGGCTGAACACCTTCTGTCAGGTGTTAATTAGTTTTACTGGCTTATCAAGGAGGAGAGTTTATTTTTTCTAAAAGGTTGATAGCTCGTTCATAGCTCTCAAGACTAAATGCGTTATCACTTAGGTTTGTTGAAGTGTAAATTAAGTCTCAGATGTCTCCCTCAAAAGTCCTTTAAAGAAATAAAAGTTGACACAAATGGAAATTTCTTCGACATATACAGAGAGAATCAATAAATTTGGATGACAGATAATTCAGAAGTGGATAAGAAATGGTGACATTCATGTTACGATGTTTGCAGATTTTGAAGATTTGTGAATGATTTTGACATTGTTGAGATTTCTTCTGAAGCCCGAAAATCAAATGAAAATGGCAGGAAATTATAAACCAAAATTAAGCCTGTTTGATGTTTATTCATATATATATATATATATATATATATATATATATATATATATATATTTGTGAAATTATTTTAATGACATTTAATCAAATTCCCACCTAAGTCCTAATTAATTTCATCTACTGTTACATTTCCAATTCTCCAATTTGCATTGATTTTGGGGTGTAAAAAGGTCTGTTTTTGTGAGCCTTTGGTCATGTGATTTGTTATTGAAGGACATGTTTTGGGTGATACAAGGCCAAATGTTCTGCTTTGCAATCTTAATGAACACAGAAATCCTTTTCTGTTACTCAGGGCCAGTTTAAGGTGCTGTACTTTTTTTGACCATACTAATGCATAAATATACCATAATATGTTTGCAGATGTTTAGACAATATGCTAAGTTCACAATCTTGTTTCTCCGAAAAACAACACTACAGCCAGTTATTCTAATTTGAAACGTGTGTTCCATGTCAGAATGTTTTTTTTGTTGGTTTGTGTGATTTCACTAATTGCCAGTTTACACAGTAGTATTTCAACACTCCGGGTTGCCAGGTGGCAGAAAACACAGTGTAAGCAGCCACTGAAAAGCAAACAAACTGAATCAGAGATCGCAGATTCCACCCAACCTAAAAAGCCTTGGCGTCCATCTAAAATGCTTTGTGACCAGATGCATATTAGAACATGCATAAATCAGCTCATCTACTTAGCTCATCGCCTTCCATTTTCAATTGCAATCATTTCTGTCCTTAATCTGGCAACCCACGTGACAATTGCGAGATGTAAACTTGCAATTCTGTGTCTTTTCTCGCATTTGTGAGTTTATATCACAATTCTGACTTTTTTCCTCATAATTCTGACTTTTTTCCTCACAATTCTGATAACGTTTCTCAGAACTGAGATATAAACTTGCAACTATGAGAAATAAAGTCTAATGTAATGTCAAATTGTGAGAACTAATGTAAGAATTGCAAGATGTAAACTTGCAATTCTGTCTCTTTTCTCACAATTATGTTGAAATTCTGACTTTTTTCTTACAATTTTGACAACTTTTCTCAGAACTGAGATATAAACTCACAATTAGAAATAAAGTCAGAATTGCATCATATAAACTTACATTTGTGATAACTAAAGTAAGAATGAAAAGATGTAAACTTCTCTTTTCTCGGGAATTGTTTATGTCACAATTCTGACTTTTTTCTCAATTCTGACGATCTTTCTCAGAATTTAGATACAAATTCGCAATTCCGAGAAATAAAGTTGGAAATTTTCTTAAATACAAATAAATTTGGAACTGTACAATATAAACTCATAATTATGAAAAACAAAGTCAGAATTACGAGATGTAAACTTGCAATTTTGTCTCTTTTCTCACAGTTCTGTCGACTTTCTTAGAATTGAAATCTAACTCACAGTTGTGAAAAATAAAGTCAGAATTGCGAGTTTACGTCAGAATCAGAATTGCAAGTTTACATCTTTTCTCACATTTCTGTGACATAAACCCGCAATTCGGACTTTTTTTTTCACGCAATTGTGACTTTATATTTTGCAAATCAGACTTTTTTCTCGTAATTCGGACTTCTTTGCTTAGAATTGTGAGATATAAACTTGCAACTGTGAGAAATAAAGTCTAATGTAATGTCAAATTGTGAGAACTAATGTAAGAATTACGAGATGTAAACTTGCAATTCTGTCTCTTTTCTCACAATTGTTTATGTTGCAATTCTGACTTTTTTCACAATTTGGATGACATTTCTCAGAATTCAGATATAAACTCGCAATTGAGAGAAATAAAGTCAGAATTGCACAATATAAACTCACAATTGTGAAAACTAAAGTAAGAATTGCAAGATGTAAACTTTCTGTTCTGATGACTTTTCTTAGAACTGAGATCTAAACTCACAGTTGTAAAAAAATAAAGTCAGAATTGCGAGTTTACATCAGAATCAAAATTGCGAGTTTACGTTTTTCTCACATTTCTGTGACATAAACCCGCAATTCTGACTTTTTTTTTCTCGCAATTCCAACTTCTTTTCTCAGAATTGAGATATAAACTAGCAATTGCAAAATAAAAAAACAACTGCACAATATAAACTCACAATTGCGAGAAATAAAGTCAGAATTGCAAGATGTAAACTTGCAATCCTGTCTCTTTTCTCACAGTGAGTTTATATGTCGCAGTTGTAAAAAAATGTAATATACAGTAATTGCGCAATATAAAAAGTTAGAATTGCATAAAAAGTTTTTCTTGCAATTGCGAGTTTACATCTTGCAATTCTGATGTTTTTCCTCAGAATTCTGTGATATAAACCCACAAATCTGACTTTTTTTTCTTTTTTATATCTTGCAATTCTGACTTCTTTTCATCGTACTTTTTCTCGCAATTCTGGCTTCTTTTCTTAGAATTGTGAGATAAAACTTGTAATTGCGAGTCCAAATCTAAGGGGAAAACTGACAATAGTCTTAAAATTGCAAGTTTATATCTCACAATTCTGACTTTATAACTTGCATTTGTGTGTTATAAACTCTGATTCTGATTTATTTCTCAGAATATGTGTTTACTATATATCCCACACACCTGACTTTACAACACAATTGCCACTTTGTCATGCAATTCTGACTTTTTTAGTGGAAACGGGCATCTATTTCAACCGCTTTCTGTCAATATTACCACAGTATTACTGCAATGTTCTGCCTAGTGCCTGCTGTAATGCGCTTACTATGACTGCCACTGATCTTCAGGTGATTAGGTCAAGCCGTCTTCATCACTTTTACAGGGAACTCGATGATAATGTTTTCTTTACATGCCACCATGACATGACATTTAACAGCGTGACATTTCAGAGAAGTCTGTGGGCACTCTGTAAAGGTGATTCACATAAAGTACTTGCTCATGTTGCCCTGTTGGAGTTTTATAGAGCTTTAAGAGTGTGATGATAACCTTAAGCTCTGTTCCAAAGGCTCCAAATGGAATTTTTTGCAGCGATGACCTAAAAGAGCCATTTTTCGGAACCTTTCACTGACCAGTTAGACTTTTTTTCTTAGCGTGAAGAGCATTTTAATAATCTGAAGATTAATCTTGTTCCACTATAAAGAACCTTTTGCGCAATGGAAAGGTTTCAAGGATGTTAAAGGTTCTTCATTCCAATAACCTTGTAGCAGCAAGTTTTGCTGGTGCAGAAATTACACATTACACCTTTAATGAGCAAAGCACAGTTTTTTTTTTGGTCTCTTCACTGGTTAGGTTGTGACCCGCTGTGACTCTTTAAGTGCAGTTTCTCCGCTGGTGATGCTTTGCCTTTTACGCACCAGTTAATGTGAAACATCCATTAACATTAACTGATTTATGTAAGAACTCATTTGCTGTTTTCAAAGCTGATTTCAATTTGTTCTCAGGCATGCAGAAGTGTGACAGCACACTTTAATAATCTAAAACAAAGAACAAAGTAATTTGCACTTTCATGATCTTGTGGGGGAGGAGAAGAATGTTTGAAGGGAATTGTTTGAAATTGGAAAAACATCTAAGCAAATAACTGAAAGTGATAGTCATAATGGGTTTTGTGAAATCAGAAATATGCAAATGTGTGTCTTTTTGTGTGTGTGGAAAAACGGTTTACTGGATATCTTTTCTGTTCTATATATATATATAATGTAAACATCCTTAAAATAAGTTTTTTTGCTTGATATTAAGACTTTATATTAGTATATGTCAAAATATCTTGTCAAATCGTTTCTTTGGAGATTTGATATTAACATGTTTAATGTGTGTCTTTTTCTGTCTCTGTTCTTCAGTTTGGGAGCTCTAGTTGGTTTGTCTATAGCTGCTGTGGTGCTGTTAGCCTTCGTCATCACTATTTGTGTGCTTTGCTACCTGTTCATCGCCACTAAACCTCGAGGGCTGGACAACGGACTGCCTTTACGAGCACCAGGTATGAAAACGCCTTTAAGAAGAGAATCATTTCTAGGTATGAGAACATATTAAGAGGAAAGTCCTTGAGATCCTGAAGAGGAGCTTAGGACTTCAATCTCACACAACAGCCTATTTGATGAGAGTTTGGTTTAATTGCTTAATGTGGCATATTGACATTTACATTCAGTCTTTTAGTAGCAGTATTAATTATTTTTTATGCATCAACTGCTTCTGCTTCTTGTTAACTTGTTAGTATTGTCAGACTATTTCTGTGTGTTCAGTGAAGAAATGGAAACCTACAGATGATTGTGAATGAATCAATTATATTCAGGTGCATAAACTATTCAGCACAGTCATGGAACACAGCCAGACACATCCATCATGCAATTAACAGAAATCAAGTGATAAACAGAAATAAATGGTTGAATATGTAAGAGATAATCCTGCTTTTTGTGCATCTACTCTGCAAATAAATAGATAAATAGATATAAAACATTTGAGAAATTATTCTATTATGTCATAATGCAAAATGATTTTCCCCAAGAATGCCATGACTGAGCAATTAGAATCAGCTATACTAAAGATCTGGATAAGTTAAGCCTGTTTTTAATATTCATGAAAACTAATTTTAATATAATTATTAAACTTGATATATAATTATTATTATAATTTAATATAATTTTAATACTAATTTTAACATTTTCATCATCAGGGTTATTACCACCCTGAGCGCTAGCAGTAGCTAGGTAACAAAAAAGCTGCCAAAAAATGGAAAGCATGGTTTGTGTCACTTTCTTATTCATGTTGTTGGTGACCCTTTGGTTGCACTTCTGAACACATAAAATGCTCTTACATGCTTCTGTCATGGATGCATTGCAAGAGAAATCGAGTTTGTAGAATGCAGATTCTACAGAGACAAAGAGTGATGATTGTGCATCAAATTATGTGTAATCGGTAGTGGTTCATTTATGCAAAATTATGACAGATTCTTTTCAGTCTTTATCGCAAAGATCACCATTTTCAATCCGAAAGCATTTAAAACAATGTCTGAAAGTCTTATGCTTAAAACATGAACAAATATCACTGGGGTGTTAAAAAATATATTTCCCTTTTAAATAAGTTGAATTTTCTATGGAAGCCCATTTCAGCCACTGAATAAAACATTATTTTATGTTATTGCGACTTATTATCTCACAATTCTGACCTTTTTTTCACAGAATTGAATGATCTAAACTTGCAATTCTGACCTTTTTTTTCAGAATTGTGAGATATAAGACTATGTTCTCAGAATTGTGAGTTTTCTCGCAATTCAGGCTTTTTTTTCTTAGAGCTGTAAGATATAAGACTGATATGTTCTCAGCATTGTGAGTTTTTATCTCATAATTCTTATGTAATAACTAACAACTGGATTTTATGAAGTGAGAATTGTGATATAAATTCTGGGAAAAAAATGGCACAATTTCGAGATACAAACTTGCAATTCTAAGAAAAATGTCAATTTCAAGATAAAAACTCACAGTTATGAGAAAAAAGTCACAATTTTGAGATATAAACACAATTCTGATTTTTTTTCTCAGAATTGTGAGATATAAGACTGAAATATTCTCATAATTGTGAGTTTACATCTCATAATTCTGACTTAATATAAAGTCAGAATTGTGATATAAACTTGCAATTCTGATAAAAAAAGTCACAATTTTGAGATATAAACTCACATTTTTCTCAAAAAATGCAAGTTATCTCACAATTTTTTCTTTTTTCTCAGAATTGTGGGATATAAGACTGATATGTTCTCAGAATTGAGTTTTTATCTCATAATTCTTACTTAATAACTAACAACTGCATTTTATAAAGTGAGTATTGTGATATAAACTCAAAATTCTGGAAAAAAAAATGGCACAATTTTGAAATACAAACTTGCAATTCTGAGAAAAAAGTCACAATTTCAAGATAAAAACTCGCAATTCGGACTTTGAATTGTGAGAAATAAGACCATTAAATGTTCTCATAATTGTGAGTTTATATCTCGTAATTCTGACTTAATAACTAATAATTGTGTGAAATAAAGTCAGAATTGTGATATAAACTCCCAATTCTGAGAAAAAATTACCATTTCAAGATAGAAACTTGCAATTCTGATTAAAAAAGTCACAATTTTGAGATACAAACTTGCAATTCTGAGAAAAAAAAAATCACAATTTCGAGATATAAACTCACATTTTTCTCCAAAAATGCAAGTTATCTTGCAATTCAGGCTTTTTTCTTAGAGCTGTAAGATATAAGACTGATGTGTTCTCAGAATTGTGAGTTTTTATCTCATGATTCTTACTTAATAACTAACAACTGGATTTATAAATTTCCAATTCAAAGAAAAAAGTCAATTTCAAGATAAAAACTCGCAATTATGAGAAAAAAGTCACAATTTTGAGATATAAACTCACAATTCTGACTTTTTTCTCAGAATTGTGAGATATAAAACTGAAATATTCTCATAATTGCGAGTTTACATCTCATAATTCTGACTTAATAACTAATAATTGCGTGATATAAAGTCAGAATTGTGATATAAACTCGCAATTCTGATTAAAAAGTCACAATTTCGAGATATAAACTTTTCTCAAAAAATGCAAGTTAGTAATGTCGCAATTTAGACTTTTTTCTTAGAACTGTGAGATATAAGACTGATATGTTCTCAGAATTGTGAGTTTTTATCTCATAATTCTTACTTAATAACTAACAATTGTGTTTTATAAAGTGAGAATTGTGAAATAAACACAATTCTGGGGAAAAAAATGGCACAATTTCAAGATGCAAACTTGCAATTCTGACTTCTTCCTTAGAATTGTGAGATATAAGACTGAAATGTTCTCATAATTGTGAGTTTATATCTCATAATTCTGCCTTAATAACTAATAATTGCGTGATGTAAAGTCAGAATTGTGATATAAACTTGCAACTCTGAGAAAAAAAGTTACAATTTTAAGATACAAACTCACAATTCTGAGAAAAAAAAGTCACAATTTTGAGATATAAACTCGCAATTCTGAAAAGTCAAAGTTAAGTCAAGTCAAGTTGAGCTTTATTGTCATTCCCGCTACATGTGTGACATACAGTGGAACGGAATGTCGGTAATCTAACTATACATATAAACAGTTGACTATACACATAACCTAAGACAGATTATACAAGTACTTTTCATAATACTGTACAATGTTGTGCAAGATATTGTGCAAAAGAGGTATTTAGGGTTAAGAAACAAGTAGTGCAATATGATGTGTAGTCCATTCACAAGTAAACATTTGTGTTATCTTATTGAGTCCTTGTAACATGGAGAGTTAATAAGAAAGTGTCTGGTGCATATAGAGTGAAGAGTATGTAGGTGAGTGTGTAGCACACTCAGAGTTGCACAGTGTTTACCATAAAACATGGAGTGATTGTAAGAAAGTGTCTGGTGCATATAGAGAGGAAAGAGTGTGTTTTCTACAGGTGGTTTGTTCAGCCCACTTACCTGTGTGTTGCACACTCAGAATTGCACAATGTTTTTGAGGTTTTCAACAGTTTTCATGTTGTGCGTGTGGAGTGGTGGGGGGAGAGAGGATCCTGGTTTCATGAGCTAGGGTTGTAAATAGAGGTTTCAGAGGAGAGTGAAGTGACTGGAATCTAGGGCTCTTACAGCTTGGGCGAAAAAGCTGTTGAGTAGTCTTGGAGAGCGGGCTCTGATGCTCCGGAACCATCTTCCTGATGGCAAGAGCTGGAAGAGACTGTGAAAGGGATGGGTGGAGTCTTTCACAATACCGGTAGCTTTACTGGAGCATTGTGCAAGGAAAATATCCAGAATGGAGGGCAGAGGGGCACCGATGATCTATGCAGATGTGTTCACTGTCCGCTGGAGGGTCTTGCGGTCAGCAGCACTGTAGTTCCCATACCAGACAGTGATGCAGCTGGTCAGCACACTCTCAATGGTTCCCCCTGTAGAATGTGGTGAGGATGGGTGGAAGGAGACTTGCCCTTTTCAGGCGAGGGAGAAAGTGTAGGCGCTGTTGTGCCTTCTTGTAGAGTGACATGGTGTTGGTGGTCCAGGTGAGATCCTCTTGATGTGCACCCTCAGGAATTTGGTGCTGCTGACTCTCTCCACAGTAAAGCTGTCGATGGTCAGCGGAGTTTCTCCTGAAGTCCGTCACAACCTCCTTTGTCTTACTCACACTGAGGGACAGGTTGTTAGTGCCACACCATTCAGCTAGCTGTGCCACTTCCTCTCTGTAGTCCGTTTTATTTATCGTTGTTGCTGATGAGAGCTACCACTGTGGTTGGAGCTGAACTTGGCAGTGCAGTCATGCAGCGTGAAGAGCAGCAGGCTGAGCACACAGCCAGTGTGGTAGTGCTCGAGGTGTTGTGGCCGACACGGACTGGCTGAGGTCTTCCAGGTAAATAGTCCAGGATCCAATTCAGGGCTCGACAATAAGGAGTGCCCGATGGCCCGGGGCCAGCGTGAAAGACGCTCGGGACAGTTGACGAATCTGTCACTGGCCCGATCGGGCCACTGCTGCGTTGTCACAAAAGTTTATCATTTGCATGTGTTTTTAAGCCTTGTTCATTTTAAATTTCAAGCGATCACAGAGAGATGCGTCTCTGACGGACAGATAGCCTACAACGTATGTCAAAACACCCGTCCTGACGAGTAATATTACGAACTCTTTAAACATCCGTTAACAGAGGCCAGAGACGCTGAAGACGAACGCAAACAGTTAAAAATACTGTAGCAGGCAGAGCAAGATCACGGTTCACAATGCGCAAAATTTTGGAAATTTTATCCTATAACTATTGAAACAGGGTTTATATATGATGAAAGATGAACAGCATTCTAACATAGGAGTCTTTATTTTCTAGGTAGGTAAGAGCCAGGTGGAGGGTAGAGGAAATTGCATCGTCCGTAGAGCGGTTTGGATGGTATGCAAACTGGAGTGTGTTGGGGAGGCTGGATTTGATATTGTGCATGACTAACCTCTCAAAGCACTTCGTCATGATTGGAGTCAGTGCTATGGGGCAGTAGTCATTTAGACAGGACACAGGTGATTTCTTTGGATTATGATTGTTGTGGATTTGAGACACATGGGGTATCATGTTGAAGATATCTGTTAGGATATCCGTCAGCTTTGCAGCACAGTCTCTCAGTACACGGCCAGGTATGTTGTCAGGACCCGCAACCTTGCGTGGGTTAATCCTAGATAGGGTCCTCCTTACATCGGCTGGAGACAGACAGAGCACCTGGTCGTTGGGAGGTGTGGGCAGTTTTTGTGCAGTTGTGTCATTCTGCATTTCAAACCATGAATAAAAGTGGTTGAGTGCATCTGGGAGGGATCACAGGTGTCATCATCACAGGCCTGTGGCAGGGGCTTGTAGTCAGTGATGGATTGAATGGCTTGCAACAGGCTCTGTGTGTCTCTGCTGTCTGTGAAGTGATTATTGGTTTTTTGAGCATATGACCGTTTCGCATTCTTGATGCCACAGGACAGATTGACTCTTGCTGTTTTGAGGGCTGCTTTATCTCCTGATCTGAAAGTTATTTCTCTGAATTGCAATTCTGACTATAACTTGAAATTGCGAGTTTGTATCACTCAATTCTGTCGCAATTTCTTTTTTATTCAGTAGCGGAAATGGACTTCCATAATTTTTCAGACCACGCTGGCAGATATTTGTTCTCGTTTTAATCATATACTCACTGATGTTAGAAAAGGTCATGAAGTCTTAAATTTACCTTCATAAAACCTGCAGAAACCCTGCAAAGATGTAGCTTTGATGTGGTTCATTGAGTCTAGAAATTCCCCAGACTTTCTCATCAAACAGGCTCGTGTCCACATCAGTAAATATGCACAAAGAGCAAGATGAAAGTCCTAAGTTCTCTTGTCTTGAATCTGGAGGACAGTATGTTTTCATATAAGGAAAATATTCTTACTTAATGCTTTTACTATGTTTGAGCAGCATAAGAAACATAATGAAGCTTATCTGGTGGCATGACAATTTGATAGCTTGTTTGTATGAAAAAAGCCTGCATACATCAGAAACCTATCAGCTCAGAATAAGTTTAAAGCAAAGCTATTGATATTATTCAAGGTTTGACAGCTCAGATAGGATGTGCTGCATCTTGGTTCAATGTTAGAGACTGTTTATGAAAGATATAGCAACAATAACCCGACAAATGGCAAATAGGTATTGTTTTATAGATCTTTCAACAGCCTTTTGTTCGTCAGTGAGATATATTTCTCTGTCTCTCTACAGTGAATAAATATGTGCCAGATTGAACTTTAAATACTCATGCAGTGATTTGAAATCTTGACAAATCAAGTAGTTTCTAGAAGGTATGTGTGGTTCATATATATACATACATTGATATACAAATATGAAGAAGGTATATGTGGTTCATGTGGTCCATAGCTTCATCTGGAGCACAGCACAAGGGTTAAGTAGATTTCCCTTGGCTTGCTTTGTAATACAGAAATGCATTATGCATCTTAATGCATATGTCTTTCTGTTGATTTTAGGTTAAATGTGACCCATCTTGTTCTCACACTAAAATAAAGCACTCAGAATCCAATGCACATAATGCAGGTCTATGTAAACAATATGCACTATAAAGCTTTATTGGCAAAAGGGATGAGATATGAGAGACAAAATTAAACAAGAGGTTTAATGAGACATCTAGATGATATTAAGCTCTTTGTGTTGAGTGGTAATGTTAGATCTTAAGTTGAATAAATGAAATAAATTTCTTTATATAGCACATTTTAAAACAGCAGAGCTGTACATAAATAGGATTGTGACAATAAAATGCACTGAAGTGTCAAAATTACTCCTGTTAACTTACATGCTTGAGAAACACATTCTGCTTATTTTATTTTATTTTTTTCCCCTCAACATCATCATTACTATAATGATAAACATAATTATGTCTCAAAATAGTACATACATCATATGTGTTGTACTGACTTTACTTTTAATTTGTGTTACTTTAAATGGATTATCGTAATCTGCTGTAATGAAGAAAAAGTCATGCAAGCTGGCAGTGCAAGTTTATTTATATAGCACATGTGTTATACAGTGGTAAATGTAAAATGCTTTACATGTAAAATAATCATAAAATAATCACAACAGATGCATACTAAATAAACAGGTACATAAAAAATTGTTTGGAAAATGTGCTTAATTGGCGTGGAAATAATACAAAACTTCTAAATGCATGTAAATGATGCATTGAATAGTATATACACCACTAATGCCAACCAGTGCAACTTCAGTGTTTGTTGCGAAACAAATCAAGAGATTCATAACCAGCAGCTGACAAACTGTGACAAAGTAGGGAAAAAAACAACATTTTTGGATTACAAACAGTCATTTTCACAGCATGCTTCAAATGCACTTCTTCTACTTTTGAGCATGTTTTGTAAAGAAATCATCAATGTACTGCTGGCAGTTCCAAGTGTGGATGTCTCCAAGTGACTGACAATTTGACAATAAAGGAGACACATCTCTGCTGACCCAAATAGAGAAGTAAGATGAATAGCCTGCTGAACATAATGTATTTTCTTTCTTTTTTTTTTTGTGTCAGACAAGATATGTATTGGGAAGAGTTGATCCACCAAATTAAGCTGACATTTAAGTTCACATTTATGATTGTCAAGTTGTAAATATCGATTATTTTGTCATAATAAGAGAGATGTGGCAAAACAAAAATACTTTTCCCTTGTGCTGAATCACAAGAGGATCAATAAGTTTGACCTGTTTATCTGTGTAAGTGAGGGTGTTTACATTGATTGCTAAGGCGAAAGTCAGTGATCAGACTTGCTTGCTTGTTTTTCAGACTGTTTTTGCCAGATCACAAAGTCATTTAAGGTTACCTTTCCTTAAGAACAGGTCTATACCTTGTTCTTTTACAAACTAAATAGTCTTATGTTATTTACAGATGCATCACAAAAAATTAGAATATTGTGAAAAAGTTCATTTTTTGTCTGTAACTTATTTAAAAAACTGAAACTTTCACATATTCTAGATTCATTCCATGGAAACTAAAACATTTCGAAAGTTTTTTTTGTTGTCATTTTGATGATTAAAGCTTACAGCTCATGGAAGTAAAAAATCCAGTATCTCAAAATATTAGAATATTTACATTTGAGTTTCATTAAATAACCATCCCTACAGTATAAATTCCGGGTATCTCTTGTTCTTTGAAACCACACTAATGGGGAAGACTGCTGACATGGCAATGGTCCGGAAGACAATCATTGACACCCTCCACAAAGAGAGTAATTCACAGAAGGTCATTACTGAAAGGGGTGGCTGTTTACAGACTGCTGTTTCAAAGCATATTAAATGCAAAGTTGATTGGAAGGAAGAAACTGGGTAGGAAAAGGTGCCCACACAACAGGGATGACCACAAGCTTGAGAATACTGACAAGCAAAGCTGATTCAAACTCTTGGGAGAGCTTCACAAGGAGTGGACTGAAGCCGGAGTCAGCGCATCAAGAGTCACCACGCTCAGACGTCTTCAGGAAAAGGGCTACCAAGCCACTTCTGAAACAGAAACAACGTCAGAAGCATCTTACCTGGGCTAAGGAGAAAAAGAACTGGACTGTTGCTCAGTGGTCCAAAGTCCTCTTTTCAGACAAAAGTAAATTTTGCATTTCATGTTGAAATCATGATCCCAGAGTCTGGAAGAAGACTGGAGAGGGACAGAATCCAAGCTGCTTGAAGTCCAGTGTGAAGTTTCTGAAGTCAGTGATGATTTAGGGTGCTGTGACGTCTGCTGGTGTTGGTCCATTGTGTTTTATCAAGTTCAAAGTCAATGCAGCCATCTACCAGGAGATTTTGGAGCACTTTATGCTTCCATCTGCTGACAAGCTTTATGGAGATGCTGATTTCCTTTTCCAGCAGAACTTTCCCACAGTGCAAAAAACACTTCCAAGTGGTTTGCTGACCATGATATTGCTGTGCTTTATTGGCCAGCCAACATGCCTGACCTGAACCCCATAGAGAATCTATGGGATATTTTCAAGAGAAAGATGAGAAACAGTCGATCCAACAATATACAGACGAGCTGAAGGCTCAATAGTGCCACAGTCTGATTGCTTACTTTACTGATGCTGTAATTTGTGCTAGGAGCAAGGAATTTGCTGTAATTAGTGCTGCCGACCAAGAATTGAGTGCATAAATGAACATGCTTAAAAAAAAAATGTAACTTTTCTGTTTTGCAAATCCATTTTTTGTTGATCTTAGGAAATATTCTAATATTTTGAGATACTGGATTTTTGACTTTCATGAGCTGTAAGCTCTAATCATCAAAATTAAAACAAATTTTTTTTTGGAAATGTTTTACTTTACATGTAATGAATCTAGAATATATGAAAGATTCGGTTTTTGAAATAAGTTACAAACAAAAAATGAACTTTTTCACGATATTCTAATTTTTTGAGATGCACCTGTATCTTATTTACACGACGGCATGGCCTTTCCAGTCTCACGTGGACACGCATCTACAATTTCTACTCCGCAAAAATGTGGACAGGATAGCGGAGTCCATTCATAAAAACGGAATTTACTCTATAGCATGGGTCCGCCACTTAATTTAAATCACGATAAGCACTAATGTCTGTGAATATCCTGCATGTTCCGCTTGGCTCTCTGTGTTTGAATGGCAGAGACGGGTTTTGTTTACTGCACATACTGAAGCACACGTGAGGCTTGTGGTTATTTTTGGCCTCTGCGTCTCATTATATGACGATATGAACACATGAACTTCATCTCCTGAGCTGCTGTGAGAGTCACTTCATGTGAAATTTACAGTTTCATTTGAGAAAACTAGCATCATACCGTATAGAGAATGGGAAAGTGGCATCAGCAACGCAAGGCATTCTGAGACTTTTGAACATGGACACTACAGTCTAGACTGGATAATAGTGGAAGTAGATGTTAAAATGTATATTGTACATTTGAAAACACATTAGAATGGAGAACGCTTGCTGTGATATAAACTTCCATCTGCTGACATGACCGGAGTGGAGAACAGATCTAAAATGAAACGCAATTTTATGCTTTTCAGCTTAACAACACAAAGTCAAAAGCAGCTCAATGAATTTAAACAACTTCAAAATCTGGCTTTGTCGTTTGTATTTATTATTTATTACGGATTCATAATTTCCGATCCACTTGAATTTGTAGGTGCTCACGCTATGAGTAACACGTTTGGAAATGTAATTTAATCTGATATGACTTGTTGCGATCATAAAGCAACTTGTTCCTTATTCATAAAGCAACTCATCTGATTTACTGTTCAGCAGCTCTTTGTAAGAAATCGTGTACTTGTTCAATTTAAGTCCAGTAAAACTTTTTTATTTTATCCCTTAATTAGGGTGATATGATGTATGACTAAATACATCAGCGTTTCTCCTCACATATCGTCGCTCTGCATATATTGCATGCCTCTCTTATTTAACCTGATTCAGATAACTAGCTAGTTCAAAGAGAGCTCCATGACTGAACTGTGTTGCGATTAACATGGTCCCTACACAAAGTTCATTGCTCCCTAATGCCTGAGCAGTGGAAATGTATTTACTTTATTTACTTTATTTAGGAATGTTCATTCATGGAGGCTACGCCTCCACCTGCATCGTCTTCACACACAGACTAAACTTACTAGAGAAATGTGACATAATATACCTCTGTAAATAAATGCAATTTAAATTCATGTCGTTCACACTTTAATGCTCGTTTTGAATGGAACATATACGCTGTCTTCGAACTGGAATCAGGGCGGAATATTTCAAGTTCGCAGGGCACTCTTTTTTGAATAGAACAGACATTTAAGATACACACAATTAATTCGGTCCTGTGTGTAAATAGAAGGTGTCCGTATGATTTCTGTGAGTGTATGTGTCGTGTTTTGGCCACACGACTGAGTGCTCGAATGAACGCAATGGATTTAAATATTAGTAAATTTATTCTAAGCAAATGCAAGCAGCTCTTAATAATATTAATGCAAATACAGCCGTTTTTGACTTTTTTCCTCTAGTGTTTTGTATTTATTGTCATTGTACGCTATTTAGCATGTTCTAAAACATGGCGGCGACTACCCAGAATGCAATGCGCAGTGTACGGTTTAATGTGTAACAGAAATGTATTACTCTTGTATTACTTTTGTACAGTATAATGTACGTCTTTATATATTTCTATTTCTGGCCAATTTAAATAAAAGTTAAAAGTGATAAAAATAAATATTACAACCAGATTAACCACTTAATTGTAGAAAAACAAAAATCTACAATTATTATGAAAACTTTTTAAACAGAATAATCACACAAATTTTCTTCCATGTATTAATTTTAACAAAAACATGTTTGCCAAAAAATAAAAGGGTTCAATTTTCATTTGATTAAAAATAAATAAATAAATGTTTTGAAATGCCTTCATTTCATTATCAGAAGAATTAAAACACAAAAAAATTCTGGAAAAAAAAGAAGAGCAAAAAGACTTAGAAATCCTAAATGTAAACAGTAATTTAACCCAAACTTTGTAAAACATAGAGACTTTTTAAAGACTTTATTTTGACTTTGACTAAAAAGAAACCACACAGAACATTAAAAATCCAAAACCTTCACCTCAACCCATTACAAATTAACTTTTAAAACACCCACCGCATAACAATCCCTCACTCTGCTGGAGGATGAGAGAACAAGGACGGTCTGCAGTCCCAACGCCTCCATTTATCATTGTCATTTTCACACCGTTCTGTCTGTGACACAAATAATTGATGTCATTTTGTCTGCAGTGTCTCTTCTTCCTGTGGCCTTTAGCATCTTGTGTTTTCTACTACTCAAACTCTGCAAAACGACCCTATCCATTTTCGATATTTTACAGAGACCCCATCTAATACTTTTTTGTTTTTAGCACAAAGCGGATTCACAGGAGATCTAGAAATCAGTGTGTAAAGCTATTGCAGAGGTTTTTTTTCTTTTCTTTTATGCTTTCATCTTTGCCATCCTCTGCTCTTTTTTGCCTTTAAGTGGATAATGCAATTCATGTGTTTTATTATATGAAATAACAAGGTTAATGTTTCCAATTAGAGAATGATCTTTCACCTCACCTACACACCACATTTAATTCAAGTTTATTTTGAGAAATGACATTCATTTCATCAGTACTTATTCTTTTTATACACTCCTTTTTTGGGTGATATGCTTTTAAAAGGTACTAAATTGCACCATTTAGGTACTAAAATGTACCATTTAGATACTAATATGTACCTTTTAAGATACCAATATGCATTAAATAAAAAAGTGTACCCTTTAAAAAAGTTCCAATCAAGAGAGCTGTTGTACCTTTTTTCTAAGAGTGTGATATGAAGACAAAATCACCACTTATGGTAAGTTTCTGATCCATTATGGGTTTCAGTTCTTCGATATTTGTTAGAGTACTTGTATTTTGAATAATATTTATCTCTAGTCTAGTGTTGTTGCAATTTCAAAAGGAGGTGGCTGATATATCTTCAGACATTTGCATTTGCTTTTCATGGTGAATGAAGAATGTTTTGCTAACGTTCCCATTTAACTTCTGAAAATATTGCTTCTGAATGTTCAAAACTTTTTTTTTTTTTAATGGTTTAAAGATGTAATAATTGTACACTTTTAAATGTTTACTGAATGTACTACTAACATTCAGAAAATGTGTTAGAAAAAGAAATTCCATGAGCAACGAATAAATAAACGTGTAAGTTTGAACAAACATTCTATTAATGTTTCTGGAAGAATGTTACATGAACATTAGAGAGAACATTAATAAAATGTTCAGTTTTATTATTTAAATTATTTTAATGTTTCCTGAATGATCTAAAGCAAGTAGTACTAATGTTTACAAAACATTTCAGAACCAAAAGTTTAGTCACGTTTGTTCTGCTTGTGTTTGTTGTTCTAATGTTTTACTTTTTATCTGTTTTAAGGGACTAGCACTGGTAAATTTAGGGACTGGTAAATTTAGGAAATGGCCATTCTTTTTATAAGGGCCCAAGCAACAGTGGTGCAAGGCCTATTGGAATTGCTCAGATTCTTCTTCTTCTTCTCCAAAATGAATCGCATTTTTGAGGGTCTAAACATGCTCAGAAACTCATGAAACTTGGCACACACGCTTCAGAAATAGGCGTGGCGAAATGGCTCAATAGCGTCACCTTTAAAATTTCAACAAGGTGCCCCTTGAGCTATGTTTCACACACGAAGTCTGAAACCCAACAGGAAGTTTGTTATTTTTAATTTTCTCTGCAAGTTTTGTGCCTTTTTTTGCCACTTTCAGATGTAGTTAAACAAACTCCTCCTAGAGATTTAAACAGATCAACACCAAATTTGGTCAGTGTAACCTAAAGCCCTTTGTGACATTAAATTATGAAGATCTTGAGTTTTCGTTGAAGGGCGTGTCTGTAGCAGCCTGACAAACTTCAATGTTTCGCCATGAAAAGGAAGTTGTTATAATTCAGGCATACAGTGTCCGAACAGCACAAAAATTCACGTTCAATAAAAGTCCTGTCCTGAACACGTCCATGACCATATTCAGTTATAGTCATAGCGCCACCTTCTGGCAACAGGAAGTGGCATGTTTTACGCTCAAACGAACTGCTTGTAGAGATTTAATGACATCAAAATTATATTTGGCCAGTCTACACTAAAGGCTTTTGCGATGTTAAATTGCGAAGATCTTGAGTTTTCGTTGAAGGGCGTGTCCGTGGCGGCCTGACAAAGTTCAGTGTTTCGCCATGGGAATAGAAGATGTTGTAGCTCCACCATACACTATGGACTTAAAGCAGCAACCACAGATGGAACGGCAACGACATTCCGATGTCATATTGCACATTCAAGACTTTAACTGCTGCTACTTGATATTCTACTGTAGCCGTCTACTACGGGAGAACAGCTGGTTTGCCGTAGTCTTTACAACGTGACAGATTAGGTAGATAAATGTTATGTTTTATAGTTTATACCACTGTAATTCCATCAGTATGCGATTCTACCATTAGTCTTTAATTTAAATTTACATTTTTTTAAACTTAAGCTAATTTTAATGATTTTTTTTTTTATTTGTACAAACATATGTCTGCTGTTGGCAGGTAACACTGAGACTAGAAATGATGTGAAACGAACAATGTAAGTATTGCCTAAACATCGTCCTCATAATCCATCATTTGTACCTAAACGAATTCTGCATTGCGCCATCTTGTTTACGGTTGCTTAATGATTCTTACATTCTTGGCTACGGCGGTGTAATAGCTTACTTCCAGTCATCGTACCTGTTACATTGGAAGCTGTTGCTTAAAGTCCCTACTATCCAATCTGCCCCAAACTTCACACATTCGATAAGACTCCTGGCTTGAACACATCTAAAGGTCAATATTCTATTATAATCATAGTGCCACCTGCTGGCAACAGAAAATTACTTGTTTTACACTAACTTAAACATGCAATGTCAAGTCTGCACCAAACTTCACATGTTTGGTAAGAGTCCTGACCTGAAGACATCTAAAGTCCAATATTCAGTTGTAATCATAGCACCACCTGTTGGAAACAGGATACGTCATGCTTAGCACCAACTCAAACATACCATGTTTAACATGCACCAAACTTCATATGTTTGATCAGAGTGTTTGATCTATTTATAGTCATAGTGGTTTGGCACATATAAATAAAATGACTTTGACATATTCCTTCTATATTTACCACTTTAAATGCATATTGCCCACCGTTTGCTGTTTTCCTAAAGCCACCGGTGGTGGTGAGCCCGGGTGCGAGGGCCCTTTCAATGCTGCTTGCAGCTTTAATTCCCTCATTGTATTTTCTTTTGTGCAGTCTTTTAAAGCAAACCAGCCTTTAATAGGTTTACACTGTGCATTCATAGTAATTTTTGGGTCTTTCTACAGCTAAACCTCAAGGTTTCAAGGCATTGAAGTATGTTTTATACAAGATTCCCCATTCAACTAAAAAAAATAAATGTTAAAGTTACAGTGAACATCAAAGATGGTTCCCCCAAGTCATTTATGAGAGACTGCACTGCAGAGAGATCAATTGTGCTCGAACAGGAGTCCTTATGTAACTACACAGAGGAGCAGAATACCTTACAGACTGTTTCTCCTCAGAGAGATTAACTCCATTTGCATTTCTTCTGTTTAGCAGGTGCTTTTATGCAAAGCAACTTTTAAATTAGAATAATACAAGCAGAAGGGATTCACCCAAAGAAGAAAACAGTACAAGCAGTTGTCACATGACATTATTGGCAGTCTTGGCAGTTAGGTTTGAATGAATAGTATATTGTTCTTTACTAATATATAGTGTATATATATTACAGTATAGTTTTATTGGCTTTTCTGATCAGTGTTTATTTTTGTATTTTTCCATTTTCATTGTGTGTGGGGGTGGGGTGTTTAATGTTTTTTTAAAGAAGTCTTTTCTGCTCACCATGGCTGCCTTTATGTAATTAAAAATACAGAAAAAAACAGTAATATTGTGAAATATTATTTCAATTTAAAATAGTGTCTTTCTATTTCAATATACTTTAAAATAGAATTTATTCCTGGGATGCAAAGCTGAATTTTCAGCATTACTACTCTTCAGTGTCACATGATCCTTCAGAAATCATTTCAATATGCTGATTTATTATCAATATTGGAAACAGTTGTGCTGCGTAGTATTTTATTTATTTTTTTTTTGTATTTTATTTATTTTGGGAACCTGTGAACTTTTTTTTTTTTTAGGATTCTTTGATGAATAACATGTTAAAGGAGAAGTCCACTTCCAGAGCAACAGTTTACAGATAATGTACTCACCCCCTTGTCATCCAAGATGTTCATGTCTTTCTTTGTTCAGTCGTAAAGAAATTATGTTTTTCGAGGAAAACATTTCAGAATTTTTCTCCATATAATGGACTGATATGGTGCCCCGAGTTTAAACTTCCAAAATGCAGTTTAAATGCGGCTTCAAACGATCCCAGCCGAGGAAGAAGGGTCTCATCTAGCGATTGGTTATTTTCATAAAAATAATACAGTTTATATACTTTTTAATCTCAAACGCTCGTCTTGCCTTTCTCTCTCCGAACTCTGTGTATTCTGACTCAAGACAGTTAGGGTATGTTGAAAAACTCTGATTGTATTTTCTCCCTCAACTTCAAAATTGTCCTGTATCGATGTTTTACCTTTTTTGTTAAGGGTGTTTGATCTTCTTTGCATGTTCACTTTGCAAAGACCGGGTCAGTACTTGTAGTGATGTAGGATGATTTTGAAATGATTTTTGAAGTTGAGGGAGAAAATGAGAAAGAAAAAGAGTTTTTCTTGAGTCAGAATACACAGAGTACAGGGAGAGCAAGCCAAGACGAGCATTTGACATTAAAAAGTATATAAATTGTAGTATTTTTATGAAAATAACCCATCGTTTCGCTAGATAAGACCCTTTTTCCTCAGGTGGGATCGTTTGAAGCCGCATTTAAACTCGGGGAAAAATGCTGAAACGTTTCCCTCAAAAAATATAATTTCTTTACGACTGAAGAAAGAAAGACATGAACATCTTGGATGACAAGGGGGTGAGTACATTATCTGTAAATTGTTGTTCTGGAAGTGGACTTTTCTTTTAAAAAGAACAGCATTTATTTAAAATGGAAATCTTAACATCTCAATAGCAGTTTTAAGGACCTTAGATGAGCTTTTCTCTTGCATGAAAAAATGACATCTCAGTTGTCCTTTCTCAACACTTAACAGACATGGATTTTAATTAGATTAATGTGCAGATCCACAAGAGCTTGAATAGTGGCTTGAGGAGTCTCTTTGTCTTGAAGTGAAGATTTCATGAATCATTGTTGTGTAGTCCGGGCTACCATTGATGCTGAGAGAGCTAATTAGTTCTTTATCTCACTCCAAACTCACTGAATAGCATGAATGACTCATTTTATTTAGTAATATTCTTGTTAATCTGTGCAAGCATTGTTTGGATGTTATTACTAATGATATACCTTTTACAAATATGTTTGTCTTGGCATGCATGACAATATTTGAGCATATGAATATTGATGTTCAACTTATGAATTCCCCATGAGAGCTGTGTAAAATCATCCTTAAAGCTTTTGAAAATGCATCATAATGCTCAGATACATATTTAACACAAAAAAATAGTCCAGAGCATTCAAACTGGGAAAATGTCACACTGAGAGTGTTATAAAAAGTAGCTATAGCTTATAAACCTTCTCAGTGTGAGATTTTTCCATGCAGCATTAAAGGCTTTAAAGACACAATGCATCAGTGTGTGGTGTTTTAGCTTTATAAGCCGTGATGTAATAAAGGCTTGTTCATTTTTAAATCCGACTTTGAGTGCTTTGGACTACTGTGTTTGTATTGAGCAGTGTAGTTTGTTAACGAAAACTGTTAAACATCATAAAATTAAAATGATTGACATTAAAAAGTTACAATTATTAAAAAAGAAAAAAGAAAATGTTGCCTTGTCAACAAACTTAAAAGTAATACTATAATACTACTCAAAAGGACACAAACACAAAATGTAATTATGAAAACTTAAACATATAAACAAATATTTAAATGAAAACTAAAAATAAAAGCTAATTAAAAATATGAATAAATACTATATTATAATAGAAAAAAAAGAAACAAAATTAGAAAATTTAAATGAAATGTAAAAAATAAATAAATAAATAAATAAATAAATGCCAAAACTAAAATAAAAGTGAATTAAAGCTGAATAAATACAAAATTATAATAGAATATAAAAAACTGAAACAAAATGAGAAATTTTGCCTTGGCAACTAACTGAAATTTTAAAATAAATTAATTAATTAATAAATAAATAAAAAAAAAAAAAAAAGCTAATACGTATTAATAAATACTGTAATAGGATATAAAAAAACTGAAACAAAAATGAGTAAAAAAAAATACTGATGAACATGACAAAAGCACATAATGTAGTTATTAAAATCTAAAATGAAAAACTGAAATATAAAATAAAGATTATTCTAGATATTAATAAATAGTGTAATATTTTATAAGTAATACTAAACTAAAACCAGTATTGAATTGAATAATCCTTATCACCAGGAGGCACAAACAGATACCCACGTAGCACTTATTGCATGCTGTTTTTATATTGATTATGTCCTTCAGTATTTTCATTGTCCTTGTTGAGTTTTGCACAGGTGGTCAGCAGAAAGCTTTTCAGGAAAATGTCTAATGTTTTCTATCATGTGTTTCTCAGGAACTGGGCCCAATCCTCAGGAGGGTCCGAGTCAGCCGAGCGCCCCGCCGGGACCGCAGGGTTTCCGCAAACATTTCCAAAGAGGCAAACTAGACTGTGACAACCAGCCGCCCGACCCGGACCGCCTGTTCCAGCGCTGCTTCATGGCTACGGTCACCACCATCAACGTTGAAGGACCTTCATAAAGCTCTGGAGCTGCAAATATGACTTGAATAATGAACATTACCCAGGTGTCTTTTCAACGGCTTTATCTGACCGTCATGTGACCGATGTAACATTTGGAACCATAGAAAGGATGTGGAATTAAATCTCCATGTTTTTGTCAGTTTTGGAACCTGTAGCATCAACCGACTCAAATCAATGACAAATTGCCTCAGCGTGACAAATGTAATAATGTAATAATATCCCTAAACGCAGACTCTTTGGTTGTATTTTTGATGCAGGAAACATTAAATCGTTTACATTCATCAAAACTTCAGCTCTTTGAGAGTCTGTAGGTTGAGCCAAAGACAGAATTGAACTTTGTTATTTCCGAATCCTGAGAATTACGATGTGCCATTCTGCCGTTCATCTTTCTCTCAATCAAGGTTTACAAACGATTACACCAGCTCATGGTGTTGATGCCTTTAAAAACAGCTTTCAGCGCCGTTTGAATCATTAAGTGATTCACCTACTTCAAGAATCAAGTTAAATGGTTTTTAATTTGCTTTTCTGCTTTTGTTTGCTCGTTTGGGGCTTAAAAAAAGCACTTTTCACAAACAAGGCGCAAGCTCGAGTCCCATTGCTTGTTTGAAAACCAGTAACTGAAAATCTCACTTTGTGTACAGAGAGAACTTATAAAATAAGGGGCCGTTCATACAGAATGGTATTTTTCTATTGTTTTTAACTGTAAACACACACTAGACGAGTGTGTGTGAGCGTTGCGCTTATGTGTTTAAGTTTCACATGCAGTGTCGTTTATCAGTGTCGGTTCCAAAACAGTGGGCCAATCAGAAGACCCTGGAGGCGGGGCAAGCTTTCTTTTTGTTTACTAGCTTTTGTTTACAGTAGCAAGTTGGCATGGCAACAATTGACGCCAACATGGTCGAGTGGTGCGTCTCGCATTTGTAGACACATTCTGTGTGAACAGCCCCTGAGGTGCTCCCCAAAATGGTGATTTTTTTTTTTTTGGCCTTCCGTGGTCTTAACCTTCATGCAACCTTTATGCAACAGTGTATTGTTTTGATATACAGGTAACCTGTTGAAATCTGTGTCTTAATCATTTTAATAATCAGTGTTTATTGATCAGACATGCATTTAACAGTGCCGTGTTTTGTGCATCTTTGTTGCTGCTGATTTTTCACCCCTGCATGACATTGCATTAACTTTTACATTAATTTCAGTATTGAGTATTTGTCAAGCTGAACAAATTAAAAAGTAAATTTAATCTCGTTACCAAAGTTACTTTTTAAAAAGCGAAAATATAGGCTCCTGGCTTTTTCAAATCAGTTTATTGATAGCTACAAATGTGACCCCGGACCACAAAATCAGTCTTAAGTAGCATGGGAATATTTGTAGCAATTGCCAACGATACATTGTGGGTCAAAATTATTGATTTTTCTTTTATGCCAAAAATCATTAGGATATTAAGTAAAGATCATGTTCCATTAAGATATTTTGTAAATTTCCTACCATAAATATATCAAAACATAATTTTTGATTAGTAATATGCATTGCTAAGAACTTCACTTGGACAAATTCAAAGGTGATTTTCTCAGTATTTTTTGCACTTTTAGATTCCAGATTTTCAAATAGTTGTGTCTCGGCCAAATATCCCAACAAATCATCAATGGACAACTTATTTATTCAGCCTTCAGATGATGTATAAATCTCAATTTTAAAAAATGTATCCTTATGACTGGTTTTGCGGTCCTGGGTCACAAATGAGAATTAGGTCCAAACTAGTTATGTGATGTTTACATTTTTATTCACTGTTTTATTTTATAAATTGTATTTATTTGTATTTAATTTATCTAATGATTTACAAAATCTATTTTGATACATAAAATTTGTCACATCAGGGTTTTAAACTGTATTTTTGTAACAGGGTTGTAGGAATTGCAGACGCAGTTAAAATAAGGTGGCGAAGTACATTTTCTAAAGGTTAAGCTTCTTTTTGTCAGAGCAGAAATGTGACTTAAGATGTGTAAGCCTTATTTTTAAACCTATATTAGAACTAGATTTTGCACCAACCATTCAGATGTCTAAATAATAATAATAATAACAATAAAATAAGTTATATAAGATATTTATTTTCTATAAGCTGTCACTTTGGCTATACTCTTTTAGAAGGTATAATATACACTTTAGATACTAAAAATAACTTTTAAATGACTAATATCTACCATATGGGGCAAATAAGATACAAAAATTGACCTTTTCGCTTTTATCCCTAGTAAAAAATCATAGATTTAAAATGCATTTATTTTATACTAAGTGTAGTTCAAGTCTGGCTATCGCTCAAGACCTATTGATATTAAAATTGTAATTGTAATTAAACTTTATTTGGAGTTTTACTTGTGCACAGTGCACATTAATTGCACTTAATAATAAGCCTAAAATATGTTTTAATGTCACTATTGATGAGGATGGTATGATCTTTAAATAATATCTTTCTTTAAATTCAAAATATTTAAAGTGTACATAAAGCGTACACTGTAAAAAACAATTTGTTGAGTCAACTTAAAATAATTTGTTACCCGGCTGCCTTAAAATGCTAAGTTCAGTCAGCTAACAAAACTTTAGTCAACTTGAAATGATAAGTTGTACTAAGTGACAACCTAGATATTTGAGTTGATTCAACTTAAAATTTTAAGGCAGCTGGGTAACAAGCCCAGCTTTTAATTTTAACAAACCAATTTTTTTGTTTAGTCAACTCAGATATCTAAATTGTCACTTACTACAACTTAACATTTCAAGTTGACTAAACTTATTTGAGTTCACTGAACTTAAAATTTTAAGGCAGCAGGGTAACAAATTATTTTAAGTTAACTCAACAAATTGTTTTTTTTTTTGTTTACAGTGTACTTGCAATAGTTCCTCTTCAGCACAATCAAATATACTTAAGTATATCTTTAGTTGTACTTCCACACAATCAAAGTGCATTAAGTACAAAATAAGTTGTTACAATTTAGCAGACTTTAAATATACCAGTTTAGTATACTAAAAGTACAATTGCAGGGTATTTATATTAAGTATGTAACATGTAAATGTATTTTTTAGTATTTGTAGTATACCTAGTACAAAATAAATGCATTTTAAATACATTTTAGTACACTGTAAAAAACAATTTGTTGAGTCAACTTAAAATAATTTGTGGCTGCCTTAAAATTTTAAGTTCAGTAAACTCAAAAAAAGTTTAGTCAACTTGAAATGTTAAGTTGTACTAAGTGACAACTTAAATATTTGAGTTTATTCAACTTAAAATTTTAAGGCAGCAGGGTAACAAATATTTTTAAGTAAACTCAACAAATTGTGTTTTTTTGTTTGTTTGTTTTTTACAGTGTCCTTGCAATAGTTCCTCTTCAGCACAATCAAATATACTTAAGTATATCTTTAGTTGTACTTCCACACAATCAAGGTGTGTTAAGTACAAAATTTGTTGTTACAATTTAGCAGACTTTAAATATACCAGTTTAGTATACTAAAAGTACAATTGCAGGGTATATATATTAAGTATGTAATATGTAAATGTATTTTTTAGTATTTGTAGTATACCTAGTACAAAATAAATGCATTTTAAATACATTTTAGTGCACTGTAAAAAACAATTTGTTGAGTCAACTTAAAATCATTTGTGGCTGCCTTAAACTCATAAAAATGTTTTTTTTTTCATACAGTGTATATTTATATATAAATATATATATATATATATTTTTTTTTTACTAGGGATACCATATACTTTCAGAAAAAAAAGGTACAAAAGCTGTGACTGGACCTTTAAAAAAAGGTATACTTTTGTACCTTATTTACCCCTAAAAAGTACATATTAGTACCTAAAGTGTTCATTTTAGGACCAAAATGGTAAGAAAAATAGGTACAAAATCTGTCACTGGGGCAGTACCCTTTCAAAAGTTACACATTTGTACCTTAATTACGATATAAGTACCTTAAAGGTACATATTAGTAGCTCATTGGTACATATTTGTATCTTTTGAAAAGGTACTATTGACAGCTTTTTTTTGAGTGTGTGGCTAGAAAATGTTTGGCAATTGTTGGCTTTTTATTGGTTTTCATGGGCGAATTGTCAGCTGTGTTCTGCTGAAGGCCAAAGCTGCACTGAAGTGTACTTTGTAAGCCAGTTATTTATATATTATTTACTTCAGTTCTTCAGGGTTGCAACCTTGACCTGTATTGCTTTTGTTGCCTATTGATGTGTCGTTTAAGATTGTTGTGTTTCCAAAGAGCTGCTTGACTCATCGATGGACAATTCGAGATGATTTTTCAGTGCTGTTTGTTTTGGGCTGTTGTCGTCTGTAATGTTTCATGACGCTCTGTGTTTTGTGTTAGCGGCACAATGAAAAACGGTTGGCCTTTCAGCATGGCTAATTAAGAAATGTGCATCTGTTTTAACAGCGCCATTTGCCATGCAAGTTTGAGAACATTTTTCTTCTCTGAGCTTGACTGCACATTACTGTTTCTTCTGTGATTTATTTGATTAAAGACTGCTCATTCAAGAACAGTTAACACATCCTGAGAAATCCTCGCACAAACCATTAAAGGTATTTTTGTCCCAGTCTTGTTTGAATTTGATGGTAGTGTAATTTCAAGCCAGCATACTGCATTGAGTTCTCTTTGAGCACTCAAAGTGGTTAAATTAGTAGTTATAGGACTCTTAAAAGACTCATATTGCACACTTGAAGCATTTTATTTGTTCCCAACCAGTCCACTTATAATGTAAGTGAACGGTACTTGCCTCAGATACACTGGTAATTTAGTTTTGCACTCACATACCAGACCAGTTGGTTGCAGAATACATGTTGCAAATGTTCTCCAATACACTAAAAACTTTTTTTTGTCATAATTAAACAAAAGATTACTGAAACTAAAATAAAAACCATAACAAAACATTTTATTATATATACACTATACCAGACAAAAGTTTTTGAACACTAAATATTTTTAATGTTCAATTTTTAAGTCTCTTCTGCTCACCAAGCCTGCATTTATTTAATCCATTTATTTGATTTTAAAGCTAAATTTTTAGCATCTTTACTCCAGTTACATGATCCTTTAAAAATCGTTCTGATTTGCTGCTCAAAAAACATTTATTATTATTATGATCATGTGACACTAAAGACTGGAGTAATGATGCTGAAAATCTAGCTTTGATCACAGGAATAAATTACATTTTAAAATATATTAAAACAGAAAGTTATTTTAAATAGTAAAAATATTACAGCTTTTGCGTAACGCCATGCCAGCAGAGGGAGCCCTCACCCACTGACTGACTGTTGCTGCTCCCTCTGCTGCTTCATTGGTATCTTCCTGTTTGGTGGCAATAAAAGGAGGCCATTTTCAAACAGGAAGCTGCGAAGTATTGTTTTGCTATAGCGGACTCTACCAAGCGTTTTCCTGTTTTCCTGTTTTCCTGTTTTCCTGTTTTCCTGTTTTCCTGTTTTCCTGTTTTCATTGCCCTGCCTTTTGTTTATCACGGTTTGGTTTCTTATCATAGTTTTGTCTTTGTTTTTGCCACAGTTTTGCCTCGTTCATTGCCATTGTCTGGTTTCATTTCCTTGTTTATTTGTTACTTTTCGGACTGCTCTCTTTGGTTTTGGACTCTGCCTGTTTATTGGATTTACGCTCTCGCCTTGCCCTGGATATTATTGTTTGTTTGGTTATCGACCCTGCCTGTCTTGACTACGATCTGTTAATAAAAGCTCGCAATTGGATCTTACACGCTTCCTAGAGAGTCCTGCTCATTACATTTTGCAGTATTTTGGATCAAATAAATGCAGGCTTGGTGATTTAAAAAATATTTAATTGTTCAGAAACTTAAAATAAATTTTTATATATATAATTTCTTATGTCAAGCACGTGGCGCTCTCTCTTTCTCTCTCTCTCTCTCTCTCTCTCTCTCTCTCTCTCTCTCTCTCTCTAGTATAATAAGTAAAAGGACTTAAACTTAAGTAAAATAGTACTTAATATTTTTAGATAGTACTAACTTTTAAACTTTAAGAACTTTTAAATGAAAATGAGACTTTAGATATTTAAAACTAATTCAAAATAATAGTAAGAGTATAGTATTTAAATTGTACTAATAACACTAGATTATTACGCAGTTTTACACAAAAAAATAAACTTTCAGTCTTTCTACTTCAAAATTTAATCATGTTACTTGCTGTTTCTTTGTAATTATTTTTTGCATTTGCTAGCAGCATTTCTAAGTAGAAATGTTTTTGGCCTGGAGATAAAGCTTGTTCAGTCTCTCTTCAAAAGAGCAGGGTTTTCCTGTTTAAAAAGCAGCTTTGATTAAACTGTACACCTCAAAGAAAATTTCACAACATTGGGAGGTGTGTTGCGAATATAGATATTAAAACACTGTTGATTACTGAATTCAAAATGCCAGAGTCTTTGAATCAGTAGGCACCTGCAATTTGAGCAATTTGAGTTCATGTTTGCCTTATTTTTGACACTATTTTAATGCAAAGTGCCAAAACCAATTTTTGTATCCAGCATTAAGATGTGTGGGTAAAGATGGAGCTTATAGCGTTGTGAAAATGTAATCTTTTATTTCAAAAGCACAAGGTCATTTAAATGAATAATTTAAATAATTCATCACTTATCATCACTTTTATCAATTATTTTCCATAAACAGCAAAGTAAACGGTGGTCAGGGTTTGCAAACCATCATAAATGTATCATAACAGTATGCCCATGTGACTTGTGCACTCTATTTCAACTTTTATAGAAAGTTAATAGGTAGTGAAAATTGTCAGAGCTCACAAATCTCATTTCGTGTTGATGTCAAACTTGCTGCAGCTCATTTTGAGGCACCAGGTCTGAACTGGGTAAGTCACATATTTAAATTCTTTTATTTTTTTAATAAAACTGTTCTATCTTTTGACAAATATTAAAAATAGCAGATCCTTGTTTGTGCTAAGAAAAAGCCTTTAAGCCCTGGAGCTTTTCGAGACTGAAAATGTCAAAGCAAAAAGGCAATTTATAGCAAAATAGTGACAGTGGAAGTGTGATGCGATATAGCAGATTTAGATTCTTTGTCCCAGGAGAAATGAATTATGGGAATGAAATGCAGCAAAAGCTGTTGTGAACACGTTCTCATTCTCAGTTCTCCGGTCAAACACACTCAGAACATTTATGCGTTAACTCCTGGACAAATAAAATGAATGCTTGTAAATTTTACCTTTTAACAAAAATAAAAATGAGAATGTTCTAAAGAGAATCGTGTGCTTTAATAGACGTGTATCCAGAAAATCCCTGGATCCTGGACCACAAAACCAGTCATAAGGTTCAATTTTTGGAACAAATAAGCTTTCCATTGATGTATGGTTTGTTAGAATAGGACAATATTTGGCCAAGATACAACTATTTGAAAATCTGAAATCTGAGGGTGCAAAAAAAAAAAAAAAATCAAAATATTGCAAAAATCTCCTTTAAAGTTGTCCAAATGAAGTTTGTAGCAATGCATATTACTAATAAGAAATTAAGTTTTGATATATTTACGGTCAGAAATTTACAAAATATCTTCATGGAACATGATTTTATTTAATATCCAAATGATTTTGGCATAAAAGAAAAATCGATAATCTTGACCCATACATGTTATGTTTGGCTATTGCTACAAATATACCCCTGCTACTTAAGACAGGGTCACATATGGCCTTAAAAGGTCAGTTTACACCAAGAATGATAAGTTATTCATTTAAAACTCACTTTTGGATGTGCCTGACAGTCACTCAACTCAAATTCAGCCAAAATATTGGCATGTATGATCTTATGATTGCAGGTTTTTGCACTACAGTTTCTCCATCAGTGACTAAACTGTGGTTCGAAGGAGTGAAATTACAGTATGTGTGGTTTCTCATGTTTATAAAAAAGGTTTATTTGCTTTACATGCTTTAGAGATGTAAAGCATTCATGTTTCACATCATTATTGGGTGCTTTAATAATGTAAGTGCTTATATGTTTCTTCGTAAAAAAAAAAAAAAAAAAAAAAATGATGATGAATTGAAAGAGTTTATTGAATCAAACTGTCCAAAAAACAGTTCACAGAAAAGAATTGGATTTCCATGTTTGCCCAAGGCTCTGGATATTGTAAATAATTGTTCAGTTTCTTGCTCAGATTGATGGTTTTGTCTCATAAGAGCTCAGAATATTGTCAGGAGCCACAGGTATTAATTTTGTGTTGCCTGATATGATTTTCATTTGACTCAGAGTGCTTGTAGCCATTCACTTGTATTTTATGAATCACCAAGGACCAAGGTTTCAGCAAATTTTAATTTTGGGTGAGTTACTCCTTTAAATGCTCAAGCTCTTAGGTGACCTATTATGGCCCTTTTTACAAGATGCAAAATAGAGTGTGTATGTGAAGTTTAGCTCAAAATGGTCAATTATTTATAACTTGTTAAAATTGCTAGTTTTAGATATAAGCCAATATGTGTCATTTTTGTGTTTGTCCTGAAGGATTACAAATTTAAGAATCTGTTTAAAATATGCTGATCTTATGCATATTTGTTATAGGTTCCAATATAACAACTGAACTGAAAAAGTTATGTATATTGTGACAGTCTAAGAGCAGGCAGCCCAGGCCCTGAGACAGTAACCTTTTGTCTTTATGCAGTTCCTGAGCATCTGGCAGGTTTTCCCAAGTTAAGTGTGAATTCTAAGCTCAAGGTACAACTGTGCCTTTTGTTTAAGCACCTATGCATTTGAATGACACTTGTATGCTAAATAGATCAAGGCTGGGATAAATCTTTAACTGAGCTGTTTTCCTGTACCACATTTGCATGCTTTGTTTAGATTGATTCCACCTCTATGTACTCCTCCCCCTTCAAACCTATATACTCTGCTGTGCTGAGCTTTGAGAAGACGACTTTTTGAAGACTGCAGTGCAGAGCAGCGAGTATCTGAATAAAGAGAAACTTCTGCTTCAAGATATCCAAAAACGTCTCCTGGTCTCTAAGAAAAAATTCACAACAGTTTTGGTGCCGTGACCCGGATAGAGCTCCTCACCTGAATCCAGATTGAAACTTCAAGCTCAACAAAGATCTGACTTTGGTCCAGACTGAATTCCAGAAACTTTTTTCAGCTCAACAACGATTTGGTGAGTGTTACTCTATTCAAAGAACCACTACAGACCAGTACATGTGGTTAGCCTCTGCACCGCCAGAGAAGTGTTAACAAACAGCTGCAGGGTTTGGTTAACAGACTAGTTTTCCTCTATTCAGGTAGAGAAGATTAGCATTACGTGCTAATATCTGTTATCCTCTGTTTTTAGGCAGAGAAGATTAGCGTAATGTGCTAGTAGTTTATGTTCAGGAATCCTCTGCTTTGCCAGAGAAGGTTGAATACATGATAATGTGTATTAACTAGGTTTTCCTCTGCTTTGCCAGAGAAGGTTAACAACAGTTGTTCTGTGTTAACAAATTTATCCTCTGCTTGCCAGGGAGGTGTTAGAAGTGTATTGTTGTGTCAGAAAAACATTACAAAATGTTGAGAAGGAATGCTAGGTTGATTCCCACAACTGAGAAAGGTGGACTAGCTACCCCTTTATGGACAGACAATGAGTTCAAATCATTGTTAGGAGAGCACATGGACTCAATAGTGACAGAGTCAGTCAGATTGGATTTGACAAAGAAATTTAGTATTGATCCAGAAAAAGTATGGTCAATTGAAGAATGCAAAAAGGTACTTGGGGCATGTATCAGAAAGAAAAACATTAAAGGCATTATCTGCTGCCACAGAGAATTTACCTTATCCTTAGCACAAGAACAAGCTCAATGTATTGCTAAGTTAAAAGAACAAAACAAACAACTACAAACTAGAGTGTCCTGTCTCACTAAAAAGGTGGGCCATAACAAGACCTCAACCAAAAGTGATTCAAAAGACCAACAGTCAGATGAAAGCTATCCTGACTTACAGTCTTTGTGTAGACTAGAGGACAATAGCAATACTGGATTAAGAGATAAAAATGTAAATGCAGTTGAAGTATGTGGAGCGAGAAAAAGGGCTCAGAGTAGGGTAGAAGGGGTTGAAACTGTTCCATCTGCAACCCCCAGACTCCAGTTACAAGCAGTCCATACAGTGCTAGGACCTGAAGATATAGAAAGACTATCCCAGAGCTTACCCTCAGCACGCACAAATTTTTCTGAATTTAGAAGAGCATTGACTAGCAAAATGCGTCTCTACGACATGTCGTTAGCAGAAGTCACACAGCTGATGTCACAAATTCTAACTGAATCTGAATTCAACAGTTTTGAGTCTGCTGTTACTTCTGAACTACAACATGCCAGTAAAGCGGATTTGAGAGAAGGTGTTTTGAAAATTCTAAAGAATATCATGGGACCCAAAATAGACTGGTCCAGAATCACTAACTGTGTGCAAAGGAAAGAAGAAACTGTGAATGAATACAGTGAAAGGTTCTGCCAGTCAGCTGTAACTTACAGTGGAATAGTTGAGGATCCTGAAAGTGTGCTAGATGACAAGGGACCCTTAGTCCGCATCTGGTCAGATGGCCTTGTAGCTGAGTACAGAAAAGCCTTGACATTCCTGGATTTAACTTGGTCTAACAAAACTCTCAGAAGTAACCTAGACATGTTAGCTATTTGGGAAAGAGACTCTGATGTTAAAGCAAGAGTAAAGATTGCAGCAGCATCCTTTCAGGTCAACACAAAGAACCAACAGAAAAATAAATGTCCTAAGAGGGAGGGTAATTGTCATTACTGTGGTAAACGTGGACACTGGATGAAAGAGTGTAGAAAAAACAAAAAGTATGTAAGAGAAATGAACAGTGTAAATCAGCTCCTTCTCAGTCTGCTTGCAACGCTGAAGCAGACCCTCCCCACTACACCAAACTCGTGGGGCAGCTTGCTGAGGTGCTAACTATTAAGGCTGTGAGTTCTTAATTACCCCATTAATCTACAACAAAGATGAAAAGATTCTTTGCAAATAGAACAAAAGGAAGTTGACTTCCTTCCATTGGGGGACTCTGGTTAAGTACACTCACAGCCAAAAACAATACTACAGCACACTACAGTCACTCATCCCTCCTCTATGGGTTATGATGTTTGTTGTGACTGATGTTTCATTAGAGGATGAGTGATTGCACAGTTAAGTTCGCACACTAACTACAGGGACAGACTAGGACACACAGGACAGTGAGGAGCCCAGGGAAGAACCGAAGTGCAACAGGCCTCGGGGGCCAACCCTGTGGTGAAGATTTCCTCATAGGTTTTTCCCCTCATCAGTTTGTCCCCACCTCACTGGTCCATAGGTGTCAAATGACTTAAGACTAGGTCAGCAAAACCACTATACGATCACTAGACTTAAAACCACTATACGATCAACAGAAGTCTAAAATGTCTATGCATGAATACTGCTGGTCTGCTGTTTCTCTGTTTTCTTGTGTTGCAGGTATGTGTACATGCCATGATGTCTTCAAATGCAGCATCCTGGAGTAAAGCATCACCTCAGACATCCATGAACAAGATTCATGAGGACAAAGAGTCATCTAAGTGAATCTACGTGGGAAATGGACTACAGAAAACTACACAGCTAGACTACACAGCTATTCAGGCGCCATGGACGTCAGGACTTCCACTCTTACGCTACATGGTTTTCTGTGTCAACATGTAGCTTGTACGACATGTCGTATGTGTCAACAGTTATGGTTCTGAAAAGAACTATTACACCTAATTAAATCTAGGACAAGACACAGATTAAGATATATGAGCCTGTAACTATTTCAAGTTACATGAATGGAAGATGGGGCTTAATGTTAACAAACATAGGCTATAGAACGGATTTATGGAGGTTTAAATTTGAATTATGTGAGAGTTATTAGAACTCTCAAAGGGGGGACTGAAGGATTACAAATTTAAGAATCTGTTTAAAATATGCTGATCTTATGCATATTTGTTATAGGTTCCAATATAACAACTGAACTGAAAAAGTTATGTATATTGTGACAGTCTAAGAGCAGGCAGCCCAGGCCCTGAGACAGTAACCTTTTGTCTTTATGCAGTTCCTGAGCATCTGGCAGGTTTTCCCAAGTTAAGTGTGAATTCTAAGCTCAAGGTACAACTGTGCCTTTTGTTTAAGCACCTATGCATTTGAATGACACTTGTATGCTAAATAGATCAAGGCTGGGATAAATCTTTAACTGAGCTGTTTTCCTGTACCACATTTGCATGCTTTGTTTAGATTGCTTCCACCTCTATGTACTCCTCCCCCTTCAAACCTATATACTCTGCTGTGCTGAGCTAGAAGAAGACGACTTTTTGAAGACTGCAGTGCAGAGCAGCGAGTATCTGAATAAAGAGGAACTTCTGCTTCAAGATATCCAAAAACGTCTCCTGGTCTCTAAGAAAAAATTCACAACAGTCCCTTTAAATGCAAATGAGCTGGTGCTCCCGCCCCATTTTCAAAAGAGGTCGGAGCTTCAAGAGCCGGCAAAAACAAAACAGCACAATCTCGCACACTGAAAATGTATGAAATTCTCAGTAGCAGTGTTCAGCCTTTTATGTCCAAACTAGGGATGCTCATTTTAACCGGTTAACCGTTAACCGACAGAAAGAATTTTGACCGATTAATACAATCAGTTAAACGGTTTAAAAGGTCTTTTTTTCAGTAATTCAGTAATCAAAATATTTTAAAACGTTTTCTGGATGGTAAAAAAAAAAAAGAAATTGCATTTTTGAGAGAAAAAAGATAAATCGCGTAGGCCTACAACGTTAAGTATTGTATAAGCGTTTATAAATAAGCGTTTATGAATTAGACAGACGGTAGCGCAGTGCGATTAATAACAATAACAGCTAGTCCCACTTGTGATTATGAGCTAGGCAAATTCATAGATTAAGTTATCGTCCTTGGTCTGCTGACTGATGTTTTTTTTTTCCCCAGAAGCGCTCAATTAAAAGCCACTTTACAGGTAAGCGCCCCTGATATTTAATTTACTGCACAGTTCAACAATTATTTTCAACAATGATCATATCCACCGTATTTTGCACAGCGGAAGTAAAATTTATTCTGTAAATGCGTGAGACTTTCAATTCATTAGCTGCAAATAACTAGAAGAATAACAACGTATGGTAAACAGGTCAAACTAGTGTGTTAGCTAATAACACCGGAAGCCTCGCACATTGAAGTTACAAATGGCCGCGCCACTCTTAAATAAAGTGGAAAAGTTATCGTCCTTGGTGTGAACGAACCTTTTGACCCTACTGTAGCCTACAGTTCCTTCTGCTGACTGATCCTCCTCTGTTTTTTCCCCCAGAAGCGCTCTAATAAAAGCCACTTCACAGGTAAGTGCCCCTGATATTTAATTTACTGCACAGTTCATTCACATTGATCTTGGCAGTGATTAATTTCTGTCTGTCACAACCTCTGCTAGCAGTACACAAAATCACACGTCAAATGCTCAGACTGTAATTATTGCTGACATTTTATTCGAACAGATTTATTCTTAGGACTAGTGCATGTAACAGCACCGTTGTCCTTCCAGATATGCGCTTACATTCAGTTTCACTGGCTGATGCAGGAAGTTACAAATGAAGGGTTACATGGCAATTATTTGAGGATAGAAATTAAATATTGATGCTTTTCCAGTCTGACTGAGATTAGGATCCATGTCAACATATGAAACTTAAGCTTAAGTAAAACTTAAATAAAAGCTAATTAAATGTAAATAGTAAAAAGAACAAACACTGCTAAAAATGATAAAAGAATATAAGAAACGTATTAAAAAACTAAAACTGAAAATATAATAATAAAAGCTCATTCAAAATATTATGAAAGACTAATGATTTGGTCATTTATGACATAAATTCTAAATGAAAGTAAAATAAAATAGATATTGTGCAGTATGAATGCTTCAACCTGTTAATATAATTTGAATAAATAAGTAAATTTGTATGTTGAAATTATTGTTTAATTTAAAATAAATCCAAGTCATAAATATAGCTGCAAGCAGCGATTATCGGGGTTCAAGCGCTTAAGGAATTTAAGCATATATGTGACCCTGGACCACAAAACCAGTCTTAAGTCGCTGGGGTGTATTTGTACCAATAGCCAAAAATAGATTGTATGGGTCAAAATTATTGAATTTTCTTTTATGCCAAAAATCATTAGGAAATTAAGTAAAGATCATGTTTCATGAAGACATTTTGTAAAATTCCTACTGTAATATATCAAAACTTAATTTTTGATTAGTAATATGCATTAGTAAGAGCTTCATATGGACAACTTTAAAGGTGATTTTCTCAGTATTTTGAGAATTATTGAATTATTTGCACCCTCAGATTCCATATATTCAAATAGTCGTATCTCTGGCAAATAATGTCCTATCCTAACAAACCATACATCAATGAAAAGCTTATTTATTCAGCTTTAAGATGATGTATAAAGCTCAATTTTGAAAAATTGACCCTTGTGACTGGTTTTGTGGTCCAGGGTCACATATGGAAAAAGGACATTATATATTATTTAGCAAGGCTGTACCTACCTAAATCAATGATTAAAAAAGCATTTTTTCAAATCCAGGTAATTTACCATAGAATATGGTGAACAGATGTGCCACTTCCTGGGGACGCGTTCAGCACAGGATTTCTAAATTGCCTAAAATAACCAGATGTTGGTTGTTTTGCGCTGCGCAGATCGATCATTGTACGACGTCAAAGTACTGCAAGAGCTATAGGGAGCATACGATTCAATGCTTTCGAATTGCTCTTGTGGTACTTTGATTTCATATAATGATCAATTGGCACAGTGTAAACAACTAACACCTGGTTATTTTAGGCAATTTAGAAATCCTGTGCTGAACGTGTCCCCGGGAAGTGGCACGTCTGGCCACACTACCTTAGAAATATTATGTTTTTTTAATGTTTATGACTGTTATAGCACCAGCTGCGGTCCGATCCCCTTAAACTTTACATACTTGTTTAGAATCACCTGTCGCATGTGCTCAGCAGGTTTCGTGAAGTTCTGCTTTTTCCTTTAGGCTTTATAAGATTTTGGGTAAATTTGGACAGGCCCCTTGTGAATTTCAACATTGTTTTGATAATTATTAGCCTAGAGAGTCCAGAGAATTGTACTGCAGTGTTTTTTTTTCCAGACTGAGTGAAAAACTTAGGACTAGTTCTCAAAAGTAGGTTTTTTACATCTTCTCAATCATTTAACAAATGATTTCATTGACAACAGTGGTTAATGAGGCGAAGTTGTCCAGAATGTGGTGTTCTATTGTATGATACGAATATTGTGCTTATGTGCAAAAAAACATGTGACGTACAATTGTTTACGCCCTTGAAAAATGCAATATCACCCCCCAGTAACCGATTTCTTTTATATTTCTTTCAGGCCGTGAGTCAAACAGGCCCACCGAGTTTTGTTCCGATTGGCCTCCGTTAACCTTGTCTAACAGGTGCTCAAAATTCGTCAGCCAACGGCGGGCATGTTTTTTGAGATACGCAAATGTCCTTGTAGACACTTATGGCACCTTGAACCAAGACCATGCACACTGATTTTCATGTAGACAGGACAATTGTTTTTATATTTTTTCCCTCTTATAGCGCTTCTGAGTTTGACGAAGAGATCTCATTCTGTTCAGGAGTTATAGGCATTTTATTAAAAGTGGCCCCGCCCCATTTAAACATTTTGGCCCCCCTTTGCAATGGTGAGTCGAAAGTTCAACTTTTTTTTTGATAATTATTGATATTCATTCTCCAGAGAATCTCTCTGCTCTGGTTTGATTCCAGTCGGGCGAAAAACCTAAGACTATAGTTCGCAAAAGTAGGTTTTTACATCTCAGTCATTTAACAAACGATTTGACTGACATCAGTTGTTCTAGAGGCCAAATTGCCTGGATTGAGGAGTTCTATTGTATGATCTTAATATCATGCATATGTGTAAAAAACGTGCACCATACAATCGTTTACGCCGTTGAATAATGCAATATTGCCCCCCAGTGCCCGATTTCTTTCAAATTTCTTTCAGACCTTAAGGGCTGTGCATCAAACAAACACACCAAGTATCGTTCCGATCGGCCTCCGTTAACTTTGTCTAACAGGTGATCATACTTCATCAGCCAACGGTGGCCATATTTTTTTTTTTTTTAGCTATACAAAATGTCCTTGTAGACACTTGTGGCACTTCGGACCAAGACCCTGCACACCATTTCATGTTGATAGGACAAATGGTTGCACAGTTATTTTTATGTTTTTTCTCTCTTATAGCGCCACAAAGTGGCCAAACTCCACAATTTTTTTCCTGTGACCTCAGATTGAGCTCTTACATAAAACCATGCAACGTACAATCATTAACGCCCTTGAAAAGTGCAATATTGCCCCAGTGGCTGATTTCTTTCAAATTTCTCTCAGACCTTTGGGGCTGTGAATCAAACAGGCCCACCAAGTATCATTATGATCGGTCTCCGTTAACCTTGTTTAACAAGTGCCCAAACTTCGTCTGCCAGTCACCTTTATTTATATACCGCCTTTAACAATTGTGACAAAGCGGCTCTACAGTATTAAATAGGAAATAGTACATCAATAATGCAAAATGGCAACAATAAACACTCAATTTTCAGGTAAAGGCAGTTAATCAAATGCAATAAAATAAAATACAATATCGTGTGAAGAAAAAGTGTCCCCAACTAAGCAAGCCAGAGGCGGCAGCGGCAAGGAACCAAAACTCCATCAGTGACAAATGGAGAAAAAAACCTTGGGAGAAACCAGGCTCAGTCCGGGGGCCAGTTCTCCTCTGGCCAGACGCAGAGGACTCATCTGGTTCCCGTGGTCTTGTGCTGACGGCCATCTAGGTGATGAGGTCTTCACTGGGGATCCCTCTCTGGGTCTCATCTAGTCGATGTGGTCTCCGCTGACATTCAGGGCTGTAGAGGTCGTCTCTAGGTGCTGATCCACCATCTGGGCTGGGTACGGACTGGGTCCGGAGGACTGCAATGACCATCTGGTCTGGATACGGACTGGATCTGGTGGTTAAGGTGACCTCGGAATAAGAAACTAATATTAGAAACAGACTAATATTAGCGTAGATGCCATTCTTCTGACGATGCACTGAGTACATCGGGTGTTATGGGAAGTGTTCCCGGTTCCAGTTGACCTAATTAATGCAGCCTAACAATCCTTTAACGGATTTGAATTATAGGAATATGTTGAATATATGTAGGAATATGCCAGTGTTTGATCACCATCTTTTTTTTGAGCTACGCAAAATGTCATTGTAGACACGCGTGGCACTTCGGACCAATTCATACTTTTGATCGCTGTAGCACCCCGTCACGCTGATTGGGGCGAGCCTTGGCCACCTTGTAGGTGATGTGAGTACTACCATCCCTCCAAGTTTCAAGTGTCAATGACTTACAGTTTGGTCTGCATGACCAGAATTTTGTGGAGATCGCTGATCCGTGATCATTCCAACAATTGCAATATGGTTTCAGAGCTACGTGCTTGAACCCCTAATAAGCATAAAAACTGTCAGCCACAAAAGTCAGTTCAATAAAATAAACTTTTGAATCGATTTTTATTTAGAATACAAAATGGACACAAATAGACTCTCACGAGTAAAATAGCATTTTTCTTTGAATGATTTATAAAAAAATCCTCCTTCAGCCTGATCTGTTTTTGGTTGTGAAGTGTTTGCTTTGAAGGTCTGAAAATGAACGCGGTTTCACTATCGTCTTGACAGTGAGGAGTCTTAATCCAGTTACGGGATGTGCAGCTCCACAGAAAACTTTCTTCGGAGTTTGACAAATACTATCCACTTTGCAAGCCTGATGTGATTTATCGAGACGTTTTTGATATAACTGGTCATTTATATGGTTAAATTATGCATTTGGTAACTCTGCATTTAGGGAGCTGCTCAGATGCTCTGATATAATAGTACCGAGAGCTTTCAAGCATCAAGCACATTGTTTCCTATGTTTATGCCAAGAAATGCTCATATTTTACTCTCTGTATGTGTTACTCTTTGCTGCAGTTTGAGGAAGTTGAGACAGATGCCTCGGGATCACCTCAGGCACAACATCATGATTCATCTGATGTTTTTCAACTCGTGTTGCTGGGGAGGAGACATGAGATACGAGATGAGATGGAGGACACAAGGTGAGATCAAATGGGATGAGCAGACAGCACTGAAACAAGCCCATAAAATAATATATAATCAATCTTATTTTCTGTGTGAAGAAATTTGTTGCTTTCTGGGAGATGAGCCCGATTTAGACACTCATTTGTGCTTACCTCATAAAGACTTTTATGTAAGATTACTTGAAATGTATTTATGCATTTGCAACTTTGTGTTATTTTTATATTTATATTTTGTTTTTGAATGTCAGTTATATTAATTCATTAATTAATGCATTTAATTTTTATTATTTTTTAAATATTTATTTTATATTATTTATATTATTTTAAAAATCTATATTATTTGTTAATTATTTATTTATTTGTTTATTTAAGTTGACTTGAAAAAGCCAATTTACTGAAATCCTATTTAAACAACTTTTTCTTCTTTTAATTCTGAGACAAAATTTTTCTATCTATCTATCTATTTATCTATCTATCTATCTATCTATCTATCTATCTGTCTGTCTATCTTGTCTATCTATCTATCTGTAACTTATTAGACTATTTTGAATTAATCTTTATTGTTCTGCAATAAAGATTCCCTTTAGTGAAACAATAGAGTATATTCAGTTCAATTCAAACTTACTGGTATCTCAGGTTAAAATGCAGACACTCTAAGTCAGGGTTAATTCCATGAAGAACACGGTGACTCATCTTCTGATGTCACTGTGAGAAAGTTTAACAGCTCCTGCTCCTGATGTCAGATGACTCAACAGATCATGTTTTTGATGAACCCAGTAGTTTTGCAGACTGGAGTCATGTCTGGTTTTCCGAATCACTGATGCCTGATCTGTCATTACAAATTCAGATCATATTCTGCACAATTAAACCCAGTTAGCTTGAGTTAGTCCTGCTGACTAATGAACAAGTAGAGATCAGAAGTTCCTGCAGGAAGCTTTTATTGCTCAGAATTTGTTAGGTAAAAAAATAGACCCAAATGAGACCAGTATTTCAACTTTCAACTTTAACTTTCAAAAGTTGACTTTTATTAAAAACAACATTTTAAATGTGACCTTTAAAAATGAAAGAAAATAGCTCCGACCCTGATCAAAGACACCTGAACCAACTAATTAGGATCTGAAGGAGCGCTTGATAATTACAGACAGTGTGTTTGATCAGGGTTGGAGCTAAACTCTGGATCTCTAGGAACAGGGTTGAGCACCCCTCCTATAATGCATTTAATAAATACATTTGTTTTTATTTGTCTGCTATTTAAATTACTTTATGTATAGATTTTATTGCTTTACCCTTTCCCCAATCATTAAATCTGAAAAACATATATGAAAAGTATAAGAATAAAGTATAAACCACTGAAATATTTATTGTTTGAAATTATTTTTGATTTTTGTTTATTTTAGTATCATTAATATAATATTACATTTTTTGTTAATATTTTAGATTCAGTTTTTTTCTTCTATTTTCATTTTAATTTTAGTTAAAGTTTTAGTAATTTTGTTGTATAGTTTTGTAATTTTTATATTATTAATAAAATTGAAAATGTGTTTTAGTTATTTTAGTATTTCATATTAAACTAAATCAAAATGAGAAATTTTATTTTGGCAGCTGGCTGAAATTAAATAAGTTTAAGGTTTTTTGTATTTTATTTTAGTTCTTGTTCATTTTAATTAATGAAAATGTTGTTTTATGGTTTTAGTTAGGGTGTAAGTTAACTTTAGTTCAATAAGTGTAAGGTAACAATAATAACCATGTTTTTAAAATGATTAAAATTTACAACTATCTCTTGTAGTACCCCTAATAATGAATTAAAAGAAAACAAAGAGAAATCAAGCTAAATGTAATTTAAACCCTAAAACAGTTTTTGTAACTCATGCTATCTGTCTTTAATGCACATAATTAGTGTGAAAACCTTATTTAACTTTTTGTATCTACATCGTGTTTTCCAAATGTAATTTCCACCACTGTCATTCATACTTTTAAACCGAGTACATCATCTGAGATGTAATACACGTTCACTCTGCTTAAAAGAACATATAAATGTGTTTTGAGAAAATTTATTTCATAACATCTATAAGCGGTGTGCCAGTAGCTGAGAAAACCCAACTGTGTAAATAAAATCTGAGCTACTTAATATTCTGATGGTAAATCAGAAAGGTCTTGAATAGCGATTGTGCATAACAACACAACAGCCACGTCATGTTTGCCGATCAGGGAAATTAAAATTCCAGCTTCATTCTGAATATTGAAGAGTGTTCTAACCTTTAAAGGGCTTTATTCAGACTAATGATCAGAGTGATATCCCATCAGATATTCCATTCATGTCCTCTTCTGCTCTGCTGTTCATACACCTTCTGGCTGATGTATTTAATTTAATAGACAGTGGGTTTCCAGAGGGCTTTCTTCCTGCTGTCGTGTGGGTTTGTGCCTAGTGTGGAATGTGCTTGAATTTTTTGGGCTATTTCTTACATAAATTAAATTGCATTTGCTATGGCATTGTGGGTGCTTATATATACGTCTTTTCAAGGAATAGCTCACCCAAAAATGAAAATGCAAAAAAATGTACTTACCCTCAGACCATCCAAAATGAGTTTGTTCCTTCATAGGAATACATTTGGAGAAGTGTAGCATTACATCAGCTCCTCTGCAGTGAATGGGTGCCGTCAGAATAAGAGATTAAACAGCTGATTAAAAAGTAATCCACAAGTAATCCACACCACTCCAGTCCATCAGTTAACAAACTGTGAATTGAAAAGCTGTGTGTTTGTCAGAAACAAATCCATAATTAAAACGTATTAACTATAAACTGTTGCTTCTAGACAAAATATGACTCCATAATTTATCAGCTGTTTGGACTCTCATTCTGACAGCACCCATTGACTAAAGAGGATCCACTGTTGAGCAAGTGATGGTATTTCTCAAAATCTGTTTCTTTGAAGAAACATATTTACACAAAATACCTTTATTTAACAGTAAACACAACTTTATTTCAGTATAAACAACAGACGCTAGGTGCTATACTAGATCGACACAACTGGTTAATAGTTTGACCTTGAGAAACCATTTTGGGTCATATGTAATAGATTTTCAAATTAATTGACTTCAGACCATCACATAACCTACTGAAAAGGTCATGCAAACCTTTTCTGAAGTTCTGGAAGAACGAAGTTCTGAAGAAATTAATTAAACCATTTGAGATGATCTTCAGCGCAAGCATTAGGAAAACTTAAAATGCCACTTACATTAATTATGTAATTGATTTTTAAGACGTGGCATCCGAGAAGTTGCTTTATGTAATTGTCTGGAATTGTGTAATGAGAAATCACTCATCTATGATTTGTTAAAATAAAATAAACTGATGAAAACATGATATTCAGAACCCGCTTTTATGACGTTTCAAAACCTGTAGGGTATGTTTTCTTGTGTGTAACACAAAACAAAATGTTTAGCAGAATCACCTTGACATGCCAGGTTTAAAGGGGTCCTATTATGCTCTTTTTCAAAGTCTTGATTTTGTTTTGGGGGTGTACTAGAACATGCTCTCATATTATTTTTCACATAATTTACATTATTACAATACCTTTCTCCCAGCCTGGCACAAATAGCTCGATTAGTTCCGGGTTAAATGAAGGCCAGTCTTCCGAAAAAAGGAAATGTCTTATGATTGGTTAGCTATCCCAGTGCATTGCGATTGGCAAACAGCTTAGACAGTGTTTCAGTACTGACATTCCCCTTGTCACAGCAGTTAGCGCAAGCTAGATTAATAGTGAATCTTACATTTTAAATATGGATATTTTTCTTACAAAAACACATCGATTCACTACAGGAGATGTTTGGGAGCCATGTGAGGCACTTTTTATTATGGATGGATGCACTTTATTACACTCTATTAGACTCCGATTGCATTCGTCTGAATGAAGCTAGTCATATACACCTATGGAGGGTGAGTAAATAATTCGCTACAGTAATGTTGAGTCCTATCCTCAGCCTGTGAGATCACCAATACATTATATTATCAAGCTAATTTATTTAATTATTTTACATACTTAGTTTCTTGCCCGAAACCAGCTCCAGCATAAGGCTAAAACCAGTCTAACATTATCAAAACATCATCAATGATTAGCCTAGCCTATTCTAGTTTATGCATTTTAAAAAGCACCCGCGTTATAAGTGAAGCTATCTACACTGTATGATGAATAAATCTCTGACCACACACTGAATACTCAACTTGGAAAATGCAGTCAAGGATTTTTTAAAATCGAATACTCAAATAGAATCGAGAAGTCAGGTTATGAACGTGTCACTATGTCTTTAGATTCTGTATCTTTAGTTTCCCTTTCTAAATGTATTGTTTTCTTTTTCTGGACGAACCAAGAGAACGGAACTACAAGTGTGAACACGGAGGCGAATATGCATCAGTTGTGCAGTTGCCCAGTCAGAAAACAAGTGCTTTAAAGAGTCAGGAGATACAAAATGTGAGGCTTTTATTAACTTTGATTTACTTTGTCAGACATTATTACCGAGTCCACAGTAGCCTAATAATAAGTATATAATATAATAATGTGCTGTTCAACCTCAAATCTGAAGAAAGTACAGCACACCATGACATTGAGTTTCATTCTATTCCATTTCATCAAACCTTTAATAATAACCTTGCTTCCTCTACAATATTTAGACTTTTTAATCTGCCAATTAATGATTCTTGAATTAACAAGCACTGTTAATTTTTGTAAAAATACTAAATTATTTAAATGTTTTGGTTTTAGATCCTCCTAAATTGTGTATGTTGGAAATCATTTGCAAAAATGGGATTTACATATTACACAGTGTTCCAGCTCTCTCCAAATATCTTCATAATTAATTTTCTGCATTTTAGCACATTTATACTACTGAAATCTTTGAAACTGGCTGCAAAATCACACTGAGCACTTACTTTAGAGGATGCCATGAATGTATAAATAGAAATTGTAAAGAAATTCTGTCCTCCAATGTACTCTCACTGATATAATGGTCAAGTCAGGTTTAATATTTATCTTTAGAATTATTATTATTTGTACTAATGTTTAATATTTAAACAATATTTTTTAATAATTAATTTTAGCTTTACACCAAAATATTAAGATAAATTAGTATCTTATTCATTTTTAATATTTACACATTAGTTTTAACAATCATTTTAATTTTACATGGGCAAGCGAAACCACTCATATTTTCTTGAGAGCAATATATTATTTTTTATTAATGATGTTTAATATTTAAGCATTGGTGTTTAATAATAATTTTTACTTTTTGTTTAGAAAAATAACTGTTTTCAGTAAATAAACAAAAAATTAATATTTAGGAAAAACCTTTTAATGGAGCCACCAAACTAAAACATAACAGGGTCAAAACACATTTCAGACAGATCACAGAAACAAAAATGATAACGGGAGTATAAAAATAAACATTTCTACTCCAGAATCAGTTCATCAGACATAGCATGTAGCATGTCATTAATTACAAGCATGAAGTGGTCTTTTATTACTTGTGTTCTCAGTGCTTCTCTTTACAAATGCGGAAAGAGAACAAATTTAATGCAACCAAGTCAAGGAAAGTCGATGAGAGCATGTTAGATCATTTAAAGAGGGCTGCGCTGGTGTAATGTCACACGTCGTGCTTTGAATAGGCCTAAATTAGCATGTGTTTCTTCAAAGAGATTTGTTTCTGAGGTCTGAGTGTCTACAGTTTTCAGAGCTGAAGAAGATTCAAAGGACTAAAGCTCTTCTTTCCTCTTAATGATCAGCTTCCGAACCATATCCGCTATCCGTGGGCGGATTTCTTTGACGGAGACTTCAGGACCCCACGCGTCAACAACTTTGCCATCAGTGTCGATGAGGTACTTCCAGAAATTCCAGGTCGGCTCTTTCCTAGACGCCTCTGAAATTAGAAGAGAGTGTGACAGGCATTTAAATGAGAGTGCAGCATGTCAGATTAATAAGCTATTAGACTGTGAACTTGTGTGCAAATTAAACGCCTCCTCAAAGATTTTGTTACATCACAAAAGGATGAGACTTTGCAGATGAACCGTTTGTGTGCACTTGAGTGGAGACACTTTAAGTGGAGATTTGATATTTCGTATCTAATGCAATAATGACTATTTTGAAGTGTGATTTGAAGTGTGTTTAAAGGGGTCATCGGATGCAAACTTTTTCTTTTACATGTTGTTTGAACATTAATGTGTGTTGGCAGTGTATGTACAAATCTACCCTATAATGATAACAATCCATGCAGTGGTTTTTAATTAATCTGTAAAAATAATATCCCCTTTTCAAATCGAGCCATTCTCAAATGACTGTCTGTGTGCCATCACACCCACAGAGGCCGCTCCTACGACAGTTGATTGACATGAGCTCTTACCTCAGACCAGCTGTCACAGTCCAGTAACTTTCCTTGTTTCGATGCCAAAGCAGAGATGTAAGTTAGACAAGAATATCTCCGATTGAGCGATTGAGGTGTTGTGTTGCTGGATGTAACAATGAACATAGTGGTCGTCATTTACTCCCGACATCTGAGCCGCTGAAGATGCAGTGGATTACATTTGTTTGTGAAGGGAATGCGCCTCCCGATCTACATATATCCATATACATATATCCGAATCATTCGTGATCCAGCTTTACTTACAGCAGAAGTGAGTATAAGCATTATTTATGAATCTTTGCGATCGCCTTTCCTTATAACGTGGTAGTTAGGAAGTTTAGCGGCTAAATGCGGCTAACGTAAACAAGCTCGTCATTCCACAGAGAGAAGAGAGGGGCGGGGCGAGCAGAGCTCATTTGCATTTAAAGGAACAATCCCTTAGAATGAGATGATTTTTGCAGAGCTCATTTTGACAAGGTAAAAAGGGTGTTGTTTTACCGAACCATTGAGAATTTTTAATCAAAGTATATTAGAGACTTTTCATTAAGACCCTAAAGAATCATATCAACTTGTGAAAAATAAGCATCCGATGACCCCTTTAAATACTTTTTGATACCACTGTAACCCCAGCTAAGGGGGCAAAGTTTTATCAAAGTTATGAACAAATGTTCCAGTTCTATTAATAAAATGTAACATTTAAACATCATTCAGAACACATTCAAAAGTAACATTCCCATGCAAAAATGATAAATTAGAACATTATTTGGAATGTTAATGGAATGTTCTCTCTAACATTTGCATAACCAAGAATAACATTTTTAAAACATACAAAAATGCAGAGAACATTCAGAATTAACGTTTTAATTAACCTTGTGATCATTAAAACTTTCACTCACCCACGAGGTATTTGTAAGCATTATTGGCCCCTATTCCAACCACTGCGATCTTGCTGAAGATGGGGAAGGAAACACCGTAGACCCGCCGCACAAAGCTGTCGATCTCTTTATCACTACCGGGCTCCTGCTGGCCGAACTGGTTGCAGGGGAAGGCCAGGACGTTGAAATGAAATGGACCGAAGTCTTTTTGCAGCTGCTGGAGATCTTTGTAGTGCTCTTCAGTGTAACCGCACTCACTGGCCACATTTACTACCAGTGACACCTACAAACACAGTACAGTAAAATCAAAAATGTGATAGATAGATAGATAGATAGATAGATAGATAGATGGATGGATGGATTGACGGATAGATAGACAAATATGGATATACTAACTGCATGGACAGACGAATAGATAAATTGATGAATGGATGGATGGACGGAGGGAGCGAGGGAGGGATGGATGGGTGATGGATTGATGGATGGATGGATGGATGGATGGACGGATGGACGGATGGATGGATGGATAGATGGACAGACAGATATACTAACTGTATGGACAGACGAATAGATAAATGGATGAATGGATCGATGGACGGACGAAAGGATGGATGGGCGGAGGGATGGATGGATGGACGGACGGACGGATGGATAGATGGACAGACAAATAGATATACTAACTGCATGGACAGACGAATAGATAAATGGATGACTAGATGGATGGATGGATGATCGGACAGACTGACTGATGAATAGATAGATAGATAGATAGATAGATAGATTTTTACTTATGCCATGCTGCAACAGTTGCGAATTGCTGTTCCTCTATCCTAAGTTTCTTTGGATAAAAGTGTCTGCTATATTATGCAATGTAATTCAGTCAGCATAATTGCCTTAATAAATAATAATAATGACACAATAAGTATAATATACATAAGTATTTTTAAACATCATTGTTCAGCAGTTCTCCGATGTACTTCATACTTCCTTTCATTCAGACTTAAACTTCATGATCATAAGCACACAGGGTCTCTGTTTGTTAAACTGTATGAAGCTTTCTGAATGCGTGTGACCATGAAAACCAATTATGCTCTAAAAGCCAAATTAAGCCATTAGAGCCAAACTGCAGCAGCTTTGAGTCACTGAATGAGCAAAGAGCCACTGTGACATCATTAATGGGACTCTATCTCTCTCTCTCTCTGTCCTTGAGTCTCCACAGTTACCTCTCCACTTCCTTTAAGTCTTCTCAATGATAATCAAATCCTGCATGTGTCCTTGTATAAGTTAGATTTTTCCATAACCATAAAGTACACACGATTGCTGTGCTGATCAGCCCTTGAACTATAATATCAGCTCTTCTGATACAGATTGAAAAACACCTCTCACTAAAACATTATCTTTATAAACACACTGTGTTAATAAAAGCGCTTAGTGTTAAAATTAACATTTCATTTGCTGGCTTACTTGAAAGGATGACTGATTGCATGTAATGAGCTACCAAAGACATTTATTTATTTATTTTAAAAAACAGTAGCAGTAGGTTGTAGGAGGAGTGGTGCAGTAGTGGTAGTAAGGGTAGTGATAGTTATTAGTAATAGTACAAAAAAAATGCTTTAAGCAAATGAGTCAGATTTAGAGAAATTTAGCATTACATCACTTGCTCACCAATGGATCCTCCGCTAATAAAAACATCACAATAATCCACAAGTAATACACACCACTCCCGTCCAACGAGTCTTTTCTCCATAATATTGCTTAAAAATTTTGTAAACATTTTGGACAGAAGCGACGGTTTAAAATGCCTTAATGATGGATTTGTTTCTGAGAAACACAGCTTTTAGTTGTACATGATGTTAATTGATGGACTGGAGTGGTGTGGATTACTTGTGGATTATTGTGATGTTTTTATCAGCTGTTTGGACTCTCATTCTGACGGCACCCATTCACTGCAGAGGATCGTGGATTGGTGAGCAAGTGATGCATGATGTAATGCTACATTTCTCCAAATCTGATGAAGAAACAAACTCATCTACATCTTGGATAGTATGAGGGTAAGTACAGTTTACATTTTCATTTTTGGGACTTTTTTATGGGTTTACTTCTTTTTTATTTTATGACGGAATCAACCATTTGGTACATCAACAGCAATAAAACTAATATTTGTAAAGCCCTTAACCCAGATTCAGAACTTAATTTTCTTCAGCAATATTATTATATTATATTATATTATATTATATTTCAAAGGGTTGTTGATTGTTTAGAGAGACTTCTAGAATTTAACAGCATTGCAAAATTATTCAACATCGACACCTAGTGACTCAAAATGAGTTGTGCATATAACGGCACAACCAAATATTTTATACATAATAGATTTTTAATAAAACAGCACAGCATGAGCCCTTTCATATGCTATAAATTATAGCATGTAAATCTTTAAAACATAATGTATAATGTTTGCAAAGTTAACAAACATTGTACTACAAAATCAATCTGTTCGAATCATGTGCAGTACTTATCTCAAACGAATTATTAAATGCAACATTGTGTATTAATATTATTAAAAGTTATCCCAATCGTTCTCTTACATTCATAAATAGCAAATCATACCGTTGAAATCCACTGCAAGAGCTGAGATATACTGCAAGAGGCTGCCACGTAGACACAGAATGAATGAAGCACAACTCCAGAACTGATGGTTAGTAGTTTATTGATAGAAATGCTAGAAGTGAGGAAACCTTACAACACCATTAAATCATGCATGCGTTCGGAGAAAAGCACACAGTGATGCAACATTAGTATTAAAGGTTTTTCTTACATGCACGTTAGTTGCATCTTACGTCTGCAGCATCAGAGCTGATTTCGTGAGACTCACCGATCCTCTGTATTTGTCCAGAGAAACTAACCTCCCTCTGCTGTTCACCACCTTAAACGTGTAAAAGTCTTTCTGTTTGGCCTCGGCCAGACATGATAAAGTCAGTAAAGTAAGCGCTCTTAGAATCGTCCCCATAATGCTGTGAGATTCCTCTGATGTGGAACAGACTGATGAGTGAACGGGACGGTCCGATACAGAGTGAAAATCTACTTACCTAGAGCGGAATGAGCGGAACTTTAATGACGCGCGGCCCAAACAGCCAATCACAAGCTTCCGCATTCCACTGCGCCTAGGCGAACGCTTACAACTTCAAAAATATTTTCAGATACTAATTAAGGTAGGCTAAAAGAGATCCGAAAAGTCTAAAATTTTAAATACTATTGAAATCTATTGAAACTATCATATACTGTCTTTTTTCTCAAATTTTTTTTTTAAAAACCACATTTTCCCCCAAGGTCCAGAGTTTCAATTTCGTTTACGTAAAATATTAACAGTATTACTTTGGTTTGTTTTGTATTGATGTAGTTTACTGACAACACCCACTCCAAAAAAAAAGAAAAGGAAAAGATAATGGTTGATTTTCTTAAGGGATTTGTATCTGTGTGATCATTTTATGTTTTTTTTTCATAACTGTACTGCCTTGAAAAAAAGATTCGTGATTCGCTCCGAAGTTCCGGTTCCGATCTGAATCAGATTCGAATCCGCTCTCATGTTCCGATCTGAATCAAATGATTCGCGTTCGAAATCCCGATCTAAATCAAATGATTCACAAACCTTCTCTGAAGTTCCGATTTAAATCAAGTGATTTGCGATTCGCGCTCCAAAGTTCGGGCTCCGATCTGAATCAAATGATTCGCGATCCTCGCCCCGAAGTGCGAATCAAACGAATCGCGAATACGGTCCGAAATCCGATCTAAATAAAATGATTCATGAACCTGCTCCGAAGTTCCGATTTAAATCAAGTAATTCGCGATTTGTGCTCCAAAGTTCGGGCTCCGATCTGAATCAAATGATTCGCGATCCGCGCTCTGAAGTCCGAATCAAACGAATCCCGAAGTTCCGATCGAATCGCGATCCACGCTCCGAAGTTTCGGTTCCGATCTGAATCAATAGACTCGCGGATCCGCTCTGATGTTCTGATCTAAATCAAATGATTCGCGATCCGTGCTCAAGTTCCGATCTGAATCAGATCGCGATCCGAAGTTCCGGTTCCGATTCCGATCTGAATCAATAGACTCGCGATTCCGCTCTGATGTTCCGATCTAATTCAAATGATTCACGATCCGTGTTCAAGTTCCGATCTGAATCGAATGATTCGTGATCCGAAGTTCCGGTTTTGATCTAAATCAAATGATGGAGTGCGGGCCAAGATGGCGACCGAGTAACATGAATGTGCTGAAGCGCTGCACTTTTGGTAGTTGATAGGCCTAAGTAACTTGACATGTAAAAGGGAATATAATAATAACTTTTAAGGGGAAGTGAAGCGTTTAAGGGGAGTGACGCAGCTAATACATCGAAAATCCCTCTGCCTGAAACTCCTAAACCGCCTTCCAAAAAATCGAAAATAGTCGACAGAGTTGGGTCGGACAATCAGACGGTCTCAAATGTACACCTGCTGGAAGTTTTGGAGCGAGTTGAAAAAATGCAAGCCCAATTTCTGACTCGCATGCAATCCCTCGAGACAACAGTAAAAAATAATAGGAGTTGGTTAAACAGTGTGATTGAGGCGCTGGAATTCATGAACAATCAAGTAGAAGAGATGGCCAGCAAGGTGAGCTCGTTACAGAACAAGGTGGAATCTCTGGAAAAGGAGAACCGTGTGCTGCGTGACAAATGCGACGAACTGGATGCTTAAGGCGGGCGCACACGGTGCGATTTTTGAGGTCGTACAAGCTCGCATGCGATTTTTTTGGTTATCGGAGGAAGTCGTCTCTTCTTGTATGGTCGGGGCTCGTATGGTGTGTGAGAAATTACGAGACGAGCAGAGTGCCTTAGGAGCACTTCCCGACCTCACGATCATTTTTAAACATGTCAAAAAACTTCGGGAGCTGTCGGATTGAAAGCGTGATGTGTGTGCTGTTGAACGAGCCGATTTGTTGAGCAAACTGGAAATGACCAATCAGAAGCTAAGAAAAGAAAACCACAGAAGAAGAAAGATGAACATGGCAGCACCACGGAGAATTTGGACTGTCGAGAAAGAGGACGAACTCGCTGAACTCTGGCAAGAACAGCGAGCGCTGTATGATATATCGAGCAGCATTTATCATGACAGGGTCTTCCGAGATGAAGAAAAGAAAGTCCACGTTGTTCTCTGCCCTTCAGCCAAACTCTTTGCCATGCCCTTCGTTTTCTTTTCTTTTTTGTTTTTTCGCAAGCCATTGCTGCCACAAAGAAAAGGATCTCTTCCTCGGAGTCATGTTTTTGGCGCGGAACTTCGTAAATGTGATTGCCTCGGAAATCGGCAGGTTTTAAAATCGTGCCGTGTACCACTGCGTCCGTAAACAAAGTCACTCGTGACGTGTGCGTGGCCATACGGTCTTCCGACTGTCCGAATTCGCACCGTGTACGGCCGCCCTTACAAGAGGAGGTAGAATCTACGAGTGTCCGGTATTCAGGAGCAGCGAGGAGAAGATGTCAGGAAGATTCTCATCGATCTGTTCAGTAAAGTTTCTCCTGTGATAGCGGATCAGCTCATCTACACGCTTGATGTCGCCCATAGACTGGGTCCGCGCTCTGAAGGAGCTCGCTCGAGCCCAAGAATCATCGTGCAGTTTCTTTCACGCAACGTCCGAGATCAGATCCGGAGGGATGCCAGAACCGCCGCCGTCCTCAAAGAAAGGAAAATCAGGATTTTCGAAGACCTGACGCAAAGCACCAAAGACGCCCGGAACCAACTCTGGCCGCTTGTCGAGCAAGCGAGAAAGGAGGGGAAGAGAGCAGGCTTCAGAGGCCCCTTCGCCTACATTGATGGTAAAAGGATCTCTGCCAAAGATCCGTAGGCTGAATGATGCTGTGGCGTCCTCGTCGAAGTTTCCGCGCACCAAATGACTTTTTTTTGATACTAACGAAACGGATAAGCACGAACGTTTTTTTTCCGCCTCATATCAGACAGGATGGACAGACTGTGTTGTATTCAGATAAATAGAATCTGGAGCACTAAGATTTAAAGTTATTTGGTGTTATTTCACGTGCTAGATTTGTTACTATATTTTTTACTTTTCTGGGGGGGACTTACATTGGTCATAAATATGGAATATTTACTTTTGAATCCATCCTTTGCTGTCAATGAGACTGAATGCTCGTTTTGAAGAAGATATATAATCTGAATGACCAAAAGGAAAACAAATGTGAAAAAGAGCGGACAAAAGCTTTTACTCAAGCCCTTATACTCATTATATTCCTTATTTTGCAGAGACAGTCGTACTATCGTTTTTTGTGTTATTCTAGTGAAGTTATGTTCCAATTTATATCTTATTCTAGTTTTTCAGGCATTAGTCTCGTTTCATTTTCATGTCTTTGTCTCTATTTTCTTTAAATGCCAGGGGTTTGAAAAGTTATAAAAGGAAGGCTTTTATTTTTGTTTTCTAAGAGGCACAAAGTAGATTTTTGTTTTCTCCAGGAAAGTCACTCTATCTATTATTCTAGTCACTCTATAAATGTTAGAGGTAAAGGTGCGGCAATGAGATATGGCTGTCACACGAGTCCGAATATTCTACTGGAGTTGCTGAAGTATAATCTTAATGGTAGTATTCTGGAAACCAGCATTGAGCCTTCATGTCATTTTCTGCTAACAGTAGTTGCTGTCAATCAGACTATATTTGGCAATGCACCTATACAGAAACATTTTGGTCAGAATTTATAATGTTTGTCCAATTTTATTTTGTAAGTGACTTCTCATTTAAAAGAAGATGCAGGAAATACAGAGTTGCCTTAGACAAATATATGGAAACTTTACAAAATTCTGTTAATTCAAAAGCAATGAACACTGTATTTCTTTATTCATCCTCTGTGTCTTCATAAGATGTAAAGCCTTTCTTGTCTTTGTATGTAATTATCTGTATCTAACATATTGTTTAATAAAAAAATTAAAAAAAAAATCTAAATCAAATGATTCGCGATCCGCGCTCCGAAGTTCCGGTTTCGATCTGAATCCGAAGTTCCGGTTCCGAAGAACTCGCGAATCCGCTCTGATGTTCCGATCTAAGTCAAATGATTCGCGATCCGTGTCAAGTTCCGATCTGAATCAAATGATTCGCGATCCGAAGTTCCGCTTCCGATCTAAATCGGATGATTCGTGATCCGAAGTTCCGCTTCCGATCTACAGGGTGGGCCATTTATATGGATACATCACACATCAAACTTATTGGGAATTTCACAAGAAAAACAATGGTGTGCTTGGTTTTAACGTAACTTTATTCTTTCATGAGTTATTTACAAGTTTCTGACCACTTATAATATGCCACAAACAGGACGTTAATATCACCAACCATTCCCATTTTATTAAGGTGTATCCATATAAATGGCCCACCCTGTAAATCAAATGATTCGCGATCCACGCTCTGAAGTTCCAGTTTCGATCTGAATCAATAGACTCGCGAGTCAAGTTCCGATCTGAATCAAATGATTCGCGATCCGAAGTTCGGTTCAATCTAAATCCGATTCGGAAGTTCGTTACGATCTGAATCAATGGACTAATCTTGATGTTGATCTAAATCAAATGATTCGCGATCCGTGTCAATTTCCGATCTGAATCAAATGATTTGCGACTCGAGGTTCCGGTTCCGATCTAAATCAAATGATTCACGATCGGCGCTCCGAAGTTCCGGTTTCGATCTGAATCAACAGACTCGCGAATCCGCTCTGATGTTCCGATCTAAATCAAATGGTTCGCGATCTGTGTCAAGTTCCGATCTGAATCAAATGATTCACGATCCGAATTTCCGGTTCCGATCTAAATGATTCGCGATCCGCGCTCAAATCCCGATCATCCGATCAAATGATTAATGGTTTAGCAATGGTTTAACTGAAAAAAAAAGTTGGAAAAGCTCCCTTTCACCTATCACTGCATGCTTTTTAAAATCATTACAAGCAGATTACATTAATCGGAGCACTTCCAGCGTAAAAGACTCACTCAGTTGAATCGGTTTGTCTGTTCCTCCGCTTTTTGCGCCTTCAGCCATGTTGACACGACACTGTCTTTACTACTTCGGACTTAACTTGTTGTTTTATGACATGTTAATTGAAAAGTTTGAGAAAATATCCATATTTCCATTCTATGACAAATCTATGCACATGTTCAGGTGAGGGAGGTAATCGGTTTACTGCTAACTAGTGAAACACTCCATTAATATGACGAGCTGCACTTCAAAATCCATGTTAGATGAAGTTATGATCAAGTTTATCTATATCTAAATAGTTTGACCACTGAATTTTAGTTGGTGACAGCTCAATAGGAAATCATTTGAAAACATCCAGTCATCTTGTACCACTTAAGTGAATGTAAATTGATTAGTATATTTTGTAATAAATATTTGAAAAATTATTGTTGTATCTGATTTTATTAGTCTATAGAGTGATAGTCAATATACAAGAACAAATGCGTAAAGCAGATGAGCACAAAACTGTACTAGTATGTGTCTTGCAATAATAATAATAATAATAATAATAATAAACAGATTCAAAAAATATATTACTGTGAAAAATATTTAATAATTACATATTTAATATGTAAATATTTCACATTTAAAGTCGTGCTATTTATTTAAATTAATAGCTCAAAATACGTACGTAGGCCTATATAATAACCTTTTTGCATTTTTTACATTAATACTGTTATTTAATTTATTGATATGGTCTGTAATAGGCATTGTAATAGTAAATGGAGATATTAAATGTAATAATAATATATAGTTAAATATCTATTTAGCTATTTGTAGCTATTTATTTAGCTACAAAATATGTAAAGTTTTATGCGTTTTTTAAAATTATTAAAATAATTGTTTTTGTTATTATTAATTTTATATTTTATTATTAAATATAATAAATTAAATATACAAATATTTTAGATATTTCATATCTAAAATAGTGATATTTTAATTTTTTTAGCTGATTTATTATTATTATTATTAATAATAATAATAATAATAATAATAATAATGTTGTTGATATACTATAGATGTGACGTGTTTTCTTTTAAACGTTTCTGTAATTCAGTATTTCTGTTTTTTGGGCCGCATCGCGCCGCCTGTAGGCTTCACCGTCGTTATGACGCTCGGAAGCGTCGCGTCGGATTCCAGTTTCGGTTTCTACGCCTGACGTACTGACGCGGCCCACAATCCTGCGCGCGAGCGGAGTTAACATGGCGCGTGCGCTCAGCGTTTTGATCAGGGCCGAAAACAACAACAACAACATCAGCGCCGGGATACATGGCGTTTAACACGACGCCGAACCGTCACCGCTCCTTATGAACGTTTCCAGCATGTACTGCTGATCTACCGCGCATTAGTGAATCTAGGTAAGACTGAAAAGTAAATAAACAAGTGAGGAAAAGGTCCGCGAAGCGCTAGTAGCTCAGCGCACAAGCTAAGTCTAAATACACTGACAAAAGTTTGGGGGAATTACTACAAAATCAGACTTTTTGTGAATAATACACAATTCTAACTGCTTATTACTTAAAAGCAAATGTGTTCTGTATGCAGGTGTGCAGGTAATGATGTATTACTAGAGTTTGATCTGTGCAAGGTTACATGCAGTGTTTTTACTGTGGTAATGGGAAATCAGGAACAGGCAAATACATTTAGGTTATAATGTCAGTGCTGGTACATGCGAATAGTGTCCTAAATCATGTCAGGACTTTAATGTGTGACTGTAGATCTTTTATGACTGTAGTTTTTCGCTTGTTCAGGCCTACAGATCATTAAACTTGATAGTGGGACCAGGTGAGGGATTGAATATTTGTGCGTTAGTTTTGATTTCAGATGCACATTTTACACTATTCTTTTTAAATACAATATCTAATTACTTAAGCTTATAGTTAGTATTGCACATTTCACATTTCGCTTCTGAAGGTATAATAATGTCGAGTTATTGGACGAATGGTAGTTGTATTTGCTTATATTCGTGTTTGGATTCTTAAGGATTAAGGAGGAAATTACTTAGTAATGATATCATGTCTTTTTGGCAATTATTCTGTAATTGTATTAATACTGTATGCATTATGCAATCTGATCCACTACATTTGCTAAAATATGCAGGATATATTTTTAAAAAATAGTAGGCAGTGTATGTTGTCAGTAGCATATGGCGCAAACAGTGCCAAGAACTTAAGTTCGATTCCCATTGAATGCATGAAGTGATAAAAAGATTGAATGTGAAATTATTTGTCAAATTCAGCAATGTTAAACTGCAGTTTTAAGTAAACAGTATATTATTTTGGGACTAACTAGTATGAAAGCATGTTTCTGCCACAGAAAATATAATTCCCTTTAAAAAATAAAACATGGAAACTTTCTGTCTCACTTTTCCTATTTTTTTGCTCACAATTCAGTTTATGTCTCAATTTAAACTTTGTTTCTAGCAGTTATAAGAAAAAAGTCAGAATTGCAAGATTTAACTCGCATTTGCAAAAAAGTCATAATTATATGATTTTATATACATGTTGTGTATAATGATTATTTATTTATTACCTATAAATACTGCTGTGTATATATAATATTTTTTTCATTTTTAATACATTTTACATTTAATACAATGTTATGTTTACAATGTAATACAGTGTTTTAATGGGCATATTGACACTGTGTACATACACTGAATGCAATAATACTATTTTTGTAGCTAATTATTTAGCTATTTAATACTTCTGTATATGATAATAATAATTATGCATTTGAACATTTTGAAACTTGTGTTATGAATATAGTAAAAACTATGCATGTTATCATTGTAGCTATTTGTTTAGATGTTTAGATATGAAGTAATAAAAATTTTGCATTACTAACAATTTCAAACTATATTGTTTAATTTTAAAAAAAAAAAGGTTTTTATGCATACACTACCAATCAAAAGTTTTTGGACACTTTTTTTTTTTAATAAAGAAGTACATTCTGCTTACCAAGCCTGCATTAATTTGATCCAAAATTACAGCAAAAACAGTAAAATTTTGAAATATTTTTACTAGTTAAATAACAGTTTTCTATTTTTTAATATATTTTAAAATGTTATTTATTCCTGTGATTTCAAAGCTGAATTTTTAGCATAATTTCTCCAGTCACATGATCCTTCAGAAATTATTCTAATCTGATTTGCTGCTCAAAAAACAAACAAACAAAAAACATGTTTTATTATTATGTTGAAAACTGAGTATAATTCTTTCAGGTGTCTTTGATGAATAGAAGGTTCAGAAGAGCAGTATTGATCTGAAACGGAAATATTTTGTAACCTTATGAATATCTTTATTATCACTTTAATTCAATTTAGAGCATCCTTGCTAAATAAAAGTATTAATTTCTATGAAGGATCATGACTGGAGTAATGATGCTGAAAGTTCAGCTTTGATCACAGGAATAAATTATATTTAAAATATATTCAATTAGAAAGCAGGTAAATAGTAATAGTAATATTAGTAATATTTCACGATATTACTGTTTTTGCTGTATTTTGGATCAAATAAATGCAGCCTTGGTGAGCAGAAGAGACTTCCTTAAAAAAAAACAAACAAAAAAAAAAAAAAAAAACTAAAAATCTTACTGTCTGAAAACTTTTGACTGGTAGTGTATTACTTTGAATAAATAGAGTGAATGCAATAATATGCAATAATAAAGAAATATCCCAAATTGTGAAAGAAAAACTCTTACTCTTAATATTAAAAACATAATCATGTAATAATTACTAAGATAGTATTCCCTTCCCAATGTTGTCTCATTGTTAAATTCTTCCTGGTTTCTCATACTCTCCATGTGCCTATTTTTGTGTTTGCTTGGTAGTGCTGCACGATTAATCGTATCGCAATCGCGATGTCAGCCTGTGCGATTATATGACGGCAAAATGTTGCGATTATATTAAATAAGTGTGGACTTGAGAACACCTACTTTCTGAGACAGTTTGCTGATTTTCCGTACCGCTAACAACACAAACAAACAAACAAACAAAAAAGATTAAAACAAAAAATCTGACAGTCTCTCAGTACAGGCAGTGCACGTGTGGCGTGCGCGTGTGCGTGCGTGTTCACTTGTGTGCGCAGCGTGGATGGATGCCGAGGAGATCGACACTGATCTGGTAGCCAAAAAAAATATGGCGATATTTTGGATTTGAGATTACTGACATTGACCAGAGAGAGGTACTGTGCAAGAATTAGAGGCCCTGTTTCACCTGGTATTAACATGCGTTTTCTGATGCGTCGATCTGATCACAAGTGGACAATGCTAAGTACAGGTGTAAATAGGGGTGTAAAACGTTTTCAGCTTGTCCACTTTTGACCACATCCACTTTTCAAAATCCCGTTTGTGTCCCCCTCACTTTCAAATTCGTTTGTTAAATTACTGTCTTGTATTGTAGAAAGCACGCTCAGAGCCGCTGAGAATTCGCACGATCCTTAAAACGAAACGCGCACGCGCCTTCAAAAGCAATTTTAATACCCGCTTTTAGAGAGCGGTTCCACAGTGCGCGCAAATTAGGCTACATAGCATATATATGTTGTTATTTGTATGTATCCTATAATAGGTTGTGTAGTTGTCTATAGCTCTGTATCAGGCTTAAAAAAAATTGGTCTCTATTTGCACTTTGAACATTGAGAGAGTAGCCTAGCCTACTTTGATTATGGCTGCACTATTGTTTGCACTTAATACAGCTATTTTTTGTTTAGACTATTTGTATTTATACTGTTTTTATTTATATTTGTGAAAAAGATCTTCAGTTAGGAGGTCAAACGTTCTAGAAGCTCATAATTCATGTACAGTTCTAATGTCTGAAGAGAATCACATGAAATCATTAGAGGTCGACCGATGTATCGGTTTTGCCGATTAATCGGCACCGATAGTTGATTGGCGGAGCTATCGGTTATCGGCAAAAATCCATGCCGATAGTTTTTCCGGGTCGGGTCCGTTGCTGGAGCGGCTCAGAATTTCCTCATTATACAACAAAGTCCCTATAGTCTTTGTTATACAGCAGGGAGCAGCCTCTAGTGGCGGAAATCACTGACAGCACGTGCCGTTTGTTTAGACACGTGACACTGCGCGCTGCACAGAGCGGGACACTTCAAAGGCGGATTTAAAACGTTGACAACGAAACGGTGTGTACAGTATAGTGTAGTGCATGTTTTCATGTCATTACAAAGTGTTGAATTTGTTGACTAGATGCTGCATTAGTGGAGAAAAGACAGCAGTATACTTTTGCCCGTTTGGTGATCAAATAAAGTCTTGTAGACCGCCGCTTGAACTGAATGCGACGCGTCCAGTGTGTGTGATACCGGATAGCTGTGAGTTCTTCTAGATGGCGCTGCACTTTTACCCATTGTGACTAATTATTTTAATATTTGAATTAGATAACCACAAATGTTCTAGAATAGAAGCAGTTAAATTGTGAAAGTACACAATATCCATATGTATGCAGTTTCAATACTGTGTACCTTGTATAGATATTTAAAGATGGCCATCTTTAGCTTGATTGTTGATGTAATGGTAACACTTTACAATATGAGTCCATTTGTAACATTAAGATTGATTAAAAAGCTGTAGAATAGAAGTATTTTTCCTTAAGTGTGTTAATTTCAACATTTACTGATATATTAAAAAAATGTTAGTTGTTTTTGTTAATATTAATGAACAATTAACTAACGATAATGATCAATATATAATTAATCATAATATTTTTTATTAATTTACAAAGTATGGTTCAGTAGGCTACTTTTTTTTTTTTAATTGTAGAGCACTATTTATTTTCCGTTCAGTATCCATTTTAAAAACTATCGGTCAATTAATCGGTATCGGCCAGTGTGGTCCAACCTAGTTATCGGTATCGGTAAAATCCAATATCGGTCGACCTCTAGAAATCATACAGGAGAGACGCCAGTCAGTTGAGTTTGTAATGTATGTAAATGCAGGAATGTGATCAGAAGTGGTCGAAAGTGGACAGAAGAGACGGATTAAAACGCCAGGTGTAAACGACTGTGTCTCCATTGTCCACTTGTGATCCGATCGACCAAAAACATATCCAGTTTCCTTTTCAAAAGAGTTTACACAGAGTATATGTTACATTCTTCATAAATGTCCGTTTGTTTGGGCAAAATCTTTAAAATATCTTATTTTTGTGAAAATGTGTATGTTTTTAGTTTATTTAATTTAGCTATACTTTTGAGAAAATAAGTTTACATTAATGCAAATGCTATTTCATTTGGTAAAAATAATTTATTTTGAAATCATTTCTAGTGTTACAAATACACATTTCCGCATTATCACTAATCTGTGTGTGCATTTTCTTTAAAAACCCATCAAGTTGACTCACAATACCATTTATTATAATCGCAATCGCGTATCGCAATATTGACCTCAATAATCGCAATATGAAAATTTTCCCAAATCGTGCAGCCCTATTGCTTGGTTTTTATTTTGTTTTTATGTAACACTTGTAGTATTCCACATCCGTTTTAGCCATGAAGATAGCTTTAGATGCTGACATGGCAAAAAAAATAAATAACTACTATTACTTTCCATGTGCAAACATAACATTTCTATATGCCCACAGTTTATTTTTGATTCCTTTTTAGAAACCTTCAACCCAGAGCCCTTTGGGCTTTTCTTCAGTCTCGTCCGGAGAGAAGTGGAGTGGCATGGAGGACCCCAAAAGCCCCGTGAAGGTGATCAAACCTTCCCGCTCGAGCGGGGGCAAGGCGTCGTCCTCCAAACCCCAGCGGGACAGCGGCAAAGTCCCGAGTCGAAGCAAGGACGCTGTCCCCAGGGTGAAAGAGGAAATTCAGGGCGGTCCAAGCACTGGCAGAGCCCGCACCAGCAGCCCTCAGGAGCCAGGGAAGGGCAAAACCCGCAGGCTGACGGGCAGAACTAACTCTGGCGAGAGGGGGAAAGGGAAGCCCCAGGCCAGTGAAGGCCGTCAGCAAAACCAGGAGAACAAAACTCCGGTTCGAAACAGTGGACCGGTCAAGGATGGAGGAGGAGCAGCACCGCTGACCAGCACAGCAGAGGAGATCTCAACACACGACAACACCATCACAGCTAAAGACAAGACAACCGGTGAGAAAATACACACTGATAATCAACTGAGATCTGGAGTGTGCTTTTCCAGGATTCTTTGATGTATAAAAAGTTCTCATTTTTAAATTGAATAAATTGAATATTTTGTCAAAAAAGCTAAATATTTAAATTTTTAGTGGCAAATGATGAAAATGCTAAAATTAAATGAACAATTATTTCACAAGACATTTAAAATTCACAATTCATGTTTGAAAATACAAAAAATGTCTTTTATGTGATTACATGTTCGCTGTGGTAGTATTGGTGTATTTACTAATGTTTTATCTTTCTATGGCAATATTTCCAATGTGCAATTAAAATCATATAATGCATTATAATTAAATTATAGTATAATTGTAGTTTATTTTTGTTCAAATATTTTTTAAAGAGTTAATATTATGTAAAATAATTTATTTTAATTATATACATATTTAATTTAATCATTTATTGAATATGTTCAACCTACATACTTATAATTATTTTATGTATAAGTATTTTAAAAATGTTATCTATCTATCTATATGCACGCTACCAGTCAAAAGTTTTTGTTTTAAAAAAAAGTCTCTTCTGCTCACCGAGCCTGCATTTATTTGATCCAAAGTACAGCAAAAACAGTAGAATTTTGAAATATTTTTACTGTTTAAAATAACTCTTTTCTATTTGAATATATTTTAAAATGTAATTTATTCCTGTGATTTCAAGCTGAATTTTTTATCTTCATTATTCCAGTCACATGATCCTTCAGAAATCATTCTAATATTTTGATTTGCTGCTCCAAAAACATTTATCATGTTGAAAACAGCTTAGTATATTTTTTTCAGGTTTCTTTGATGAATAGAAAGTTCAGAAAAACAGCATTTATCTGAAATAGAAATCTTTTGTAACATTATAAATGTCTTTATCCTCACTTTGTTTTTATCAATTTTAAGCATCCTTGCTAAATAAAAGTATTAATTTCTATCATTTCTTTCCAAAAAAAATGTATATTGACTCCAAGCTTTTGAATGGTAAAGTCTATAATGGTACAAAAGCTTTTATTTCAGATAAATGCTGATCTTTGGATCTTTCTATTCATCAAAGAATCCTGAAAAAATGTACTCAACTGTTTTAAATGTTTCGTGAACAGAAATCAGAATATTCGAATGATTTTTGAAGGATCATGGGACACTGAAGACCGGAGTAAAGAATCTAAAAATTCAGCTTTGATCACAGGAATAAATCACATTTTTAAAATGGATTCAAATAGAAAGCAGTTATTTTAAATGGTAAAAATATTTCACAGTATTACTGCTTTTGCTGTATTTTGGATCAAATAAATGCTTTTAAATTAAAAATCTTACTGTTTGAAAACTTTTGACTGGTAGTGTATGTATATGTAAGTTTTATGATTAGTTATATTATTGGTGTCTTTTTCTTTAAATCTCAGGTGTGGAGGCGGGCAGACAGAGAGGCGAGGTCACAGCAGAGGTCGTGGAGGTTGGAAACCTGACCTCTGACCAGCAGCTGGGACTCAAACAGGCGGAGGAGAGACTCCAGAGGGACTACATCCATCGGCTGCTCAAGGTAAGACACATCCTGTGCACAAACACTACATGCGAAATCTTGACGTTTATTCAGGAAATGCTGTTATGCTTGGTTGTTCAAGTTCACAGATTCCAAACACATTCATTTAAAAAAGAATGTGAACTCTGTATATGATAAGCTCTGTCTCACAGGGTTTATGATAATGTAATTTACCACAGAAGATCATTATGATTTTTTTATGCTTTTATTTACATATTTATGCTTTTATGTGTGGATTTATTACATTTTTAAATTATTTTTATATTTTAAAAGGATTATTTTAATTATATTAAAGGATTTTTCATTTTAAATCTTTACTTCTGTATTTGGAATTTATTTGTTTATTTGTTTGTTTTAATTTATGATTTTATTTTTTGTAGTTATTTATTCATTTATGGTTTATTTTTGAGTTTTAATTTTTTTTTAATTATATTTAAAGATATTTTACATTTTAACTGCTGTGTTTAGGATTCATTTTTATTTATATTTATTTAGCTGGTTAATCATGTTTTGTTTTATTTAATATATTTATGATTTTATTTATCTACTTACTGTTTTATTTATATTAAATTTTTTTTTTATTTTAACTGCTGTGTTTAGAATTAATTTTATTTATATTTATTTAGCTGGTTAATTTATTTATGTTTTTTATTTTTTTTATTTATCTACACAGTTTTATTTATGCATCTTCATCTATCTATCGATTTTTTTTTTTTTTTTTGTTTATTAATGAATTATTTTTGATAATTAGTTAATTTTGAAGTAAATTTTAAATTAAATTCAAGAGGTTTTTCTACGTTTGTACTGATGTGTTTAGGGTTCATTTTGTGCCAAACAAATAATCCCATGTCCATATAGTTCATGTTTGCTTCACCTTTCATTGACTAGTTTCATTTGACTTTAGCTGTACCTCAAACTCAAATCTAACTGTCCCGAGTATCAATGTAAGTGTGACATGTTTTCAGGCTCGTGGACTGATTTTGCTTTTGAATGATGGTGGAAAGTGCCGTGTTAATCGTATCTGAGTCAATGAGTCGTTAAGTGTCTCTTGATTTCTCCCATTTGCACGTCTGTGGAGCGTGTGGATGTGTGAAGTGATGTGTCGTGTTATGATTGCTTTCTGTGTCGTTGTGTATTTCCACAGCCGTCGCCGGAGTATCCGAATTTCCAGTATCTATGCAAACTGTGTTCAGTCCACGTGGAGAACATCCAGGGTGCTCACAAGCACATTAAAGAGAAACGTCACAAGAAGAACATCATGGTGAGGACACAGGCTGTTCTGTTCCCAATGCTTCTTTCTGTATTGGCTTTTAAGCGGTCTGCGTCATCCACAGTGACTCTGTGCTAAGCTTAGAGAAGGTTTTCTATGCTAGGTTCTGTTCCCAAACTTCTTTGTCCCTTAGATGTAAAATGTATGCATTCAGTAATTTAATGGCACATTCATATGTTCACGGTACACTGTAAAAAATAAAAAACACAATTTGTTGAGTCAGCTTAAAATAATTTGTTACCTTGCTGCCTTAAAATTTTATGTTCAGTCAACTAAAATAAGTTTAGTCAACTTGAAATGTTAAGTTGTACTATGTAACAACTTAGATATTTGTGTTTGCTAAACTTAACAGACAGGTAAGTAACCCAGCTGCCTTAAAAGTTTAAGTTGATTCAACTCAAATATCTAAGTTGTCACTTAGTATAATTTAACATTTCAAGTTGAATAAAATTTTTTTGAGTTGACTGAACTTAAAATTTTAAGGTAGCCAGATTACAAATTATTTTAAGCTGACTCAACAAATTGTTTTTTACAGTGTAGGGCTGGGCTATTTATTTATTTATTTATTGATTAATTAATTCGAACAACTTCATTTTTAGAAAACGAGGAATTGCACCGTGTTTTTATAATGCCATTTCATGCATGCAAGAGACGCGAATGCAAAAGTCAAACGTGTCCATGTTAACATAGAAAAAAGCAGCGCAATTGTATAAAAAAAAACTGTGAAAAACTACTACTGTATGTCTGATGTTTCATGTTTGCATCATATTTTTTTTTTCTTAAATACAAATATTACCAAACATTAGAATCAGACACTTTGACCATATACCAGTGATAACAGTAAAGAGAAAAGAACAATCCAACCCCATGTTGTCACACATTATTAAAGGAGAAGTCCACTTCCAAAACAACAATTTACAAATAATTTACTCACCTCCTTGTCATCCAAGATGTTCATGTCTTTCTTTCTTCAGTCGTAAAGAAGTTATGTTTTTTGAGGAAAATATTTCAGCAGCGATGTAGGATGATTTTAAAATGATTTTTGAATTTGAGGGAGAAAATATGATCAGAGTTTTTTGACGTGCCCTAACTGTCTTGAAGCAGAATACACAGAGTTCAGGGAGATAAAGGCAAGACGAGCATTTGAGATTAAAAAGAATTTAAATTGGATGATTTTAATGAAAATAACTGATCGTTTTGCTAGATAAGACCCTTCTTCCTCGGCTGTGAGAGTGCCACACGTGAGTGGTTGAAGTTCAAAATCAGGGCACCATAACCAGTCCAAAAATGCTGAAAAGGTTTCTTCAAAAAATATAATTTCTTTACAACTGAAGAAAGAAAGGCATGAACATCTTGGATGACAAGGGGGTGAGTACATTATCTGTGAATCTTTGTTTTGGAAGTGGACTTCTCCTTTAACCACTCACGTGTGGCGCTCTCATATCACTAGATGCCATTCACACAGAACGCTCTTTTGTGTTGACAAAGATGCAACGCGGGCAGTGGAATAGGAAAAACATGCAAGAAGATGGGAGTGAACTTCTTTTAATTTGAGCGCCGTGTTTTTATAATGCCATTTCATGCATGCAAGAGACACAAATGCAGAAGTCAAATGCGTCCATGTTTACATAGAAAAAAGCAGCGCGATCGAATAAAAAAAAAAAAAAAGTGAAAAACTACTACTGTATGTCTGATATTTCATGTTTGCATCATAATGACAGACTGAAAGCTGCTGATCATTGTTTTTACAGAACATTTATAGTTAATAATAGTCTACTGGTGTCAGTCATTTTGAATGTGAATTACCTTGGCTTTTAAGGTTTTATTTTTATTTATTTTTTTTTTTTTTACAAGATGTTGTAGTTTGTACAAGATGTAATTGTAGCTCATGCATCTTTTTCGCAAAGATATTTAACAAGTGATTTGTTTAACATTTACATCATGTTGACAACTTCATGTGCAGTGCACTTTGAATAGAATTTTCTTTAACTAGAGGCTTAATAAAGAAAAGTTACTTGAATCATGTTGTAGTTACATTTTGAATTGTATTGCAAAAACAAATATTTAATTAATTTTTTTTGGGATAAATATGCTGTAAAGTGAAAATGCTGTAAAGTTCTGTCCACAAAAAAATGTGAGAATGCATATCAGGCATGCTAAAATTGCTGCATGTTGCTAAAACCCTCCCAGGAAAGATGTGTCTCTGAATTCATCACCTTTCAAGCTCAAGCACCAAAGATATTATAGTTTTTTTCCCCTAATATTCTTTTTTTATGGACATGTTTGTAGGAGAAGCAGGAGGAGAATGAGTTACGAGCGCTGCCGGCTCCATCTCCGGCCCAGTTGAGGGCGTTAGACTCGGCCGTGCTGGAGGCGGCGGAGGTTCACGGCATTTCAGAGGAAGACTTCGCGCTGAGGCAAGCCGTGGTGCTCCGGATGGAGGGGATTATACGTAAACAACTCACAGGTACAATACTTTCCTCATAGAACTTAAGACTTATATTCAGTTTAATTCCTTTAAATATTTTTTATTTGTGGACATGTGACACTGAAAAATTCAGCTTTGCATCACTGGAATAAATTACAATTTAAAGTATATTAAAATACAAAACTGTTATTTTGAATTGTAATAATATTTCACAGTTTTACTGTTTTTACTGTACTTTCCTATCAAATAAAAGCAGCCATTTGAAGCATAAGAAGCTTGTTTTACAAACATTAAAATTAAAATAAATCTTAAAAGTCTTTTAAAAATAGCTTGCACTCAACTAAAAAGAAGTGAAAATGAAAGAAAGTGTTTCTAACAGTCTGTTGATTGTTTAAATGTTTCTTTCTTTTTTCTTCATAGCGTGTTCTCTCCGTCTGTATGGCTCCTGTCTCACCCGCTTCGCCTTCAAAACGAGTGACGTCAACATCGACGTCTCTTATCCCTCCACTGTGAGTCTGAACAAACCTTCATGAGCTGCTTCTGTGGATATGTTAGTGTGTTTTACTGTATTTGTTATTAACATGTTTGTTTTGTGCAGATGACTCAGCCTGATGTGCTGATCCAGGTGCTGGAGATCCTCAAAAACAGCGGTAAGTTTTACATTAATTCAACTAAAAAAAAAAAAAAACTGTATAATCCTATAAATCTGAACTGGTGAATCAGTATATTGTTGTCTGAAAAAATCTCATGTTTTTGCTTCCTAAATATGATTAAACATCAAATGTAATGATTGATTGAATGAACGTAGATTTTTGTTAAAATAAATACATTTTGAGCTAAATATTTGCTAAATATTTAATCAAATTAATTTGAAATATTGATAGTCATAGTCTTGACAACCAATAAAACTTTAAAAAGTCATGGAAAACTTAATTTAAATGGGGAAAAAATGTTATGTTTATAGCAAATACAATTTTACTTTGTACTTGTGTTGTAAAAATTATATATATTTTTCATGTATTTTAGGTTTATATTTATATTAAAAAATGTATAAAATAAATTTGAATGTAAATTAAAAATAACATTACTGTGTGTGTATATATATATATATATATATATATATATATATATATATATATATATATATATTTATAAAATGCTTATGTAAACCTAAAGGGGAAAAAATAAATGTTAAAATGTAAAAAATACTGTACATTTGCTGTAAAAAATTATGTATTTATTGTATTTCATTATATATGCTTGTAAAAATATATTATTTCATGTATTTTATATTTTATTAAAAATATATGTATATAATAAATATGTATTTTTTATATATATATACATACATACATACATACACACACACACACACATATATATATATATATATATATATATATATATATACGCGCGCATATATATGTGTGTGTGTGTGTGTGTATATATATGCGTGTGCGTATATGTATGTAATGCTTATGTAAACTAAAGGGGGAAAAAATAATGTTAAATTACTACATTTATAAAACAGTGTAATATATTATTTAAAAATGGTATATAATTTACATTTAAATATAGTATATAAAATATTTATATATAAACAACAAATTATAATAGGAAAACTAACTAAAATCTGTAAATTTTATATAATTATTAAATATTTTTAATAAATGTATTAAAAATAAATGTATATGTAACTTAAAAATAGCAAAAAAAACTAAAGGGGAAAAATAACAAAAATCTAAAATGATTAAATGTATAGAGTATACACACAGATTTTTCATATATAAAATTTTTCTATATAAACATGGAAAAAAAACACAAATTTAAAATATTACTCTATGAATGCAGAAAAACAGTAGTCAGAATTTTGTCCAAATCATTGAAAGGCAAAAAATATTTTTATTCACTTATATTTTTTCTTTTCTTGACTCTGCAAAACTCATTTCAGTGATTAAAGGCTTTAGATCAGAAGATTTTTAAGATGAATGTGCTTCACATGACTGATTTTTAACAGCTGAAAGTTCATTAATGTACCAGACTTGAGTTTCGAGAGCTCAGATTAACTCGAGTTTCGCTTTTGTTTCCAGTGGAGTTTGCTGAGGTGGAGTCAGATTTTCATGCCAAAGTCCCTGTTGTTTTCTGCAGTGATGTGGCCAGGTCGGTTTAATGTCGGCAATAAAATGCTTCTATAAATAGTCACTGCACACAAAGAATAAACATTTGAAGACCTCTGTAATAGCCTGTCACAGCTGATAAGTGTTGTTTATTGTCTCTTCAGTGGGTTAATGTGCAAAGTGAGTGCAGGAAATGATGTCGCGTGCCTCACCACCAATCACCTTGCAGCTCTGGCCAGACTGGAGCCGAGGCTCGTGCCTCTGGTTCTGGCCTTCCGTCACTGGGCCAATGTATGTATGACTTGCCATCATGTTTTTCAGACATTACAGTAATGTTTGTCACCGATGTCTAATGAGATTGTGTGTTCATCTGTAGCTGTGCCACATCGACTGTCAGGCGGAGGGAGGAATCCCGTCCTACTCGCTGTCTCTGATGGTCATATTCTTCCTGCAACAGAGAACCAAGCCCATCCTGCCCATTTATCTAGGACACTGGGTATGAACTCATGTTTTGGTGAACCTCAAATGGCTAGGTAATCTGAAGTAGTTTTAATCTGGGAGCTGCAAATGGGTCAGTGGAAACGTTGAGAGAAACTGTGAAAATGGTCAAATTTAAAGAGATTAATAAGAGTACATAATAATAATAATAATAATAAATTGGTTAAAAAAATTTAATGAACAAATAATGCATTTACCAGCACAGTAATACAGTGAAAAAAGTAATAATGTAATATAATATAAAGTAAAAGTTCCAAATAATATTTTAATGTAATTTTTTTATAGTACAAATTGTTTAAAAATGTATTTAAATAATAATAAATAATTGCAGAATAAATTGTTTTTAAACTGATTTAAATAAATGATTGATCTAACAGCACAGTACTATAGTGAGTTGGGGGGAAAAACATTAAAATTAGACGATACAAAAATCCAAATAATGTTTATGCATATTTATAGTAATAATTATTTGCAGATAAAAATTTAAGAAATTGATTTAGATAAACAAATTATACATCTAACAGCAATAATTTATTTTATTAACAGCAATAAAATAAAAAATATAATAAATTCTCATAGTATAATATGATTAAAAATGGCTAGATAATAAACTAAATATTTTCCAAATAATATTTTACACATTTATAATAATTTGTTTATAATTATTTATTATTTCTAATTATTTTTCACAGTATAAATTGATTTAAATGAACAAATTATGAACAGCACAGTACTATAGTAACTGGAAAAAAAATGTAATAGTGTAACATGAATTTTTTTTTTTTTCCCCCAAGTATGCATGTTTATAATATTCGTTTTTCACAGCATAATTTGAATAAAAAAATATTTAAATCAACAAATACATCTAACTGCACAGTACTATAGTGACTGGGAGAAAAACAAAAAAGTGTAGCATAATAGAAACTAAATATTTTCCAAGTAATATTTTACACATTAATAATATTAACTTTATGCTGTATAAATATGATATTGAAAATTGATTTAAATAAGCAAATAGCACAGTACTATAGTAAGTCGGAAAAAATAATAATGTAAAATAACAGAAAATAATTTTGTATATTTATAATATTATATACTAAGTATTTATAATGCATTAATTTATACATTTATAACACATGCAAAAACATGTATTAAATGTATTACTTTTTGGATTGGGTTAAAAAAAAAAAAGAGAATAATCGTATTTGGGGGCTTGTTACATCTGTTTGAGATTGAAAACCTCTGATCTAAATAAATTATATTCTTTTATATATATATATATATATATATATATATATGTATACTGTATGAGGGTGTATTTATATATACATAAGAAATATACACAGAACACCCACATATACTATCCAAACAAAAGCGTTTATTTTGGATGCAATTAATCATTTGACAGCACTAATTCTTTTTATTCTAAAGAATAATGTTCTTTTTTTCTTGTCTGCTTAGATCAAGGGCTTCGATGTGAAGCGTGTGGATGAGTTTCACCTGACGGGGATGGAGTCGGACTCGTTCGTGGGTTGGGAGCACAGACCCGCTCCTGCAGGCGAGGGCCGCGGGGACGGCAAATCCAAACCTGAACCCAAAACCCAGACTGAGAAGAAAGACAAGAAGACCGAGCACATTAAGGGCAAGGTGAATGCTTTACCTTTACTTATGATTGAATTAAAGAAACCCTAGTTGAAGTATAATTAGTAACGTGTATGTGTTTGTAGAGTCGTCTGATGCTGAAGGATCCGGTGAGCGCATCTCTGGGTCAGCTGTGGCTGGAGCTTCTACGCTTTTACACGCTGGAGTTTGCGCTGGAGGAGCACATCATCAGCATCCGTCTGAAAGAGCTGCTGCCGCGGGAGCTTAAGAACTGGCCTCGCCGTAGACTCGCCATCGAGGGTGAGACGACAAATGTTGCATTTTGACCATTCATTTGTTGCTTGATTTCCTGAAGAGTGTAAGCACTTGCTTGGTTTTCAGTCGAATGTTTAGATTCTCGGGTTTAAAGATTTGTTGAACTGCATCACCTTTCTATATAATAGTCTGGCTGATAAGCTGTTCATTATTTTCATGCCATGGCTAAAAAAAACCCCAACAACAACAGCTGAAATTAAAGTTCTGTATTGTTTTGCCTAAATAAATTAAAAATACAACTCAAAAAACAATATTTTTAAATTCTTCAAGTGAATTTATGAATGACAAGTTGGCAACAATATAAAAATATGAAAAAAATCATTAATGTTTTATATCAGTGATGTTATTGTTAACTGAAACTATTTAAATTGTTTCTATTAATTGTAATTAATTTGAAAAACTTATAAAACTTATTTAAAAAAAAAAAGAAAGAAAACATGTCTGACCTGCTAAGTACTTCAATTACAAAAATTATTAACATTGCACATTACACAATTATTATTAAAAATGACAAACACAGAATTACTTAAAAAAATAAATAAAAAAACGGTCAATGTAAAAAATTAAAGTTATCAAAAAATGTAATAAATGCATATCAAAAATACTAAAATGCTACCTAATATTATCATATTATAATATTCAGAATAATTATATGTCTAATATTTCTCTTATTCTCTTATATATATATAGTAATTGTTATTATTATTATTAGATTTTTTTTATATATAATTTGCAAAACACCTAAAAAGTGATGACAAAAAAAGTTGAATATTTCTAAAAAAGATTAATTTTAGTTAATAGTTGTTTGTTTGTTAGCTCATGTTAACAGATTTTTGATTAGTAGTATGCGTTAAGAACTTCATTTAGACAACTTTAAAGGCGATTTTTGTAGTATTTTAATTTTTTTTTTTTTTTTTGCACCCTCACGTTCCAGATTTTTAAATAGTTGTATTTCAGCCATGTCCTAACAAACCATACATGAATGGAAAGCTTATTTATTCAGCTTTCAGATGGTGTATAAATCTCAATTTCAGAAAATTGCCCGTTATGACTGGTTTTGTGGTCCAGGATCACATTTATGAAAAGGAGCAGCAACTGCAGTATGAAAGCATTTGTAAATGACTAAATGGTGTGTTTCAGATCCGTTTGCATTGAAGAGGAACGTGGCTCGCAGTCTGAACAGTCAGATGGTGTTCGAGTACATCCAGGAGCGTTTCCGCACGGCCTACAAGTATTTCGCCTGCCCTCAGAGCAGGAACGGAGCGAACGGCAGCCGCGGCTTACTGAGGAAGAAACCCAGACGTTCCCGCGCAGCTCGATCCCGTAGCCTGGATCGAAAGAACCATGTGGAGGTGGAGAAGAGCGGCGAGGAGGATGGAGACAGCAGTGATGATGAGGATGAGAGGGATATGGAGGAAGAGGAGAGTCTGAGAGCAGGGTTCAACGAGCTCTTGGTGGATGCCAGATGTGAGTCTGTTTCCCAGGAAACCTCCACAGCCGTGTCTCTTTCCACCGTGAATGGCCTGCTGATGGACAGCGAGGAGGAGGAGGAGGAGGATAAAGATCAAGAGATGGAGCAACACAACAGTATTGCACCAGAAGACATGCACTACATTTTTGACAGGATGATCTTCACTGGAGGAAAGGTAGTTGCACAGGATACTGTAATATTTGTGGTGCTTTACTGTGCAAAACTTTATATTTTAAACAGAGTTGCCAAGTCTGCTGTTTTACTGTGGAATTGGGCTACTTGTACACTATTGCCGCAGGTTGCTTTTGGACTCTGCGGGTTGAAATAATTTCCCTGGAATGTGATTTTGATGGAGGGGATCTCCTATGAAGTTGAAAACATGATTGGACTAGTTTTAATTAGCTGTTGGGCATGTTTTGTTTTGTAGACCTGGCAACCCTAAATTTTTTTTTTGCCGTTTTTATACCTTTATTTGGATAGGACAGTATAGTTGGACAGGAAGTGAAGTGGGAGAGAGAGAAGGGGGTGGGATTGGGAAAGGTCTACGAGCCGGGACTCGAACTCTGGTCATCCACAGCGCAATGGCGCTATATGTCGATCAGATTTCCAAGTTTAGAAAAGTAATTGGAGTTTCATTAGTGAATTTACATTTCTGCTTATGTTTGGCTTAAAAATCAGGTAAATATTTGTCTTATGTAGAGTTTTTTTAGTATGCTTTGAAAAAGTTCAAAAGAACAGCATTTATTTGAAACAAAAATCTTTTATAGCATTATTAATGTCTTTACTGTCACATTTGATTGGTTTAATGCATCCTTGCTGAATAAGTATTCTTTAAGGAAAAAAAACAAACTTAGGAGCAAAATTTTAGGAGCACCTTCTAATCAATAATCAAAAAATCTGATAAAAAAAAAATTAGCCTTCCCAGTACAAGGTGATATTTAACTCCTTAAAGTGATTTACAGGGGAATTTTGTTTTTATCTTTGTAATGGCATTTATCTAACTTTATTAAAAGTATGTCATCTCTTATGTCAATTTTTTTAAAAAATATATATTTAAAGCTTTTTAAAATTTTAATTAAAACAACAGAATAAGAATAAGTAACCAGTCAAATGAAATCAGTATTAACAAAATTAATTTGTATTACAGAGGTGGCACAGACAAACACTAAAGTGGCTGATTTATTCGGGAATAAAGCAAGTAACTGTCTTATGAATGGGCAATTGAATCATTGACTCACTAGATTTGTGTAAAAATGCATGTTCATTCATAAACGAAACAACTTTGAATGGAGATGCGCAGCGGCTCAGTTGTGACTTGCTTCAGACTATTTTTGATGACTAAATAGAGCAAAATCAGGCATTTAAGTCACTTAATAATAACTTCTTGTTTATTTGACAGTTGTATTAAATCAATATCTCATTTATAAACTCCCTTAATCATTAAAAGCTGTCACTCATCTTAGTTCCTCAATCTCACAAAATTCCATTATAATCAAAGCTCTTTACACTGCGCAATGAAGCTCTTATTTACACTCTCTCTACACTTTGTTTATGAAAGGATTCATGAGATATGTCTGTGATGCATTACTCAATGTTGCAAAAACACGTAGAAACCTTTGAAGCTCCCCTCAGCGCAAACACAAATATGCTGATCGGGTCAGTTGCACACAGTGCTCCTAAATATTTTTTCATAGTCGCACGCAGTAGTTTTGGTCGCCCTGCTTTAATTCAGAAAGAGGGTGGAATAGCCATGCGTTAGAAAAATTCAATTGTCATTTTTCCTAATATATTTATATTGTGGCACACGTGTACATTACATACACCTGTATTGTGGTAAATAATCTGGTACTGTGATTCTAAAGTTAAGTGTCTGGTTGTTTTACTCCGCAGCCGCCAACAGTCGTGTGCAGCATCTGCAAGCGAGACGGCCACCTTAAAGACGAATGCCCTGAAGACTTCAAGAAGGTCGAGCTGAAACCTTTGCCGCCCATGACTGAGCACTTTAGAGAAATCCTGGATGGGCTGTGCATGCTGTGTTACCGTGAGCGCCATACCATAATTTACCATCATCTGTATTTAATACTCCAGCATGCTCCAAAATTTTCTTAGCAGCTGGAGTGTTCCCTTACATTTACTACAGGTTCAGTTGTGATGTTTTGTGTTTGTAGGTGAGCTGTCGCCGTCTCTAATTGAGCAGCAGAAGAGAGAGCAGATTCTGGGCAGTCTGGAGCGCTTCATTAGAAAAGAGTACAACGGTGTGGAAACACATTCATACAACAGTGTTAAAGCAAAAAGCATGCAGTAGCTGCATAAGGAATAATTGACGACGGGCCGTTGAATTCTTAAAAAAATAACTTTCTTTATTTTCATCTTTAGCTGATGAAAAGCTAATAATTAAATCATAATAATGTAAAATAAAAAAAAATATAGATTTTTTTTAAATATAAAATGATTTAAAAAAAGTTAAAGACTTTTTGTTGTTGTCATATGCATGTTGTATCACCATTAACCAACATCAGAGAACCACAAACATTTGACATTTGACACCACAACGTTTGACTAAAAATACCAGTGCTGTGAGTTTAGTTTGAGGAAAAAAAGATGGGTTAATTAAGATAGGACAGATAGGTTAATTGCAGTATCCCTACTTTTTGATAAATGGATCTCTATTGTATTCTGTTTTTGTTCAGATAAGGCCCAGCTCTGTCTGTTTGGCTCCTCTAAGAACGGTTTTGGGTTTCGTGACAGTGACCTGGACATCTGTATGACACTGGAGGGTCATGACACCGCTGAGGTATAAAATCTGATGTCATCTTAACAGAGGGAGTATTAGAGAATATTTTTTTTTTTTTTAACCAATTATTGACAGGTTATGTTTTATTTTTCTTGTAGAAGCTGAACTGTAAGGAGATCATAGAGGGTTTAGCCAAGGTGCTGAAGAAACACACAGGTACAGGAGTGATCTATTTTGTGAAACTGATTTCAGTGTGGGTTGATTCTTCAGTACTTACTGATTTGTTTGTTCTTGTGTTTAAGGTTTAAGGAATATCCTGCCTATCACAACTGCTAAAGTGCCTATAGTGAAGTTTGAACACAGGCAGAGTGGACTGGAGGGAGACATCAGCCTCTACAACACACTGGTGAGACTCTCTCTCTTATATGTTATATTATATGTGTCAATATGAAAAGTTGTCTGTTTTGTTGTTGTTGTTATATATTTGAATTTATTTATTTAACTTATTTTAATTTTTTGTGTCTCAGGCCCAACACAACACCCGGATGCTGGCCACATATGCTGCTTTAGACCCTCGTGTGCAGTTTCTGGGCTACACGATGAAAGTATTTGCCAAGGTAAGACCAGATATTTCTGCTGTTTTGATCAAATAAATGCAGCATTCGTGAGCAGAGGTTCAACGACATTTTTAGTGCCACGTTAAAAAAGTCATCAAAATTCTTAGAGAATAAAGTCTAAATACTTTGAGAATGAAGTCTAAATGTTTCGAGAGAGCGAAGTCGAGGAGGTGTTTCGAGAGAGCGAAGTCGAAATTGCAAGAATAATGAAGAAATGTTTAGAGTAGGAAGTCGAAATTACGAGAATGAAATAAAAAATAACGAGAATAAAGTCTAAATGTTTCGAGAATACGGTCAAAATTGCAAGAATAATGAAAAAATGTTTCAAGAATAGAGTAGAAATGTTTTGAGAATGAAGTCTAAATTACAAGAATAAAGTTGAAATTATGAGAATAAAGTCAAACTTTTTCAAGAATAATGTAGAAATGTTTCGAGTATGAAGTCGAAATTACGAGAATGAAGTAAAAAAATTACTAGAATAAAGTCGAAATGTTTAGAGAATAAATTTGAAATTATGAGAATAAAGTGAAAATGTTTCAAGAATAATGTAGAAATGTTTCGAGAATGAAGTCGAAATGTTTTGAGAATGAAGTCGAAATTATGAGATAAGGTCGAAATATTACGAGAATGAAGTAAAAATGTAATGTAGCAATGTTTTGAGTATGCATTCGAAACTACAAGAATAAAGTGGAAATGTTTTGAGAATAATGTAGAAATGTTTCAAGAATGAAGTCTAAATTACAAGAATAAAGTTGAAATTATGAGAATAAAGTCAAACTTTTTCGAGAATAATGTAGAAATGTTTCGAGTATGAAGTCGAAATTACGAGAATGAAGTAAAAAATTATGAGAATAAAGTCAAAGTTTAGAGAATAAATTTGAAATTACGAGAATTAAGTCGAAATATTTCGAGAATGAATTCAAAATGATGAGAATAAAGTGGAAATGTTTCAAGAATAATGTAGAAATGTTTTGAGAATGAAGTCGAAATTATGAGATGAGGTCGAAATATTACGAGAATGAAGTAAAAATTATGAGAGTAATGTAGAAATGTTTCGAATATGAATTTGAAATTGTGAGATAAGGTCAATGTTTCGAGAGAAAAGTCAAAATTACAAGAATAAAGTGGAAATGTTTCGAGAATAATGTAGAAATGTTTCGAGTATGAAGTTGAAACTACGAGAATTAAGTAAAAAATTACGAGAATAAAGTCGAAATGTTTAGAGAATAAATTTGAAATTCCGAGAATGAATTCGAAATGACGAGAATAAGGTCAAAATATTTCTAAAATGGATTAGAAATTCTGAGAATAAAGTGGAAATGTTTCGAGAATAATGTAAAAATGTTTCAAGAATGAAGTCTAAATTACAAGAATAAAGGTGAAATTACGAGAGTAAAGTCAAAGTTGTTCAAGAATAAAGCGGAAATGTTTCGAGTATAAAGTTGAAATTACGAGAATGAAGTAAAAATATTACGGGAATAAAGTCGCGATGTTTAGAGAATAAATTCGAAATTAATGAGAATAAAGTGGAAATGTTTCAAATAATGTAGAAATGTTTCAAGAATGAATTCGGAATTACAAGATAAGGTCGAAACATTTCGGTAATAAAGTCGAAATTATGAGAATAAAGTGGAAATGTTTTTCCACTTTATGGAATAATGTAGAAATGTATATAGAATAATGTTGAGAATAATGTAGGAATGTTTCGAGTATGAAGTCAAAATTACGGGAATAAAGTCTAAATGTTTCGAGAATGAATTCGAAATTACGAGATAAGGTCGAAATATTGACCAAGCAACAAAGCACAAAATTATTGTGATTACTGGGTGGCTGGGCACTACAAGTAATGAATGGAAGACATTAAATATTATTTCCAATAATTTACTGTATTATACTGTGAATAAAACAGCTTGTGAATAGTCACTTAATGTTATATACCTCAGAAAAGACAACAATGTAAATTATGTTAACGAGTTGGAGTCCACTTCAACCATTAGAACGTTTTATTGTTGTTTTTAATTAAATACATGTGATGAATGAAAGATTGGATGCCACAGATGTGTGTATACTGTTAAGAAAGAGCGAAGAAAAATAAACTAATTAAATATATAGTTTTATGTCCTCATTTCTAAATTAATAAGACGTCATAAAATAACATTTTCTAATAAAATTAGAAAATGTTGTTTACAATTTTTTTTAAGTGTGTGTAGCATGTCACTGCTCTCTTCAAAAAAAATTATACTTTGTACTATAGTGTATAATAACATGCATTCTAGGGGGGAAAAAAGATTTTGAATCTGTAAATGTGTTTTGCAGCGCTGTGACATTGGCGACGCTTCCAGAGGAAGTCTCTCCTCCTATGCTTACATCCTCATGGTGCTGTATTTCCTACAACAGAGACAACCACCAGTCATCCCAGTATTACAAGAGGTACAAACCATTTGTACCATTACGCAATATAATGGTAGAAAGAAATAAGCTAGAATTGCTTTCTTACGTTTCTTCTGCAGATATTTGATGGGAACACTGTTCCTCAGAGAATGGTGGACGGCTGGAACGCTTTCTTCTTCGATGATCTCGATGAGCTGGTAAGCAGGCTTGAGATTTGTTTATTTTTCATTAAATTAAATAATATGCTTAATTGCTTGTCACTAGATACACTAAATGGCAACTGATATTTCAGTATATATCTTTCATATATCATAAAATTATGCAGCCCGAAGCATTTTAAAGTGCTCCCAGCATGCATCAGTTAACGTGTGTGTGTTTTGTTTCCAGCGACGGCGTCTTCCGGAGCTCCATCAGAACAAGGAGACGGTCGGGGAGCTGTGGCTCGGTCTGCTGCGCTTCTACACAGAAGAGTTTGATTTTAAAGAGTACGTCATCTCCATCCGCCAGCGCAAACGCCTCACCACTTTTGAGAAACAGTGGACGTCCAAATGCATCGCAATCGAAGGTATGAAACGCTTTATTATCGGCACACATTGACTTTGCTGTCATTCTGTTCTGATACACAAACATTAGAATTTTATTCGGTTTATTTATTTAATTAATTCATTCAGACTCACTAGATCAGCCTTTCTCAAATTGTTTTGAATTAAAAAACATTTTTATAAGCCCAAACACTGATACATAATGCATTCTAATATCATAAAAAAACACATGGATTTCAGATGAAATATTTTATTAATTTTGTACTTTTTTCTTTTTATAATAGTATTTTATAGTTATTCCATCCATTTTTTCCAAGTACATTTTGAAATGTTCAATGTACTAATATTTTTTTATATTTAGTGTTAATATTTCATATTTATAATATTTGTATATTTTGTTTATATTAAATTTTAATAATTGTAATATTTGTATTGACACTTTTTTTCCTTTGTTTTTTGCTTTATACGTGTATGTTAGTTTTAGTTATTCCTTTGTTTCCAAATTTTAAAATGTTTAGTGCATTTAAAATAGTTTTAAAAAATGTTTTTATTTACATTTTTTATAATATTATTTAAAATTCATTTATAATTAAATGTTAAAGTTAATATAACTTGTTTATATTATTTATTAAGAAATATATAAGTGATTGTTTCACTAAATACACAAAGATAGATTATATTTTTGTTTATATTTAGCATTTTAATATTTTTATTGATATTTAATTGATTTTTATACTTTTTTAGTTTTATAAGTGTATGTTAATTTTATTTATTCCTTTGTTTCCAGATACATTTTAGAATGTTTAACGTAGTAAAATACAGTTTTAAAAAAATCTGTTTTTATTTACATTTTAAAAATATTATTTAGATATCATTTATAATTAAATATAAATTAATATATAATCACTTGTTTATATTATTTATTTATTTTTTCAAGAAGTAATTGTTTCACAAAATACACAAAGATAGATAGTAGATATTTTATATTTTTGTTTATATTTATACTTGTATAATAATTGTTTTTTTTTTGTGATATTTTATTATTTTTATGCGTTTTTAATTTTATAAGTGTGTTAATTTTGGTTATTCCTTTGTCCAAGTACATTTTAAAATGTTTAATGCATTGAAGTAGTTTAAAAAAATCTGTTTTATTTATATTTTTTATAATATAATTTAGAATTCATTTATAATTAAATATATTTAGTGATTGTTTCACTAAATTCATAATAGATAGTTTAGATTTTTGTTTATATTTGTAATTGTAATTTTTTTTTACAATTTCTTTTTAGCTATATAAGTGTTAATTTTTGTTATTCCTTTGTTATTTTCAAGTACTTCTTAAAATGTTTTATGCATTAAAATAAAGTAAAACTTTTATTTTTTTTTCACAAAGAAAACTTATTTATATAATAAGTATTATTATTTATTAAATTTTTTTGTTTGTTTGTTTTAGTATTGTATGTTTAGCCAAAGTTGAGAGAACTTCACTAAATGTGACATTTAGTTTGTCGTCTAAAATTTTGCAGTATTTTATTTCAACAAGACAATTGTGTTGCGTGACCCCTAGCAAGGTTAAATGTTATGTTTTTACATGATTTATTTTTAACAGATCCCTTTGACTTGAATCACAATCTCGGTGCCGGTGTCTCTCGCAAAAGTAAGCAGAACTATCCCGTCGCACATTTTTCACATATTTTTCTGCTCTAAACAGCAGTTCTATTGAATGTACGGTTAATTATTTCTCACTCATTCTCTCTGCCCTCTGTACACAGTGACTAACTTCATCATGAAGGCTTTCATCAACGGCAGGAAGCTCTTCGGCACCCCTTTTTACCCTCAGCCAGGAACCGAGGCCGTGAGTCACACTAAAACTGCTCCTGAGTGTCGTTAACCTTTATTTCACATCTCATTTCATCTTCATGTCTCTGTCTCTCTGTCAGGATTACTTCTTTGACTCAAAGGTGCTGACAGACGGCGAACTGGCTCCTAATGACCGCTGCTGTCGGATCTGCGGGAAGATCGGTCACTATATGAAGGACTGCCCAAAAAGGCGCAGGTGTGCTGTTTACGCATGCAAAAACTATTACTTCTTACAGCAAACAACGTGCTGAGCTGATACAGTTTGTTTTCAGGATGAAGAAAAAGGAGAACGAGCGTGAGGAGGAGGTCAGGGAGGAGGACAGAGAGCCTAGAGAGAGACGCTGCTTTCAGTGTGGTGATATGGGTCACGTGAGGAGAGACTGTCCCGATTACAAACACCTCCGTCAGAGAGCGGCGCCTGGACCAGGTACTGCTCAACTTCATTCAGCCGTTTGTACTTTAGATTTATTATGGAATACTTTTTTCCCCCCCTTTAAAACTAAACAGTCTTGACTCATCAGTGTCCAATAGGGGGCAGCATATAAATGCGTTTGACTGTAATTACTCTGGTTTATTTCAAGTTCCTCACATGGTCCGGGCCATGGCGAGCTCTCAGTCCATCCCCATTCCTCAAGGTGCTTCAGTCCAGGATCGAGGCGGGCGGAACAGGCAGCCCTCTGAGTGTGTAAGGACCTAAACTTAATATTTCTAAAATGTATTTATATTTATCCATGTATTATTTATTTATAGTTATAATTAATCTAATTATTGTGTAAGGACCTAAACTTAATATTTTATTTATTTATTTATATTTATCCATGTATTATTTATTTATAGTTATAATTAATCTAATTGTTGTGTAAGGACCTAAACTTAATAAATATTTATTTATTTATTTATATCCATATTTATCCATGTATTATTTATTTATAGTTATAATTAATCAAATTATTGTGTAAGGACCTAAACTTAATATTTATTTATTTATTTATTTATTTATATTTATCCATGTATTATTTATTTATAGTTATAATTATTCTAATTATTGTGTAAAGACCTAAACTTATTTATTTTTCTTATATTTATCCAGGTATTATTTATGTATAGTTATAATTAATCTAATTATTGTGTAAGGACCTAAACTTAATATTTATTTATTTATTTATTTATTTATTTATATGTATCCATGTATTATTTATTCATAGTTATAATTAAATTATTTTCGTAATTTTCAGTAAATAAATGTTTTGTTTTATTTTATTTTATGATATTTATTTAGATTTATTGTATTCTTATTTGTATTAATTTTATTATTAATTATTAGTAAATTATTTTATTATTTATCAATATATTACGTTAAATATCTCTAAAATTATCTCATTAAATTTATATGTAGTTTTTTTTAGTAGTTTATTGTTAATTATATTAATAATCTAAATATTTAGTAATTAGTAATTACTGATGACTGGTAGTTTGTTTTTATAGTAGTATTTAGAAATTAATTTAGTAGTATATTATAAATGTATATATTATTAATTACTATTATAATATTTATAATGGTAAGTAATAAGTTGTTTCGTAATTAGATTTGTTGTATAGGAGTTATATTTATATTTGCATTTATAATTTTTTCATAATAAATTATCTAATTATTTTTAGTAATTACTGATGACTGGTAGTATTTATAATATTATTCAGAAATAATTTAATATATATTATAAAATGTATATTATTATTTACTGTTATAATATTTATAATTATAAGTAATAAACAGTTATTTAGTAATTAGATTTGTTGTATATAAGTTATATTTATATTTGCATTCATAATTTTTTGTAATAAATTATCTAATTATTTTGATAATATTGTTTAGAATTAATTTAATATATATTATGAATTATATTTTATTCATTACTATTATAATATTTATGATTATAAGTATTAAATCATTTTAGATTAATTTTCATGAAATAAAACCGTTATTTAGTCATTTGATTTGTTGTGTATGAGTTATATGTATATTTGCATTTACATTTTTTTTTTTTTTTATAATTTATAATGAAGTATTAATTTTTAGTAATTATTCATTCATTTTTACAAAATAATCTACGAAAAAAAATTACAACTTTATATATAAATATAATTATATTATTATTTTTAGTAATTACTTTTTTACTGAAGAAACTGTTTTTAAAAACTTTTACACAACTTATGCACTAACTTAAATCTTACAAAAACTACTATGATGGTTTTATGGCACCCAGCAACAGAATTTACTTTCATATTGTCAATATGGTTTTTGGATAAACTGACATTTTTTTCTGTTTGTCTCCATCCAGTCTGATACGCGTCAGACGCCTCCGTACTCCCCTCAGCCGTCTCCCTACAGCCAGGCGTCCATCTCACCCCAGAACAGCAAGCCTTCCTCTGCGTCCTCTACCTCCAAACCCTCACAACCGCAGCCGCAGCAGGTTCCCCAGGTCCAGCTTCCCATCTTCAGCTTCCCCCATTCCCACCCGGGCCAGTATCACGCTGGCCTCTCTGCGCTGGGCCTCCTGCCCGCCCACCCACAGCAGCCTCCCCTCACCTCGGGCTCCTGGCCCATCCACGGCCCTCTCATCCCGGCCTCCGGGGCCACCACTGCCTCCGGCCACCCGTCCTCTCCGGGCCTGAAGTTTGCCGTCCGGGGCGGTGGAGGCGGGAACGGAGGTGGGCAGACGGTGAGCCCCGCCCCCATGAACCTGAACGACCCCAGCATCATTTTCGCTCAGCCGTCGACGGCACGGGTGGCTGGTGGAGTGGGCGGCGGCCCGGCCAGAGATAGGGGGCACCCCTGGCACAATCACCATCTCAATCCGGGGCCACTGGTGGGAAATGGCACAGTAAACAAGACAGGTACACACACGTGGTGCTCACACTCACTGGTTAATGTGTCTCTCGCTCGGTTTCAAAACCTAGTAGTATGTGTATATATGTATGTATATGTATGTATGTGTGTGTGTATGTATATATATATATATATATATATATATATATATATATATATATATATATATATATAATATAATCTATTATTAGTTGTGTGTGTGTTTTATTTTTTTATATATAATTTATTAACCTTGTATTTAAATTGTGTGTGTGTGTATATATATTTATATATACACACATTTATTTTATTTATATATATAATTTTTTTTATATATATATATATATATATATATATATATATATATATATATATAATTTATTAACCTTATATTGAAATTGTGTGTATATATATATATACACACATTTATTTTATATATATGTGTGTGTGTGTATATATATATATATATATATATATATATATATATATATATATATAATTTTATTTATTTACTTTTGTAATTATTTTTAGATATAATTTACTAATTTTATATTCAAATATATATATATATATATATATATATATATATATATATTAGGAAAAAATAAAAAAAATATTAGGAAAAAATATTAACCTATAGTTTAGTAGTCTGAAGTGTTTCAAATCCTGATAAAGTCCTGCTCTACATTATTTGCTGCTAAATTTATTGTTGTGTTTAGAGATGAGTGAAATCAGTGCAGTGTGTGTTTGTGAGCTCAGGTAAGTCTTACAGGTGTATTGGGTTCACCGGGTGACTCCACAGCTGTTAGACTTAACAATGGGAACTGGTTTTACTAGACTTGTAGACTTGCTTGTTCTTGATTAGAGCCGCTTCACCTGTAACCCTTTGAAGTCACAGTCAAATGAAAACCTTGATTTTTAAAACTAGTTTAAATAAGGAATGTGACCTGAAAGCTTGTGGTTTCATAATGGTTGAGTGACAGTTTAAAAATGGTGTTGGTTATTTTGCTCTGCCGTATGTTCACTGTTGTCTCTCTATATCTCAGATGGTAATTTCCCATCTCAGTTTGGTGGTGTGAGTCAAGGCTCTCGGTCCTGGGATCACAGCAATGCTGCTCCATATTCGCTGTCTCCATCCTTCATGCCCTACCGTCTGCCACCCTACCTGCAGCAGCCCAACAAACCCTTCATCTCACAAGGTACCAGAACTGTTCTGTCTGACATGCTGAAAAAAAAAAAAAACATATGCACAAGGTTCAAACCCAGTAAGTCAACCATTTAGTTCCTAATTTAGTTCCTAGTTACCATTTCTTCCTAATAGCAAAAAAAGCTGAATAAAATCTAAAAGACAAAAAAAAGCACACCTTTTTGACGTGTGTGCCAAAATATAGTAACACGTCTATATATATATATTATTATAATTTTTTTTGCTTGCTTGCTTAAAGACTAAAGCTTGAGAATAAAACCCAATAAGTCAATTATTTAGTGCCAAAATCTTTCCTTTAGCAAAAAAAAAAGAGAGAGAATCTAAAAAGCAAACCTTGTTGATGTGTTTTTTTGTTTTTCTTGCTTGAGGACTAAGGCTTTAGATCAAACCCAATAGGTCAATTATTTAGTGCCCCAAAAAAGCAGAATAAAATTAATAAAAGACCACCCAAAAAATTAAAAAAGCAAACCTTCATGATGCGTTTTTATTTTATTTTATTTTATTTTATTTTATTTTATTTTTCTTGCTTAAGGACTCAGGCCTTAGATCATACCCAATAAGTCAATTATTTAGTGCCAAAAAAAAGCAGAATAAAATTAATGAAAGACCCCCCCAAAAAATTGAAAAAGCAGACCGTCATGATGGGTTTTTATTTATTTATTATTTTTATTTTTTTTTTACTTGCTTAAAGACTAAGGCTTTAGATCAGACCCAATAAGTCAATTATTTATTGCCAAAAATCTATCCCTTTAGCCCCCCCCCACCTTCTTACAGAAAATACCAAAAATAAGAGAGAAAAAGCAAACCAACATTTTATTTTATTTAATTTTTGCCAAAAACCTTTCCTATTGCAAACCTAGCCATTAGACAGAAAAAAAAAGAGCAACCCGACACGTTACTTTTGTTTTATATATTTGTTTTATTAATGAGAATCATGCTTAGTTGTCTTATTTTCAGACTGCAAGATAATTTCATGATATACACAGGTGCACAGACTGATAAACCAGGAAACATTTCCACTCATGACAACTTTTTTTTTCCCATCTCTTGCAGGTTCTGTGGTGGCAAATCAACATTATCCGCTGATTCAACACGGTCGGCACGGCAATCTCAACTACATTCAGCAGAAGAAATGAAGAAAGACACTTTACTTTGTAAACCAATGCCCAAGGTCCTTATAGAGAAAACAAAAGAGACTAACTTTGCATCATTTGGTCATTTGGAAACTTTTTAAAAATGAATTTTATCATTTTTGTACAGTTTTTATGTTTTATTTTCCTTTTATTTCTGTGTGTATCATCACATTGATTTGTGATACGAAATGTCAAATATTTTAATACCCCTATTTTTGAAGGGGTCCAAAAAGTGTTTTTATTTTATGTGTAAAATAAGGATTTAAAATGTATTCACTTTATTTTTATTAGCTGTATTCCTATTTTGCTTGCGTAAGGACAAAGGCTTTAGATAGGAAAAATCAAACATAACAACCCAATAAGACAATTATGTAGTGCCAAAAAACTTCCCTATAGCAAACCAAGAAAACAGACAAAAAAAGAGCAGAAAAAAAAATCAAGAAAAGACCAAAAAAATAAAGAAAAAGCAAACCAACATGCTTACGCGTTGCCTTTTATATATCTTTTTAAATGCATTTTATAATATATGAACTGAAACTCAATGCCTTGCCTTTGCTGTCATTTCGCTGTCACTATCCCTTTCCATACCTCTTGCATAGTCTTATTAATAAAGACAAGATTAGGGTGTACAATTTACATTGGCTGGGCTGAGATTGTGTCAACAATGAACATCATCACAACTTTGAGGTAGTCGGTTATTTTCTAAACTTGCACAACTTGCAACAAGCATGTTTGTTCATCTTTGCAGTGAGTGAACTTTGCTTAGATCCAGTGTGTTTTATACAGGGAAAATGAGTGTTGTGTGTGTCTTCATGTCTTGAATGCAGCTATAGCAGTAATAACTAGCATAGCTACTGAAACATGAAACTCCCACTGTCTCCTCCTCCTATTGCTCTGTCTTTATAATGCTCACAGGCGTCTGCTGCTCTTGTGTTTGTCTTGAAAAGTATCTGTCATGTGGACGACTCTTCTTAAGTTAGATCTGGCCTCTGTAGGCCTGGCTCTGTGTCTGTTTTTCATTTTTATAGTTGTGTTTGAAATCTTCAGGATTAATTCCTACAGAGGTCAAACTCCGCCTGGTCCCACACCGCTGCCTTTTGTGGGAACCATACCGTATTTTTTAAAGAACCCCATGGAGTTCATCAGATCGGTGAGTGTTTGGTTTGAGTGCAGAGGCTTTGTTTTTGTGTTCTATTATTTCAAACGAAGTTCGTTATTCGTTTGGGGGTAAAGAACGTTCGAAAAGTCTGAGCGACGGCAAACTGTATTCGAACATTTGGTGTCCCCGCGCTAACGGAGGCGGGGTGTAGATTATGTTAATATGCTTCACGCCTCTCGCGTGTATCACCTAAACACAACAACGATGTTAAAATGTATCTGTGTGAGACGGCTACCAATGGTCAGAATATTATAGACAAAAGCATGATGGTTGGCAGCAGTTAAGAGTCAAAAGTAGGGGACTATACAACCTAACATTTTTTTTTGAATTTCTCAGTTTGTGTAAACCCACGTGGAGTTTAGAGTATAATTTTTATCCACGTTAATTTCACATTTGTCTATTACAAATATGTCGCTTTGTTTCATAATTACAGTGTATACCTTTTTCGTTAATTACCGCAAAAGAAAGCATGCGAATTGTGGCAACATGCCCCGTAGGTGGGGTACGTTGTAAAATAACCATATGACAGCTTAACATGCCTATCTCGTCATCATAAATAAAGCGCACAAGAAACTATGAGCATACAATGTAGTTGTGTCTTTAGTTAAGACACGAAACTACCAAAAGGCAACTAAAGCTGCAAACTGCATGCGCATACTGTATATGCATCACTCAGTAGAACGTCTCTTAAAATGCATGTACAAAAAATATATTCTGCAATTCGAGATAAGGCGCAATCGGATATGTTGGCTGATTTTTATTTGTAATTTCATGCAAAGGTTATTGTGAACACAGTACACTAATACTAGAAAATTTGCACGGTTCAAATCTATTCTAATTTATTTACTGTTGAATTGAAGAGTACAAACGAAAACGAAACGATTTAAATGCATAAAATAACTTATTTTTGATTCTGGAATGCATGTGCTTTTTCACCTTCTTACTCATGTCTCATCCATGAGTATGCAATGTTCAGTGCTTGTTCAGTGTTGGAGAACAAGCTTTTGGGGGGGTTTGAGAACCAGAACAAAGCTGACTGAGCAATAAAGCTATGATGAACCCTTTTATTAAAATACCAGGAGGTGAGGAATAATACAACAACTGTTCACTTAGTATGACTTGATATAATTCAAAAATATCTCAAATACAAATTTACTGTATTCAGTTGTGTTTTAGGCACTAAAATAGTCTGGTACTTTATGGTCAAACAGATTTTCATATTGAAATAATGAACATTTCTGTGCCACCCCAGACTACACAACCTCAGCATGATTATGATCACTGTTTTGTTTTAGTGTCCCCTCCCTGACCACCCTTATAAAAAACATCCTGGCTCCACCACTGGCTACTCCCCACCTTATCTCCACTCTTTCCTTTCATTCTTTTCATGGTTTTGGAAAACTTGCCTTGGAAGTTTCTCCAAGTTGCTTTGCATAACTCGCGTTTCGTTGCAATTTCTTTCTAGGAATTAAATGCCACCTTAAAATCTTTAAAAGTCCTAATGACATCAAAATTAAAGTTTGTTTTTTTTTTTGTTTTGTTTTTTTTGGCTTTTAGTATGAATATGTTAAGCTTAAGGTTATCTAAAGTATTTCGGGGTCCTTTACTCTGTAAAATGTACATGCTACTGTATTTTGACTGCATTCACAAGTGAGACAATGTCTAAACCGCCGTAGTTGTGTTGAAGTATTGTCATATCTTCTCTGTGCAGTTATCTCAATATGGAGAGATGACCACTCTATATCTTGGAAGAAAGCCATCGATATTTCTCAATACAATCCAGATCACGAAGGAAGCCCTGGTCCAAAATGCGTCATCTTTTTCAGGAAGGCCAGCTATACCACTTCTAATCTGGATCACTGAAGGATATGGTCAGTACTGGCCTGCACTGAAAATGTTGGTGTTGTAGGGTACTAGTATAAAAAGTGTAAAGCTGCGATATGTAATTTTCTGACTGTACTCAGCATCCATCTGAAATGGTATATGACCAGAAGCATTTTTGAATGCGCATAGACGTTTTAAGTTTGATCAATTTATGTTGGTTTACAGTATAAAGCCCAAAGTATACTTCACTTTTTATGCGTGCACAAAGGTGAACATACAGCTCGTGTGATGCGAATTTCGTCATCAGAATAGTACGCACACCACCTGATTTTTGTAACCCCTGTACTTTGCACATGCTGGTCGCACATGCGCATTAAAGTTATTTTGCAGTAACCAGTTGTTCCACAAGGTGGCAACAACGTCCCATTGTTTCATAGTAGAAAATGAAACTAAACAGACAGGACACCAACAACAATAAAATAGTGGCGACTGCAACAACAACAGATGCTTAAATTGACAAAAGCTTGTAAGTAGGACTGTCCCCTAATAGTTGACTAACCTTTAGTCGACAAGAACAGTCTTGGTCAACCAAAATTTCATTAGTTGCTTAGTCTAAGGAAAAAAATCCACCGGAAGTGGCAAAGTCACACAGTCTGTGACGGACAGATCGTTAATGGCTGGTCTATGTGGTAATACAGTACATTGGGGCAGGACATCCAAACGCTCACCTGTCATTTATCGATGTCAAATATGACTTATCCAAAATATGTAAGTAGAAGCAACTTTACATGGTCACCAAAAAATGCACTGTTGAAGTGTCTGTGCGGAGTGTGGAAGCTAAATAGTAGCACTTTCCCTGCATGACATATGGATGCGCCGGTGCTGTCACTTGCACTTAAAATACTCCGTCCTTTTTGGTAATACAGATAAGAGTAATACATCTTTCAATTCTGTAAAAACCCTGTCTATTTGTGTGCACTCACAATAACAACAAAACATTGTGCTTTTGTAGAATAATGAATGCAAACAGGATGTGCTTTCTGCTGTCTTGTTCTCTAAACTTGAGCGTGTCAAAAACAAGATAAACCAGAACTTCGTGTATACTTGCCTAGATATTGAAAATATATCTATAGAAAGCAAAATGTCTACTTTTAAATTAACCAATTTAAGTGGAAAACAAATAGTCTCAGATTATGTAATCCGTATGAAACACGCGCATCGCTATTGCAGAGATGTTGAGTCATTTTCGCTGTATTTATCTCTAAAGCCGAAAACAAAAAAATAGTTAGTCAGTAAATTATTATTAAGTTAATGCAGCCCCTGGTGTGCTTTGGCAAGCTTTATGTGCATGCTTGATCACTTATTAGGCTATGTAGGCAATTAAAGGCTCATTATTATGATTTAAATGGTTTATTAATAAACATGCGATTTAGTCGACTAATCCTTAAAATGAACTAGTCGACCATAAAAATCTGTAGTTGAGGGCAGCCCTACTTGTAAGTAAGAGGGTACGAGACAGCCCAAGTTTGGTTTAAAATAGTTCAAAAATATTTGTTATCGGTCATAACTTAGGGGAAAAAATAAAGCAGACACTGGACATGGATGAAGCTTTCCAGAGCGCATGTGTGGACGCTAGCGTACACATACAAAAATACTTTAGGCTTAAGGCTTCCATTGTAAGATTTGTATTTGGACTGCAGTACCCATTCAACCACTAGCTGTCAAGATTACATACTGCACCTTTAAAATGAAAACTGAAAAAAGCAAAGTAATTGCAACATTGTTGGCAGATGGCGTAACCAATGGTTCTCCAACATAAAGTACATACTATGGATTTTTGTAGCTGGATCTGGGACTCTGCCAGCCAATGATGCCAAGGTCAACTTTGTAGACCATCTTGGTCAAGACCTATGCATTCATCTAAGTTGTCTGTCTTTATTCTACTTGTCTTTGTATATCCTTTGAACTCTGAAGATCTGTTCTCTCACTATAAGGTATCATAATGGCAACATATGGTCACTCCTGGAGGCAGCAGAGACGGTTTGCTCTGCACACGCTCAGGAACTTTGGCCTGGGGAAGAAGTCTTTGGAGGAACGTGTGACAGAGGAAAGCACTTACCTGGTTCCTGAAATGCTCAAATTGGAAGGTTATTGAGAATTTTAGACTCTGTTTAGAGTTGTTGTAGATTCTTAAACGTGCTACATCACGCAAATAAATAAATGCTTGGTTAAGTATTTAGGTTACCTTCAAATCCCTTAAGCCAGATCTGTTTTTATAGCTATTTAAATTCATTTACGTGGCTAGATTCTCTTTAATCTCTTAAAACAGTTCTTGCCAGGGACTAACACATGGTTTTCTTTGTTGAAGGCAAGCCTTTCGACCCCCAACATGCAATACACAATGCCGCTTCCAACATTATCTGCTCCATCGTGTTTGGGGAACGTTTTGACTATGACGACAAGCGCTTTGCATGCCTTCTGGAAATCGTGAAGGAGAACAGCATTCAGACAGGGTCACTTGTCGGACAGGTATAAACAAGTACTAAACATGTTTTTAACTTAGGACTATCCTAATATCCAACTGGATCAGGAGGTGAATCTATGCTATGGCAAATCCTCAACTTATGAACTCAAGAATTATTCATTAAGGAACATATGATGGTCCAATAAATCTGTAGGCAACAATAGGAACTACTTGACTGGGCATGTCCTATCCTGCTTCTGGAGGTCCAACTTCATTGCGGGGTTTAGCTCAAATTGTTCTTAACTTCACTCTAAAAAAAAAAAGGTCAGGATTATTTGAAACTAGGCAGTTGTTTTGGAGCTGGTTGAAGCTAAACTCTGCAGGAAGGTGGTCTTCCAGTAGCAGGACTGGAGACTCCTGCAGATTATGCTGCATAGTTAAACATAGCTTTTTTCCTTTTCCAGGTGTTTAACTTGCTTCCCATCATCAAACATTTCCCAGGGCCACATCAGAAAATCTATCAGAATGCCGAAGAGTTTAAAGCTTTCATCAGGGATGCAATCAAAGCGCACAGAGAAACTCTGGATCCAGACAGTCCTCGGGACTTCATTGATGCCTACCTGCTAGAGATCGAGAAAGTGAGATCATCATGCTCTAGAAACTGTTTTATCCACTCTCCTTGATGATAGTTAGTGGGGGTTTTACTCCCAGTCTTAACTCTGAGTCAGTGACAGGAATTTTGTTTTAGGACCAACAATATCCTAGAAGTGAAATCACAGTAAGCTGCTAGGGAACTAAATATGCTTGGATAAACTGGAATGTTTTCTGTTTTCATTGGAGCAGCAAAAGTCCAACGAGGACTCTACATTTCATGAGAATAACTTGGTTATGTCAGTATCTGACCTATTCCTGGCTGGAACCGACACCACAGCGACCACCATCAGATGGAGCCTCATCTACTTGACTCAAAACCCACATGTACAAGGTACTGTAGCTTAAACAGTAGAGTATTATGTGAGCAATGTAGATTGACACAAATTGCCATTGTAAAAAACAGGTAGTCCCATCCCAAGTGTACTTTTGTTAAAACTAGAAGAGCAAGGTTTTGAAAGGTTTTTTACAGTGGCTTACTTGTACTAGTATTCTAACATTGGAAAACCTTTACTCATCTGCTCTTGTTTCGTTAACAGAGAGATGTCATGAGGAGATTGTTCGGGTGCTGGGTTACGACCGCTTGCCCAGCATAGATGACCGTGACAAACTACCATACGTATACGCCACTGTTCATGAGTTTCAGCGCTGTGCCAACATTGTACCCTCTGGTGTGTTTCATGAAACGACTCAGCCTGTAAAACTACGAGGATACGTCATTCCCAAGGTAATGAATGGAGCATTGGTTTCTTGATTTAAATAATTTTACTAAAAAACGTTGTCTTTCTAGGGCACCGAAGTATATACTAACTTAACAGCAATTTTGACCGACAAGAAGCACTGGAAATACCCAGACACTTTTAACCCAGAGAATTTCTTAGATGACAATGGACATTTCTTTAAGCCAGAGTCTTTTCTCCCTTTCTCCTTGGGTGAGTCACCTGTGACTACGAATTCAGTAGACCAACAGCGAACACTAGGTTGATAAAATTGTGTTTTATCTCCATTTATCAGGTCCGAGGGTCTGTCTCGGTGAGAGTCTAGCTAAGATGGAGCTGTTCCTCTTCACCACTTCTCTCTTACAGCAGATTCGTTTCTCCTGGCCACCTGGTGTGAAGGGTCCAAACATGAATGGGATTGTCAGTTTGGTCCGCTCTCCTGAGCCATTCGACATCATCTGCCACAGCAGAGGATCCAAAGAGTGATACATTAGTACACTTTCCAACATTCACAGGAGTTTCCATCTGTTTTTAGACATACCTCTGCAGCTTAATGTTAATAGTTTTAGCCCTGAAAGAATTATATTTTTTTTAGTTTAATTGTTATAGTTTTAAAAAAAAAAGATGCTGTACCTATTTAATGTAGCATTTGGGCTAATCAGACACACAATAGTTCATTAGATTTACCAAATACATTATTCATGAGATAATAAACAATTAATCACAGACCCTTCACCTAATCCACAACACTGGGTGCCAGGACGTCTCCGATGGCCCACCAGGCCCCTGATTACTATGGCAGCCAGGACACCTCTGCCAGACTTTATGACCTTTGTGACCTAAAAGAATGTAGAAAGAATCTCCCCCTACTTAATTCTCTCTAAAACAGACACATACTGCTATAGGAAATGACTTTTTTCATTAATTCTTAGACAAACCATTCTGTGAACGAACACACATATCCCCAGGTCATTGTGTATATTATTACTGTTCTTGTATATTGTTTTTTGTATTGTATACTGTTTTATGCATGTGTTATGATAGATCACTAGTTAGTATAATCCCACATATACTATGTTTGGTCTCTTTATGATCTAAAAGATGGTGTATATATTCATATTTATGCAACATATTAGTGTTTTAAGAATTATTAATAGTTTTGCATTAACACCCAATCAAATTAAAAATGCAAAATACCATGCTCTAAAAGAAAGAGTCGTAAACTTTCCCTCAAAGAAGTGAAAGTCACCACTGGCTCTATGACCTCCCGGAGGTGTGACTTCAATAGGAGATAAAGGCCTCACACCAGTGACCTGCCTGGCACTTTTTAGTCTCTTCACTCATCTCTCTTTACCTTCCCATATTCTTGTTGCTAAGTTCGTACCTGCGCAGCCATGACTGGCAGACCTCAAACAAACCAGTCTGCGCTTCTTTTAGATCCTAAGAGGATGACGAGGATGAGCTAGATCTCTTCTAAGGACTACCTAAGCTCGTGCCAGGCTTCGGTCTAGTCTTTTCATTCACCAAAGACCTCCAGATTTCAGCTGGATCTCTCTCTCAGCTCTTGGTTCTTGGTTTTCTTCCCTTGGTTCCACCTGGGAAGAAATCTTTGGAGTTCATCACTTTTCAGACCATGATCGCAAGTCCAAACCTTGAAACCATCAAGACTTTCATACGAGACTACATTTGGAAGCTCATTCAATGACCAAGGCAATGCAAGTATCGTACGTTTAACTAAACGAAACAGGGGTTTAGTGTAAGCTGCAAATTGGTGTTTTACCATATTACTTTGATGTATTTATTATGAACACACTGGTTCGTAGTGCAAACAATTTTACCCGTTTACCACACGTTGTTATTGTTCTTATTATTTCCTCATAGCGACTAATGAACCGGAAGTCTCACCCATATTCTTACTTCCAATGATAGTGAAACGGTAACACAATAAAGTATGTATTAGCTAACTTGAACTAACAATGATTTATTATTTTTGTTAATGTTAGTTATGGAAAATTAACCTTATTTTAAATGGTTTCCAGTGAAACTATGAAAAAGTAGATGCTGCCTAAATCACATTATAAATTTAAACACAAACAGCAAGAATAATTACAGTAATGTTATTGTTCAATTTTTGAAGTAAATTTCCAGTGTTCAATTTCCAGTAGATGGCAGCAATGTTCTACTAAACTATAGCCCTTTCTATCGTTATCTCCATGAATTAATCTAAAAAACGAATATTTAAATTAAATTTTACATAAAATGTCTTGCAGGTTCTGTGGTGGCAAATCAACATTACGGTCAGCAGAAGAAATGAAGAAAGACACTTTACTTTGTAAACCAATGCCCAAGGACTAACTTATTTGGAAACCTTTTAAAAATGTTTTTATGTTTTATTTTCCTGTTATCTCTGTGTGTATCATCACATTGATTTGTGAGACGAAATGTCAAATATTTTAATGCCATTATTTTTGGAGGGGTCCCAAAAGTATTTTTATTTTATGTGTAAAATAAGGATTTAAAATGTATTCACTTTATTTTTATTAGCTCTATTCTTATTTTGCTTGCATAGAGACAAAGGCTTTAGATAGGAAAAATCAAACATAACAACCTAATAAGATAATTATGTAGTGCCAAAAAACTTCCCTATAGCAAACCAAGAAAACAGACAAATAAGACCAGAAAAAAATCAAGAAAAGACCAAAAAAAAAAAAAATTAAGAAAAAGCAAACCAACATGCTTGTGCATTGCCTTTTATATGTCTTTTTAAATGGTTTTCAAACTGAACTCAGTGCCTTACCTTTGCTGTCTTTTCGCTGTCACCTTTACATCCCTTTACACACCTCTTGCATAGTCTTATTAATAAAGACAAGATTAGGGTGTATAAATTCCATTGGCTGTGCTGAGATTGTGTCAACAATGAACATTATCATTGACAGCTTTGAGCCAGTCAGTCATTTATTTGCACAGCTTAGCATCTGCAGCATGTTTGTTGCTCTTTGTAGTAAGTGAACTTTGCTTTATTCCAGTGTGTTTTATACATGGACATGAGTGTTGTACAGAAGTATAATGTATGAATGTTTAAAACCTTGCAGCCTTAGCAATAATAACTAGCATAGCTATACTGAAACATGAAACTCCCACTCCCACTGTCTCCTCCCCCTATTGCTCTGTCTTTATAATGCTCACCGTCGTCTGCTGCTCTTGTGTTTGTCTTGAAAAGTATCTGTCATGTGGACGACCCTCCTTAAGTTAGATCTGGCCTCTGTAGGCCTGGCTCTGTTTCTGTTTTTCATTTTTATAGTTGTGTTTGAAATCTTCAGGATTAATTCCTACAGAGGTCAAACTCCGCCTGGTCCCACACCGCTGCCTTTTGTGGGAACCATACCGTATTTTTTAAAGAACCCCATGGGGTTCATAAGATCGGTGAGTGTTTGTTTTGAGTGCAGAGGCTTTGTTTTTGTGTTCACATTACTCTGTGCATGCTACGTCGACTTCATGCACGGGTGAGACAATGTCTATGCCACTGTAGTTGTGTTGAAGTGCTGTGATATCTTCTCCGAGCAGATATCTCAATATGGAGAGATGACCACTGTATATCTTGGAAGAAAGCCAGCGATACTCCTCAATACAATTCAGGTCATGAAGGAAGCCCTGGTCCAAAATGCTTCATCTTTTTCAGGAAGGCCAGCTTTACCACTTCTAATCTGGATCACTGAAGGATATGGTCAGTACAACTTTAAAGGTGCTATATGTAATGTTTTGACTTTACTAAAGCATAAAAATACCATGTTAGAGGATGTTTAGGAAGTATGCTAAGGTCACATTGTTTCTCCAAAAAATAAATAAATAAATAAATAAATAAACAACGCTGCAGCCAGTTATTCTAATTTGAAATGTGCATTCCGTGTCGGAATGTCTGATATTGTTCAGATCTGTGTAATTCCGCCAGTGTACCAATAGTATTTCAACACTGGGTTGCCAGTTGGTGGAAAACACAGAAACCATGGAAGCCAGCAAATGATTCTGCGTGACCTAAAAAGCCTCAGCATCTATCTAAAACATTATATGGCATATCTGAATGTGCATAAATCAATTTGTATAGGCTTACAGTGTAAAGCCCAAAGTATACTTCACTTTTTACTGGTCAGCGTACAGCACGCTTGATGCGACTTTTGTCATCAGAACAGTACGTGCACCTCCCGATTTTTGCAACCTCTGTGTACTTTGTAAGCGCTGGTCACACATGCGCATTAAAGTTATTTTGCAGTAATCCGTTGTTCCACAAGGTGGCACAACATCCCAGGCCGTTGTTTTACAGTAGAAAATGAAACTAAAGAGGCAGAACAACAAAATAGAGGAGAGTGCAACAACTACAGATGCTCACATTGACTAATGCTTTTAAGTAGGGCTGCTAATAGTCGACTAACCGTTAGTCAACAAGAATAAGCTTGCTCGACCAAAATTTTATTAGTTGCTTAGTCTAAGGAAAAAAAATCCACAGGAAGTGACCGCTGGTTTATGTGCTAATACAGTACATTGGGCAGGACATCCAAACGCTCACCTATCATTTATCAATGTCAAATATGGCTTATCTAAAATATGTAAGTAGTAGCAACTTTACATGGTCACCGAAAAATGCACTATTGAAGTGATGTGACGTGCGGTCACTTGCTCTTAAAATACTCCGTAATTTTTGGTCATACAGATAAGAGTAATACGCCTATTTGTGTGCACTTGCAATAACAACAAAACATTGTGCTTTTGTAAAATAATGAAAGCAAAAAGGATGCACTTTCTGAAGTTTCGTTCTCTGAACTTGAGCGTGTCAAGAAAAAAAAAATATCTATAGAGAGCGAAATTTGACCACCATTTCAAGTGTAAAACAAATATTCACAGATTATGTAATCCTTATAAACATGCATACAGGTGCATCGCTAGTACGTAGATGACCAGTTAGTGTCGCCGACTTCATCTCTTAAGCCGAAAGGAAAAAAGCACTATTTAATCAAGTTTAGTTAATGCAGCCTCTTTACAGTTTTTCTCTGACACTTTCATAATCATTACTTCTGCCGGTGTGCTGTGGCAAGCTTTATGTGCACGCTTGAGCGCTTTGTAAGCAATTAAAGTCTCAATATTATAATTTAAATGGTTTATTAATAAACATGCGATTAGTCGACTAATACTTAAAATAAACCGCTACTAGTCGACCAGAAAAATCTTTAGTCGAGGGCAAGCCCTACTTGTAAGGGAGGGGATACGAGACAGCCTAGCTTTGGTTTAAAAGTTCAAAAATATTTGTTATCGGTCACAACTTAGGGGGAAAAATAAAGCAGACACTGGATATGAACGAAGCTTTTCTGAGCACGTGTTGACGCTAGTGTACATGTGCAAAAACGAAGTACACTTTGGGCTTAAGGCTTCCATTGTAAATTGCACTCATGTCCTTAATCTGGCAACCCGCATGAGCATTGAGTCTGAGGAGGGGGGTTGGGAGAAACAATGTTTTGAATTTGGACTGCAGTACCCATTTTAACCGCTAGCTGTCAATATTACATACTGCACCTTTAAATTGAAAACTGAAAAAGCGAATTGCAACATTGTTGGCAGATGTCGTTACCATTGGCTCTCCATTATGAAGTTCATACTATGGCTTTACAGTAGAGACCTTGCTGGAAAATGAAGCTTAACCAGCTTCTTGCATTAATTTTTGTAGCTAGATCTGGGACTCTGCCAGCCAATGATGCCGAGGTCAACTTTGTAGACTGTCTTGGTTCTACTTATCTCTAAAGGTCTGTTCTCTCACTATAAGGTATCGTAATGGCCACATATGGTCACTCCTGGAGGCAGCAGAGACGGTTTGCTCTGCACACACTCAGGAACTTTGGCCTGGGGAAGAAGTCTTTGGAGGAACGTGTGACAGAGGAAAGCACTTACCTGGTTCCTGAAATGCTCAAATTGGAAGGTTGAGAATTTTAGTCTGTTTAAATGCTTTCAAAGTTTAGAGATGCTTAAACGCAAGTACGCTGACCCGTTTGCGTTGTACTGCACAGCATTTTTACCCCTTGTCCCGCATCTCGCATATTGAGAAAATGCCCCACATTTTCAGTTTTAAATGATCATTTTAAGAAAACGTGCATGCATTCTTTTGCCTTTTTAAGAAAGCTTTTTCTTTTTTCTTTTTGCAACATGGTTTTCACGCAAACGATGTGCAGACTTCAAGTGATTTGGCACCACCGACGGAAATGGTCAAGCGCACACAAAAAAACTAATTTTAACCAATTAAAAAAAAATCGATGCAGCTTTTAAATGTGACTTCTTATTTTAATAGTTTGAAGTGGTTTCTATGATGCTATTTTAATGTCACATGTCCAGAGGGCATTATTGTAATGCAGGGGTGCATCCAAATGCACAAGAACAAACCCCTTTTCTCGCAGGTGGATTCTCTTTACTCGCACAAAGCGGATGCGATTTCTCATGCTTGCATATCCACGTTTAGAAACACAAATCAGCACAAGACAATGAATGTAAATCAGTATTTACATAGCAACAGATCTGTTTCCAGGTGGTCACCCTAATGCTGAATTAATTGCTTGGTGGTACCAACTGTTGTGTTGCCAAGTCTCAGTATTTAGCCTCAATATTTATCTGTTCTATTTAAATTCATTTACCTGACAAGATTCTCTTTGAAGTATTTAAACAGTGCTTGCCAAAGACTAACACATGGTTTTCTTTGTTGAAGGCAAGCCTTTCGACCCCCAACATGCAGTACAGAATGCTGCTTCCAACATTATCTGTTCCATCGTGTTTGGGGATCGTTTTGACTACGATGACAAGTGCTTCGCATACCTTCTGGAAATCTTAAAGGAGAACATAATTCAGTCAGGGTCACTTGTCGGACAGGTATGAACACGTACTAATTGTTTTTAACTTACAACTACCCTAGTATCCAACTGGATCAAGAGGTGGATCTTGCTTCATTGTGTTCATTCCTGAAGGTTGTCAATGCACTGCATTGTTAAACTCAACTAAACCTTATCAGGGGTCAACAGTGCTAGGTCAAATCCTCAACTTCTCTCAACTGTTCTTGTATTTGCCTGTTAAAACCATCAAGGATTTTGTGATGGTTCAATAAAGCTATAGGCAACAATAGGAACTACTTGACTGGGGATGTCTAATCCTGCTTCTGGAGGTCCAACTTCCTTGAAGGGTGTAGCTCAAACTCTTCTTTCCTCACTTGAAAAAAATCAAGGTCTTTAGGACTGTTAGAAACTAAGCAGGTGTTTTGAAACATAAAACTGTAGGTCCTCCAGTAGCAGGACTGGAATGTTTGATGTAGAATAGTTATATATAGCCTTTTTCTTCTCCAGGTGTTTAACTTGCTTCCCATCATCAAACATTTCCCAGGGCCACATCAGAAAATCTATCAGAATGCCGTAGAATTGAAAACTTTCTTCAGGGATGCAGTCAAAACGCACAGAGAGACTCTGGATCCAGACAGTCCACGGGACTTCATTGATGCCTACCTGCTAGAGATCGAGAAAGTGAGATCATCATAAACAACCACTCTAGAAACTGTGTTATCCACTCTCTTTGATGGTGGTTAGTGGGAATTACATTCCCAGTCCTAACCCTGAGTGGTTGATAGGAATTTTGTTTTAGGACTAACAATATCCTAGTAGTGAAATCACGGTAAGCTGCTTGGGAGCTAAATATGCTTGGATAAACTGGAATGCTTTCTGTTTTCCTTGGAGCAGCAAAAGTCCAACGAGGACTCTACATTTCATGAGGATAACTTGGTTATGTCAGTATCTGACCTTTTCCTGGCTGGAACCGACACCACAGCGACCACCATCAGATGGGGGCTTATCTACCTGACTCAAAACCCGCATGTACAAGGTACTTTTAGCTCAAACAGTAGAGCATTGTGCCAGTAATGCAAATTGATACAAATTGCAATTGTACCAAATAGATCTCACGCACCATTGGTTGAACTAAATGAGCAAGGTTTGAAAGGTTTTTCCAGTGGCTTACTTGTACTAGTATTCTAACATTGGCAAACCTCTACTCGTCCGCTCTTGTTTCATTACAGAGAGATGTCATGAGGAGATTGTTCGGGTGCTGGGTTACGACCGCTTGCCCAGCATGGATGACCGTGACAAACTGCCGTACACGTACGCCACTGTTAATGAGTTTCAGCGCTGTGCCAACATTGTACCCTCTGGTGTGTTTCATGAAACGACTCAGCCCGCAAAACTACGAGGATACGACATTCCCAAGGTAATGAATGGAGCAGGGCTGTGTTGTGTTTCTTGATTGATTTCTTAATTGTTTTGATAACAAATGTTGTCGTTCTAGGGCACTACGATATTTGCTAACTTAACAGCAATTTTAACCGACAAGGAGCAATGGAAATACCCAGACACTTTTAACCCAGAGAATTTCTTAGATGCCAATGGACATTTCTTCAAGCCAGAATCTTTTCTCCCTTTTTCTTTGGGTGAGTCACCTGTGACTATGACTTCATTAGACCAAGAGCGAACACTAGGTTGATACAATTGTGTTTTATCTCCATTTATCAGGTCCGAGGGTCTGTCTCGGTGAGACCCTAGCTAAGATGGAGCTCTTCCTCTTCACCACTTCTCTCTTACAGCGGATTCATTTCTCCTGGCCACCTAGTGCGCAGTGGCCAGACATGAATGGGATTGTCAGTTTGGTCCGCTCTCCTGAGCCATTCGATATCATCTGCCACAGCAGAGGATCCAAAGAGTGATACATTAGTACACTTTGCAACATCTACACGAGTTTCCATCTGTTTTTAGACATACCTCTGTAACTTAATGTTAATAGTTTTAGCCCTGAAAGAAATACATTCTAGTTTAATAGTTATGGTTTTGAAAAAAGATACTGTACCCATTTGTTAAGTGTAGAATCTGCTGTAATATCACTATAAACTACTAAAGGTTTTTCCTCTCATCATGCAGTCTCTCATGTGACTGCTTGCATTACAACAGTAAGGCATATACTGGTGTAAACCAGATTTATATCTGGCTTTTATTGCTCATATTCACATTGTGACGCAACACACCATTTGTGTGCATGTTTAAAAATTGTTAATCAAAATAAACAGTTCCTGTAAGAGTGGTCACAGCCATTTGTAAATGTCATGGGTCCGGCTTCCAATCTCATCTGAATCCAGCTATTTTTAGCATACAAAACAGCTAATTTTGCTGCGTGTTATTGCAAATTGGTGTTTTTTACCATATTATTTGAATGTATTATCTTAATTATGATCACACTGGTTTGTCCTGCAAACAGTTTTACGGTTTACTGCACATTGTTATTATTCTAGTTATTTCCCAATAGCGGCTAATGAACCGGAAGTCTCACCCATACACTTACTTCCGCGTTAAAGAACGAGGTGGATATATTTCAAAAATACAAATGCCTCAGAAAGAAAAAGAAATTTGACACCAAACGATCTAACTGAACAGCAGTGCTTAATGTACATGCTCTACACATACAGCAGGACTGCAGAAGTTTTAGACTGCGTTTATAATCATTTTTGCAAGAATTTGGCTATATTCGCCAAAATCAACTCTCACATTCTTTGGTCATAAGCAAGCGATTTCGTCCAGAAATCATAAAACTAAACGCTACAAAAATAAATAAATAAATAAATATGAAGGGGTTACCTACCGAATTCATCGGAACTTAACTTTTCCAACTTCCACTCCGTGTGTGCGCGCATCTATGTTGCCTAGTAACAAACGTGCTTGCGGCGGGAACACGTAATTTACCTGGAAACAACAAATTCTAATTTCTGATTGGCTGGTAGGTGGTATTTAACTCGAGATGGCTATGAACTCAGCATAAAACTTCCTTCTGTATACCTGCGCCTCAGTCCATAACCAATATTTACTCAAACACCTTCCACATTTCTTACATCATCACAGTTTATTCGCTATAGTTTATTAGAAAAATATGACAACATATTCATCTTAATAATGTCAGAGAACTTTGATAGAACGGTATGTAATGGAATCCACTAAAAGTTCAGACAACTGTTAGTATGACATATTTACACAACTATCAATACTTTGTTGACCCAGTTACCGAGCAATGGTTAATTTTGTTCAGTCTGTGGTGTAAAAAGGTCGAATTAGCAGTTAAAGAAAAAACACTTAAGCAAAACATGGTGAGAATAATTTTTGGTTCCAAATGTTATCAATTTTACTGTGTATGAAGAATTTTGGGGTTTAATATGTTATCGTTTACTTTATTTTGCTATCCTCACTTACAAAAATGAAATATAGTGTCCTGCACTAGTCAAAAAAATATCAAAAATTATATCTGGTTGTCTAGTTTTTGGTTTGGCTGTATAGCGGGACAAGTTATAGTGTCTTACGGGAAATGCATGAGATTTGAGAGCCCTGTGAATATTTAGAACCTTGCAACCTTATCAGTAATAACTAGCATATCTATACAAAACATGAACCAGCACGTCAACCTCCCACTCTCACTGTCTCCTCCCCTATTGCTCTGTCTTTATAATGTTCACGGTCAACTGCTGCTCGTGTTTGTCCTGAAAAGAATCTGTCATCATGTGGATGACTCTCATGAAGTTAGATCTGGCCTCTGTAGGTCTAGCTCTGTCTCTGGGCTTTATTCTTGTAGTTTTGTTTGAGATCTTTAGGATTAATTCCTACAGAGGTCAAACTCCACCTGGTCCAACACCACTGCCGTTTGTGGGAACCATACCACATTTTTTGAAGAACCCAATGAAGTTTATAAGATCGGTGAGTGGTTTTTATTTTTTTTGAATACTGAGGATTTGTTTTTGTGGAAGTCTTATGTTCACCTTACTCTGTGAATTCTGCACACTATGTTGACTTAATTCACTAGTGATTTGTGCGTGGAAATGTGCGTAGAAACGATTTTAAGAACAAATCACGATTCACTAAAAAAGTTGTCCGAGGATCGGGTGAGTATGCAAGCTTGTTTCCGCCACATAATAAAACATTTTATAGATAATTGCGACTTTACATCTTACAGGTCGCGATGTAAGCTCGCAATTTTGAGATAAGTAGCAGTTATTTTTTCAGATGTTTCTTTTGGTACCGGAATAAACATTCCATAAGTGAGAGCGCGTCTGGAAACCGCATCAAGTTTGACGACTGTGACGAAAGGCTGTAGGAAAGCATCTGCGGAAAGTCCTTATAGAGCAGGGAGTCATCTCTCTTATACCTAAATCAGATAAGGATCCTTTAGTAATCGATAACTGGCGACCTATTACTTTGTTAACATTAGACTATAAAGTATTAGCCTCTGTATATGCCAAAAGATGAAGTTATGGTTTAGACAACATTATTTCAGAATTTCAATCTGGTTTTATGAAAGGCCGTCACATTTCTAACAACATAAAATTAGTTCTGGACCTGCTGGATTATTCAAATCTAATTCATTCAGATGGTCTCATACTCTTCCTTGACTTTCATAAAGCTTTCAACTCCATAAAACACAAATTACCTTTTCGTACACTAGAACTATTTGGATTTGGTTAAGCATTTATAGATACTGTAACCATGTTTTATAAGGATATTAACATCGCAGTAATTGTTAATTTTGACACTTCTAAGAGGTTTAACATATCGTGGAGTCAGACAAGGCTGTCCAGTCTCCCCATTTTTATTTCTTTTAGCCACAGAGTTACTTTGTTTAAGAATTACCCAAGATAAAAATTTGAAAGGAATTTCAATATTTGACAGGGAGGTCAAAATTGCGCAGCTTGCACATGACGGTACGCTTTTTTTGGAGGACAAAATTCAGTTACCAAATGCTCTGGAATTGGTTGAGCAATTTTTCAAAAGAGAAGTACTTGCTGATTCTTCTAATCCAATCCAACGATTGACTTTGTATTGCGGGAAACTTCTTTGCCATTTCTGACATTTACGCACAGGAAAACTTCTCACAAAATTGTCATCCTAATTCGCATGTTCATACATACATATAATTTGTAAATAACATGATTTTGATGTTAATGAATTTGGAGTATTCTAAATTCTAAATGAGCGGCCGCGTGCACGTGGTTTGTCATTTGCATAAAACACGCCCAAACCATCTCCATACAGACAGAGCGATAAGCGTCATAACCTGACAACCACGCCCACGGGAAAACAACGTGTGTCCTTGTGTCTTTAAACGCTCGTTTTTTGGGGGGTCGACAGTTTATAAAAACGTGGTTCTGGGGTTTTTTAGCTTGTTTACTTTACACCTTGTCACATAGCAGCTTTCAGACATTGTTCTGTTTTTTGTTAAGTCAGAAATGACAAGGAGGCAGTTTTCCGCAATAGAAAGTCAATGGAGAGCGTTGGATTGTTTTCCCGTGGGCGTGGTTTTCAGATTATGAGGCGTGTCACTCTGTCTCCGTATGGAGATGGTTTGGGCGTGTTTTATGCAAATGACTAACCTCGTGCACGTAGCAGCTCATTTAGAATTTAGAATACTCCAAATTCATTAACATCAAAATCATGTTAATTACAAATACATATACGTATGAACATGTGAATTAGCATGACAATTTTCGTGAGAAGTTTTTCTGTGCGTAATCCACGCAGCTTATTAGTGAATGAGACCCATTTTCTAAGTCACTTTTAGTTGTGATGAAGTATTGTCATATCTTCTCTGAGCAGTTATCTGAATATGGAGAGATGACCACTGTGTACCTAGGAAGGAAGCCAGCGATGATACTCAATACAATCGAACTTGCGAAGGAAGCCATGGTTCAAAATGCTTCATCTTTTTCAGGAAGGCCAGCTTTACCAGTTCTCATGTGGGTCACTGAAGGATATGGTCAGTAATACATAGTGCTGAAAATTAATTGATATTGTAGGGTGTATTAGTACATCCAAATTCAATCAAATAGTAACTACAAATTAATTGCAAGATTGTTCATAGATGCTGTAACTAAATGTTCTCCATTATCAAGTAGATATTACGACAGACTATGCTGGAATGTAAAACTGAAAGCAGCTACATGCATGGTTTTTGGTGTCTGGTTGAAGATGGTCTTGATTATTTGAGCAACCAGACAGTGAAGTTGGAGTTTTGATCTTGATGTTTGGATTTGGGACTCAAGCTGTCTGCTAAATCTGAGATTTTGCCAACAAATGACCAAGGTCAACTTGGTAGATGTTTAGGTTTATGCATCTGTTTAAGTTGTCTGTTTTTGTTCAACTTGTCTGTGTATATCCTTTTACCTCTAAAGGTCTGTTCTCTCACTATAAGGTATCGCAATGGCCACATATGGTCACTCCTGGAGGCAGCAGAGACGGTTTGCTCTGCACACGCTCAGGAACTTTGGCCTGGGGAAGAAGTCTGTGGAAGAACGTGTGACAGAAGAAAGCAGTTATCTGGTTCCTGAAATGCTCAAATTGGAAGGTTATTGAGAATTTTAGTCTCTGTTTGTCAATTTAAATTCATTTACTTAAAATTCTCTTTAAAGTATTAATACCATGTTTGCTAGACTAACACATGGTTTTCTTTGTTGAAGGCAAGCCTTTCGACCCCCAACATGCAATACAGAATGCCGTATCCAACATTATCTGCTCTATCGTGTTTGGGGATCGTTTTGACTATGATAACAAGCGCTTCGCATACCTTCTGGAAATCATAAAGGAGAACATGATTCAGGCAGGGTCATTTATTGGACAGGTATGAATAACTTGTTAATATAGTAATATAGGAGGTTGATCATGTTAACGGTCTGCATTCCCACAGGTTGTCAACACACTGAGTTAAACTCGACTAAACTTCACCAATAAGGCTGTAGGCAATTACGTGGCCAGGGATGTCAAGTCCTGCTTCGGGAGGTCCACCTTCCTAAAGAGTTTAATGCAAACTTTTAAACTTGCCTGAAAACTAAGGTTTTTTTTATAAGAATCTAGGCAGGTGTTTTGGAGCTGGTTGAAGGTGGAATTTCAGGAGCAGGACTGGAGGATCCTGCAGTTGATGCAGAATTGTTATATAGAGCTTTTTTCTTTTCCAGGTGTTTAACTTGCTTCCCATCATCAAACATTTCCCAGGCCCACACCAGAAAATTTATCAGAACGCAGAAGAGTTGAAAGCTTTCATCAGGGATGTAGTCAAAACGCACAGAGAAACTCTGGATCCAGACAGTCCACGGGACTTCATTGATGCCTACCTGCTAGAGATCGAGAAAGTGAGATCATCATGAACAACCACTCTGAAATTTGTATGATCCACTCTTTGATGGTAGTTGGTGGTAGCACCATTCCCAGATTTATCCCTGATTGGTTGACTTGGAATTTTGTTTCAGGACCAATAGTATTTTGAAAGGTGAAATCACCGTAAACTGCTTGGGAACTACATATGCTTGGTTAAACTAAAATTCCTTTTTTTTTTCTTTTTTTTTCTTGGAGCAGCAAAAGTCTAACGAGGACTCTACGTTTCATGAGGATAACATGGTTATGTCAGTATCTGACCTTTTCCTGGCTGGAACTGACACTACAGCAACCACCATCAGATGGGGGCTCATCTATTTGACTCAAAACCCACATGTACAAGGTACTGTAGGTCAAACAGTAGATCATGGTGCTAGGAAATGCCAAGTTATATAGTTCTATAATTTCTTTCCAAAAAAAAAAAAAAATGATGCCGACTCTAAGCTTTTGAATGGTATAGTGTATAATGTTACAAAAGCTTTTTATTTCACATAAACACTGATCTTTTGGATCTTTCTATTCATCAAAGTCTCCAGGAAAAAAAAGTACTAAACTGTTTTAAAAATTGATGATAATAGTAATAAAAAATGATTGATTATTGGATCATGTGACACTGAAGACTGGAGTAATGATGCTAAAATGTACCTTTGATCACAGGAATAAATTGCATTTTAAAATATATTCAAATAGAAAGCATTTTTTTTTTTAATAGTACAAATATTTCACAATATTACTGCTTTTGCTGTATTTTGAATCAAATGAATGCAGGCTTGGTGAGCAGAAGAGAATTCTTTAAAAAACATAATTTTACTGTTCAAAAACTTTTGACTGGTAGTGTAGTTAAGTTGTTAAGGTTCTTTTGCATACAGTTTAAGGGTTAGTTCACCTAAAAGTGAGAATTATGTCTTCTGTCAAATATAATAGCTTTGTTTGAGGAGCAGACCACGTTTGATCCGTTATTTGCTGAATATCACCCTTCTCTACAGCTTTCAAATCTAATATGTACAGTATTTCCGCATATTCATGTACCTATTGATTTTTAGACACACAACCAATTACATTTAGTCTCATTGTCGTCAAACCTGGAGTGACGTGTCTTGAATATGCCTAAATGCATATATTAACAGTTGCCAGTTTATGGCTCTCCTGTTGGTCTTTTTTTGCTTTGAAGGTTTCTGTAATATTATATTCTCTTTTCATTTACCACAACTATTGTCGCTTAGCTGTAGCATGCAAGATTTGTGGAACTACTGAGTTAGAATAAATTACAAAATCTGTAAATGCAAATGCATATCCCAAACACACCATTGGTTGAGCTAATAAGAGCAAGGTTTTGAAAGCATCACAGTGTGTCAAACGTCCAGTGGCTTACTTATACTAAAACCTTTACTCATCAGCTTTTGTTTTATTACAGAGCGATGCCATGAGGAGATTGTTCAGGTGCTGGGTTACGACCGCTTGCCCAGTATGGATGACCGTGACAAACTGCCGTACACGTACGCCACTGTTCATGAGATTCAGCGCTGTGCCAACATCGCACCCTCTGGCACCTTTCATGAAACGACTCAGCCCGCAAAACTACGAGGATACGACATTCCCAAGGTAATGAATGGAGCGGGGCTGTGTTGTATTTCTTGATTGATTTCTTAATTGTTTTGATAACAAATGTTGTTGTTCTAGGGTACTACGATATTTGCTAACTTAACAGCAATTTTAACTGACAAGAAGCACTGGAAGTACCCAGACACTTTTAACCCAGAGAATTTCTTAGATGATAACGGACATTTCTTTAAGCCAGAGTCTTTCCTCCCTTTCTCCTTGGGTGAGTCACCTGTGACTATGACTTCAGTAGACCAAGAGCGAACACTAGGTTGATACCACTTTTGTTTACCTCCATTTATCAGGTCCGAGGGTGTGTCTCGGTGAGAGTCTAGCTAAGACGGAGCTCTTCCTCTTCATCACTTCTCTCTTACAGCGGATTCGTTTCTCCTGGCCACCTGATGTGAAGTGTCCAAACATGAATGGGATTGTCAGTTTTGTCCGCTCTCCTGAGCCATTCGACATCATCTGCCACAGCAGAGGATCCAAAGAGTGATCCATCAGTGCACTTTCCAACATTCACAGGAGTTTCCATCAATTTTTAGACATACCTCTGCAACTTAAAGTGGTAGTTCACCCAAAAATGAAAATTCTGTTACTTCATGTTGTTAAAAACCCATAAGACCTTTGTTTATCTTCAGAACACAAATTAAGATATTTTAATCAAATCCAAGAGCTTCTACATGGTCTACATTGTTATACTGTCGTGAAAGGTGGTAGACAGTGACAGGGAAGTGAAGAATTGTTGAGTAAAGTCGTTATTTATTTATTTTTTTTGCGTGTTCTCATCTTCATAACATTATGGCTGAACCACTGATGTCATATGGACTATATTAACGATATTTTTACTTAGGGTGACCATATTTTAGTGTTCAAAAAAGAAGACGGGTGGGGGGTGGCAGGATGCGTGACCATATTAAAACTCAAAATATGTCATTTCCATAACTAAACTATGGCCGTTTCTCAAACGGAAGGCTGCATCCTCCGGAGGTCGCATTTGAAGGCTGCATATGTCAGAAAGAAGATCTTATTTTATAATATTAACAGTTATAAATGTGACCATTATTCTTAGTGAAGCATAAATTGTTGTAATATGCTTATGACTTGCGGATGTAATGCTCAGTTAATTGAAATAAACCAGACTGGTGACGTATGCAACCTGCAAATGCGACCTCCGGAGGATGCAGCCTTCCGTTTGAGAAACTGCCTACATATTTTACAGTCACCATTATGCAGATTGAACATAAACACAGCTAAAAGCCTTCCTACCACAGTGGCCATCCTTCACAAACCTTACCACAAATGTTTCCATTTCATTTCAATCAAATGTAATTTATGCAATATTTCAAACCTTTGACCCACAGCTGGGAGAAAGTCAACTCACCACAACAGTTTAGAATCAATTCCATGGAAAAAAAAAATCGGATTTGGCAACCCTACATCCAACATGAGCTTCATTTAAAGTAATTAAAATACCCCGCATGTTGAAAGTAACTCCCTGATGCGCGAGAATTATATTCAATATTAGAATGTTTGTGGGAACAGAATTGAGAAAATGGTCCTGTGCAAGGCTTTAATACAAAAACGCACACAATGAATGGTGACTGTAGAAAGCAATAGCCAAATCCTGGACATTTTGGGCGATTTAGAAATCCCGGCCGGACGCATTTTGTTAGGTCCAAAAAGAGGACATGTCTGGGGAAAAGAGGAGGTATGGTCACCTTACCTTACTACATTTCTGTGCCTTGACCCGTGGTAGTTCCGTTGCTGTCTATGGTTAGAAAGCTCTCGGATTTCATCAAAAATAGCTTAAAGGAGAAGTTCACTTTTAGAACAAAAATTTACTCACCCTCTTGTCATCCAAGATATTCATGTCTTTCTTTCTTCAGTCGATAAGAAATTGTTTCTTGAGGGGAAAAAGTACAGGAATTATCTCCATATAATGGACTTCTGTGGTGCCCCCAAGTATGAACTTCCAAAATGCAGTTTAAACACAGCTTCAAATGGCTCTAAACGATCCCAGCCGAGCCAGATCTTATCTAGAAAAATGATTTGTCATTTTCAGAACAAATTAACAATTTATATACTTTTTAACCTCAATAGCTCGACCTCTATTAGTCTGCATAAAAAGTTTTTTTGTTTATTTGTTTTTTTGTTTCCCTGGTTCGATAAGGTCAATACAGTTAGGGTATGTCAAAAAATTCCCATCCCGTTTTCTTCCCCATTTTCAAAATCATACTTCATTGCTGCAGAAGCACAGACCCAGTGTTTACAAAGTGAACATGCAAAGAAGATCAAACACCCTTTACAAAAGAAAGGTAAAACAGCGATGTAGGACGATTTTGACATTGAAGAAGAAAATGAGACAGGAGTTTGTCAACATACCCTAATTGTATTGACGCGAATTACAGACTATGCATGTGCATCACGGAGACAAGACAATACAAGCGTTTGAGGTTAAAAAGTATATAAATTGTCAGTTTGTTTTGAAAATGACCAATCGTTTTGCTAGATAAGGCCCTTTTTCCTGGGCTGCGATCGTTTAGAGCCATTTGAAGCAGCATTTAAACTGCATTTTGGAAGTTCAGATTTGGGGGCACCATTGAGGTCCATTATATGGAGAACATTCCTGAAATATTTTCCTCAAAAAGCATAATTTCTCATCGACTGAAAAAAGAAAGACATGAACATCTTGGATAACAAGGAGGTGAATAAATTACCTGTAAATTTTTGTTCTGTAAGTGAACTTCTCTTTTAATTTGCATTCCGAACGAAGGTCTTACGGGTTTGGAACGACTTGAGAGTGAGTAATGACAGAATTTTCATTTTTTGGCTGAACTATCCCTTTTTATGTTAATAGTTTTAGCACTGAAGGAATTATATTCTAGTTTAATAGTCATGGTTTTGCTGTACCTATTTGTTGTAAAGTGTAGAATCTGCTGTAACACCACTGTAACACAAAAGGTTTTTTCTCTTATGATGCAATTTCTCATGTGACTGCTTACTTTACAACAGTCAGACCTATACTGGTGTAAACCAGATTAATATCTTGCAGTTATGGTTCATATTCACATGGAGCCACAACACACTGAACTGGTTTAGTTAATGTATTCTTGTGTTGCATGTGTGCTATATTATACTTTTTGTCAATATTTTATTAAACCCTCAATATATTTTATACATACATTAAGTATTTTATATCTAATTCCTGTAAACATTTCTGCTAGTACAATGGAGTTACACAAAAATAAAATCATATAAATATGCTTTTTCTAAGATTAAGGAAATAGCATAAGGAATGGTGGAACAGAAATTGCCATGTCACTATCGTTTCACTCTCACCTTTACACTTACATAATCCTATTAATAAAGACAATATTAAGGTGTACAGATTTAATGTCATCATTAAATCTGTACACCTTATGGTGAATTATTTACTAAACTTGCACAACTTGTGCAAGTTTGCACAAGTTGTGCAAGTTTGAATTATTTGGTGAATTATTGGTGAATTATTTACTAAACTTGCACAACTTGTCTACTGCAGCGTGTTTTTCCTCTGTGCAGTGATTGAACTTTATTTAGATCCATTCACTGCATACACACATACAGTTTATGCAGTTTTTTCTGTATTCATGTCTTGAATGTTTAGATCCTTACAGCATTATTAAGGCATGAATACAGGAAAAAAACTGCATGTATGTATAACTAGCATAACTATACAAAAACATGAACCAGCACGTCAAACTCTCACTCCCACCGTCTCCTCCCCCTATTGCTCTGTCTTTATAACACTCACGGTCTTTCACTACTCATGTTTGTCTTGAAATGAATCTGTCATTATGTGGATGAGTCTCATGAAATTAGATCTGGCCTCTGTAGGCCTAGCTGTGTCTCTGGGCTTTATTTTTGTGGTTTTGTTTGAGATCTTCAGGATTAAGTCTTACAGAGGTAAAACTCCACCTGGTCCCACACCGCTGCCGTTTGTGGGAACCATACCACATTTTTTGTTGAACCCAATGGAGTTCATAAGATCGGTGAGTGTTTGCTTATGTTTCTATTGTTTCTATATGTTTCTTATGTTCACCTGTTCACCTTTGAATTGTTATGATATCTTCTCTGAGCAGTTATCTCTGTATGGAGAGATGACCACTATGTATATCGGGAGAAAGCCAGCGATATTCCTCAACACAATCGAACTTGTGAAGGAAGCCATGGTCGAAAATGCTTCGTCTTTTTCAGGAAGGCCACCTATACCACTTCTAATGTGGGTCACTGAAGGATATGGTCAGTAGTGTTGAAAATGAATTGATGTTGTAGGGTTTATTAGTACATGCCAGTTTCAATCAAATAGAAACAGCAAATTAGCTGCAAGATTGTTCATAGATGCTGTAACTAAATGTTCTCCATTATCAAGTAGATATTATGGCAGGTTTTTGGTGTCTGGTTGAAAATGGTCTTGATCATTTAAGCAACCGGATAGTGAAGTTAAAGTGCTCCTATTATGCCATTTTAAAGGTTTCTAAATTGTTTTATGAGACTCCCAAAACAGGTTTACATGCATGCAAGGTCAAAAATAGATTTAGTTTGACCTCATTTCTAAATGATTCGTAAACGACTCGTGCGAAGCAGTTCGAAGAATCAGTCTCTCTAAACCCCTCCTTTCCGTGAGCCCTCACTGCTGTGATTGGTCGATGGCACAGTCCTTTATGATTGGTCTACGTGTCGGAAAACGAAACGCTCATTGCCATAACTGAATGACAGCCCTGGGTACTTGTCAATACATAGAAAAAATGGCATCGATTTTACCTTACCAATTCGAGCCAGAGTCTGATGATGAAACGGCTGAAGTGGCTGACTGACAAGTTAGCACGGTCTACCGTGGAAAGCGCGCGCTTTGATCGAGACAGAAACAAGCCGTCCTCGCGCGGCGGAAGCAATTGCTTCGTGCGCCATCCTTTATCATTACTCCAACTAATGAGACAGACAGACAGTCAAGCTGCATCAATCACAAATTTTTAGACTAGACATGTGTTAGCAAGACATGTGCAGGGTGTACATAACATAACATACACAACTACGTATTTTGAACGATTGCTAGAAAATACAATCTTTGTAGATTCATCTTTTGTAAGTGAATATAAAACAAATTTACTCAGAGTAGGATACAGCGTCTTCTGTATAGTGTACGTGTAAATTTCCATGTGACATGGAAATTTTACTGTTTGTGGGCGGGCAAGTTGTTTGCGACGTAGAACGTGGGCGGACATTATGCAAATGTATTACTTCGTGACGTATAGCCGTAACAGAAAAAGATTTGAATTCCTGACGACTTTTTTTTTTTTTTATAGACAATAACTTTATTTATCGTGCACTGTCAGCTTCACAGCTTTGCAGATAGTTTATGTTTGCATACAGCTACATGACACACACATGAAAGGTCATATTTAAAAAGGCATAATAGGATTAAAGTTTTAATCTTGATGTCTTGCTTCTGAAACCTTTCAAGACCACGTAAACATGGTCTTTGTGTGGTTTTGGGCCTCAAGCCATCTACTGCCAACTGCCAACCATTGGGGCCAAGGTCAACTTGGTAGACCTCACAGGTCTACCAAGTTGACCTTGGCCCCAAAGGTTGGCAGAGTCTTAGATTTAGACAAGTAACTTAAAACTCTAAAATCTTGACTTGTCTGTGTATATCCTTTTAACTCTAAAGGTCTGTTCTCTCACTATAAGGTATCGTAATGGCCACATATGGTCACTCCTGGAAGCAGCAGAGACGGTTTGCTCTGCACTCACTCAGGAACTTTGGCCTGGGGAAGAAGTCTGTGGAAGAACGTGTGATAGAGGAAAGCAGTTACCTGGTTCCTGAAATGCTCAAATCAGAAGGTTGAGAATTTTAGTCTCTGTTTGTCAGGCTGTAATGTCAATTTAAATTCATGTACACGGCAAGAAGTATTAAAACAGTGCTTGCTAGAGACAAACACATGGTTTTTTTTGTTGAAGGCAAGCCTTTCGACCCCCAACATGCAATACAGAATGCCGTATCCAACATTATCTGCTCCATCGTGTTTGGGGATCGTTTTGACTATGATAACAAGCGCTTCGCATACCTTCTGGAAATCGTGAGGGAGAACATCATTCAGTCAGGGGCATTTATTGGACAGGTATGAACAAGTACTAAATATGTTTTTAACTTGAGACTATCCTAGTATCCAACTGGATCACCGGGGTCAAGTGAGCTGCCATCGGTGAACACCCGGTCAAGCCAGCCGCCATCTGGATTTTGCTTCATGTCTGTTTGTGGAATTATGGTACAGATACATGATGCATCAAAAAAGCTGACTTTCTAACACCCCGTGTGAATGTCTAGCCTGACAGAGGGCGTGTCTGAAGATTTGCGCTAATGCGACCATCATAGTGATCACATCCAGCTTGGACTGCGAGACACACTTGATTGGTCAACGTCTGCACTTGTATATTTGCATAAGCCAATCTGATTGGCTGATGCCTGCCTTGGCAAAAGCAACTCCAGTGATGAGACCCAATGGACCCATTATTCACTTCGGCAATGCTTGACATCACTCCATTCAAAGTTAATGAGAGGCTTTGACGCCAACATCCATATCGTAATTACAAAAATATATGAGCACTGAAATTCAGGTGGCAGCTGGGTTGACCGAGTGTTTGCAGATGATAGCTCAATTGATCAGGGCAACTGAATCAGGAGGTCGATCATGTTCACGGTCTGCATTCCCACAGGTTGTCGACACACTGAGTTAAACCCTACTAAAACTTTACCAATAAGATTGTAGGCAGTTACTTGGCCAAGGATGTCCAGTCCTGCTCCTGGAGGTCCACCTTCTTAAAGAGTTTAACACAAACTCATAAACTTACTTGAAAAGGTTAATTGGTGTCTTCATTGTCATAAGAAACTAGTCAGTTGTTTTGGAGCTGGTTGAAGTTGAAATTCCAGGAGCAGGACTGGAGCCTCCTGCAGCTGATGCACCATAGTTATATGTAGCCTTTTTCTTCTCCAGGTGTTTAACTTGGTTCCCATCATGAAACATTTCCCAGGGCCACATCAGAAAATTTATCAGAACGCAGAAGAGTTGAAAACTTTCATCAGGGGTGCAGTCAAAACGCACAGAGAAACTCTGGATCCGGACAGTCCACGGGACTTCATTGATGCCTACCTGCTAGAGATCGAGAAAGTGAGATCATCATGAACAATCACTCTAAAACTGGGATAATCCACTATCATTGATGATAGTTAGTGGGAGTTACATTCCCAGTCCTAACCCTGAGTTGTTGAGGAGTTTTGTTTCAGGACCAACAATATTCTGGTGAAATTACGGTAACATGCTTGGGAACTACACATGCTTTGATAAACAAAAATGCCTTTTTTCTTGGAACAGCAAAAGTCCAATGAGGACTCTACGTTTCATGAGGATAACATGGTTATGTCAGTATCTGACCTTTTCCTGGCTGGAACCGACACCACAGCAACCACCATCAGATGGAGCCTCATCTTCTTGACTCAAAACCCAGATGTACAAGGTACTGTAGCTCAAACAGTAGATCATGGTGCTAGGAAATGCCAAGTTGATTAAATGGTTCCTCAGGAATGCATGAATTGATAATGTACATCTGACATATTCTGTTTTTCTGCTTTTGTTATAAACTACTGCCAAGTGTGTAAATGTAGTTATAAAGTTGATAAGGCAATAAAGTGTTCTGTTCGTTTGCATAGTTCAAGGGTTAGTTCACCTAAAAGTGAGAATTCTTTGTTTTATAAAATGTAATAGCTTTAAGAAACAGACCAAGTTTTATCCGTTGATCACTGACTCCCCTTCTCTACAACTCTCAAATTTCATTTGTACAGTATTTCAGTACAGCATATTCATATAACTATTGCTTTTGAGACGCACAACCAATGGCATTTGGTCTTGTCAAACCTTAAGTGTCTTGAATATGCCCAAATGCATATATTAACAGTTGCCAGTTCATGGCTCTCCTGTTGGTCTTTTGTTGCTTTAAAGGGATAATTCACCCAAAAATGAAAATTAGCCCATTATTTACTCACCCTCCAGGCAGGTGTATTTGACTTTCTTCTTTCAGACGAATCCAATCGTAGATATATTAAAATGATCCTGCCACTTTCAAGCACTTTCAAGAAGCAGCTCTGGGCCGATAACGTAAGACGTCTGTCATTTTGATATAAACCAAGAGGAGGCTGGTTTTCCTTTGCTAAAGTAAGGAAAACGTTTCCTTTGGTCCTGTAAACAAAAGCTGGTTCGCGCAAGACCGGGGCATATGCAACACCAAAGTCCTAGATCATCTGCCCAGCGCTGCTTCCATGTACAACTAGTTGGCATGTAGCATGTAAGATTTGTGGAATTTTGGAGTTAGAATAAATTGCGAAATCTGTAATTGCAACTAGGAAGTCCCATCAGAACACACCATTAGTTGAGCTAGAAGAGGGAGGTTTTGAAAGCTCCACAGTGTGCTGACTTTTCAGGAAGTCAAGTTTCCAATGACCTGTACCAGTAGTATGACTTTGGAAAACATACACTTATCCCCTTTCGTTTCATTACAGAGCGGTGCCATGAGGAGATTGTTCGGGTGCTGAGTTACGACCGCCTGCCCAGTATGGATGACCGTGACAAGCTACCTTACACGTACGCCACTGTTCACGAGATTCAGCGTTGTGGCAACATTGTACCCTTTGGCGTCTTTCATGAAACGACTCAGCACGCAAAACTACGAGGATATGACATTCCCAAGGTAATGAATGGAGCATGGCTGTGTTGTGTTTCTTGATCAATTCCTTAATTGTTTTGATAACAAATGTTTTCATTCTAGGGCACAGTAGTATATACTAACTTAACGGCAGTTTTAACCAACAAGGAGCACTGGAAGTACCCAGACACTTTTAACCCAGAGAATTTCTTAGATGATAATGGACATTTCTTCAAACCGGAATCTTTTCTTCCTTTCTCCTTGGGTGAGTCACCTGTGACTATGACTTCAGTAGACCAAGATCAAAAACAATTTTGATATGATTGTTGTTTATCTTCATTTATCAGGTCCGAGGGTCTGTCTCGGTGAGAGTCTAGCTAAGACAGAGCTCTTCCTCTTCATCACTTCTCTCTTACAGCGGATTCGTTTTTCCTGGCCACCTGGTGCGAAGTGGCCAGACATGAATGGGATTGTCAGTGTGGTTCGCTCTCCTGAAGCATATGACATCATCTGCCACAGCAGAGGATCCAAAAATTGATCCATCACTACACTTTCCAACATTTACATGATAACAGTTTTAGCCCTGAAGAAATGATATTCTAGTTTAATAGTTATGGTTTTGAAAAAGTTGATGTACTCTCTGTAAAATGTAGAATCTGATATCACAATAAATTACTTCTTTGCTGTAATAGCACTGTGAAGAAAAAGGTTTTTTCCGCTTATGATGTAGTCTCTCATTTGACAGCCTGTATTATTATAGACAGGTGTGTACAGGTCTAAACTACAGTAGATGTAAGTCTTGCCGATATGGTTCATATTCAGACTGAGCTACAGCACACCATGTGCATGTTTGAAATTGTAGAACAGATTGAGCTAATGCATCATGCACATCATTGTATGCATTTTATGTATATGCATGCAACAACCAATTCATTTGAGTTGACAAAACACAAAAATGCTTTAAAAATCAAAGCTTTGGTGTATTTTTGGGAGAATATAGTTAATTAAAACTGTTTTAAAAGTTCTTGTGAATATTTCTTCTAAAACATTAAGTAGAATGTAGTTAAAATGTGTTATAATCTCTTAAATATCATTTTCTAAGACAAAGAAAAACAATCCCTGAGTTGCCTAATCACAGTTTATGCAACTTCTTCAATTTTACCATTATTTCCTGATTTGTGCATGATCACATACAAAAAAGCGATGCCATGAGGAGATTGTTCAGGTGCTGGGTTATGACCGATTGCCCGGCATGGATGACCGTGATAAACTACCATAAGTGTACGCGACTGTTCATGAGATTCAGCGCTGTGCCAACATCACACCCTCTGTCATCTTTCATGAAACGATTCAGCCCGCAAAACTACAACGATACGACATTCCCAAGGTAATGAATGGAGCATGGCTGTGTTGTGTTTCTTGATTGATTTCTTAACTGTTTTGATAACAAATGTTGTCGTTCTAGGGCACTACAATATTTGTTAACTTAACAGCAATTTTAACCAACAAGGAGCACTGGAAGTACTCAGTCTTTCCTCCCTTTCTCCTTGGGTGAGTCACCTGTGACTACAACTTCAGTAGACCAAGAGTGAACACTAGGTTGATACCAATTGTTGTTTATCTCCATTAATCAGGTCCAAGGGTGTGTCTCGGTGAGAGTCTAGCTAAGACGGAGCTCTTCCTCTTCATCACTTCTCTCTTACAGCGGATTCGTTTCTCCTGGCCACCTGGTGCAAAGTGTCCAGACATGAACGGGATTGTCAGTTTGGTCCGTTCTCCTGAGCCATTCAATATCATCTGCCACAGCAGAGGATCCAAAGAGTGATCCATCAGTACACTTTCCAACATCTGCACAAGTTTCCATCTGATTTTAGACATACCTCTAAAACTTAAAGGGACAGTTCACCCCAAAATGAAAATGCTGTCATTAATTACTCATGTCGTTAAAAACCCATAAGACCTTTGTTCATCTTCAGAACACACATTAAGATGATAATCAAATCCAAGAGCTTGTACATAGTCTACACTGTTATACTGCCGTAAATGGTGGTGGACAGTGACAGGGAAGAGAAGAATTGTTGAAACATTATGGTTGAACCACTAATGTCACATGGACTATTTTAACAGTTTAAGTTTTCCTTACTTAGGGTGACCATATTTTAGTGTTCAAAAAAGAGGACGGGTGGGGGGTGGCAGGATGCGTGACCATATCAAAACTCAAAATGTTTCACGCATTTCAGTCAAATGTAATTTATGCAATATTTCAAACCTTTAATCCACGGACGGGAGAAGGTCAACCCGCCGCAACAGTTTAGAATCAGCCCAATTCCATGGGAAAAAAACCCCTACAATCCAGGGTTGCCAGGTTTTCACAACAAAACCCGCCCAATTGCTACTCAAAACTAGCCCAATCGCATTTCGAGGGGGTTCCCCTGGAAATTTGGTATTTCAGAGGATAAATATGATGTTATTGGGGTCGCTTCAACTCGCAGACATCAAAAACAACCCTTACCATACTACATTTCTGTGGTAGTTCCGTTGCTGTCTATGCAGGGTCAGAAAGCTCTCAGATTTAATCAAAAATAGCTTAATTTACATTCCGAAGATGAACGAAGGTCTTACGGGTTTGGAACGACACGAGGGCAATTAATGACAGAAGTTTCATTTTTGCGTGAACTATTCCTTTAACAGTTTTAGCACTGAAGGAACTATATTCTAGATTAATAGTTATAGCTTTGAAAAAAAGATACTGAACCTATTTGTTGTAAAGTGTAGAATCTGCTGTAATACCACTGTAACACTGTATCATGATGCAATCTCTCATGTGACTGCTTACATTACAGCAGTCAGGCCTATACTGGTGTAAACCAGATTTATATCTTGCAGTTATGGTTCATATTCACATGGAGTCGCAACACACCCAGTGTGTGCATATTTGAAACTGCTGAATTGGTTTAGTTAACTGTTCTTGTGCTATATGTTTGCTATATTATACTTTTTAAAAATATTTCATTTAAATTAATAACTTCAGTATATTTTATACATGCGTTATGTATTTTATATTTAATTCCTGTAAACATTTCTAAAACATTTTAATTACAATGGAGTTAAAATGTGTAAGTATTAGTATGCAAAATTACAATCATAAATATAAGGAAACAGAATAAGGAATGGGCGGAAGGGAAATTGCCATTTCACTGTTGTGTCATTCTCACCTTTACACACCTCTTGCACAATCCTATTAATAAAGACAAGATTAAGGTGTACAGTTTGTACAGATTTAATGTCAACAATCTATGTTATGGTAGTAGATAGCTTTGAACTAGTCAATTATTTACTAAACTTGCACAGCTTGTTTTTCCTCTTTGCAGTGATTGAACTTCATTTAGATCTATTCACTGCATACATACATGCAGTTTTTTCTGTATTCATGTCTTGAATGTTTAGAACCTTGCAGGCTTATTAGTAATAACTAGCATAACTATACAAAAACATGAAACAGCACGTCAAACTTCCACTCCCACTGTCTCCTCCCCCTATTGCTCTGTCTTTATAATGCTTACGGTCAACTGCTGCTCGTGTTTGTCTTGAAAATAATTTGTCATCATGTGGATGAGTCTCATGAAATTAGATCTGGCCTCTGTAGGCCTGGCTGTGTCTCTGGGCTTTATTTTTGTGGTTTTGTTTGAGATCTTCAGGATTAAGTCCTACAGAGGTAAAACTCCACCTGGTCCCACACCGCTGCCGTTTGTGGGAACCATACCACATTTTTTGTTGAACCCAATGGAGTTCATAAAATCTGTGAGTGTTTGCTTATGTTTCTATTGTTTCTATATGTTTCTTATGTTCACCTGTTCACCTTTGAATTGTTATGATGTCTTCTTTGAGTAGTTATCTCAATATGGAGAGATGACCACGCTGTATTTAGGGAGAAAGCCAGCAATATTCCTCAATACAATTGAACTTGCGAAGGAAGCCATGGTCCAGAATGCTTCGTCTTTTTCAGGAAGGCCACCTATACCACTTCTAATGTGGGTCACTGAAGGATATGGTCAGTAATGCATAGTGCTGAAAATGAATTGATTTTGTAGGGTGTATTAGTACATCCAAATTCAATCAAATAGTAACGGCAAATTAATTGCAAGATTGATCATAGATGCTTTAACTAAATGTTCTCCATTATCAAGTAGATATTATGGCAGACTATGCTGGAATGTAAAACTAAAAGCAGCTTCCTGCATGGTTTTTGGTGTCTGGTTGAAGATGGTCTTGATCATTTAAGCAACCCCCTAGTGAAGTTAGAGTATTAATCTTGATGTCTTGCTTCAGAAACCTTTCAAGACCAAGTCAATATGGTCTAAATCTGAGACTCTGCCAACCATTGGGGCTAAAGTCAACTTGGTAGACCTGGGCAGTCAAGATCTTTAGGGCTATGCATTCATTGAAGTTATCTCTCTTTGTTCAACTTGTCTGCGTTCCTTTGATCTCTAAAGGTCTGTTCTCTCACTATAAGGTATCATAATGGCCACATATGGTCACTCCTGGAGGCAGCAGAGACGGTTTGCTCTGCACTCACTCAGGAACTTTGGCCTGGGGAAGAAGTCTATAGAAGAACGTGTGATAGAGGAAAGCAGTTACCTGGTTCCTGAAATGCTCAAATCGGAAGGTTATTGAGAATTTTAGTCTTGCTTTGTCAATTGAATTCCCTTTCAAGTATTAAAACCATGTTTGCCAGAGACTAACACATGGTTTTCTTTGTTGAAGGCAAGCCTTTTGACCCCCAACATGCAATACAGAATGCCGTATCCAACATCATCTGCTCCATCGTGTTTGGGGATCGTTTCGACTATGATAACAAGCACTTCGCATATCTTCTGGAAATCGTGAGGGAGAACATCATTCAGTCAGGGGCATTTTTTGGACAGGTATGAACAAGTACTTTTAAGTACTGTTTTAAGTACTTACAAGTACTGTTTTTAGTTTACGACTATCCTAGTATCCAAATTGATCACCGTGGCCAAGTGAGGCGCCATTGGTGAACACCCCATCAAGCCAGCCACCACCTGGATTTTGATGCATGTCTGTTTGTGGAATTACAGTACGGATACATGAAGCATCCAAAAAGCTGACTTTCTAAGTCTCTTTCTTAGCTTTCTGGCTGTGCCACGCATCCATACAGTAATTCTAAAAATAGATGAGCACTGAAATCCAGGCTGTGACTATGTTGACTGAGTGTTCGCAAACTCTTAAACTTACTTTAAAAAAGGCTAATCAGTGTCTTCACTGTTATAAGAAACCAGACAGTTGTTATGGAGCTGGTTGAAGGTTTAATTCCAGGAGCAGGACTGGAGCCTCCTGCAGTTGATGCAGAATAGTTATATGTAGTCTTTTTCTTTTCCAGGTGTTTAACTTGCTTCCCATCATCAAACATTTCCCAGGGCCACATCAGAAAATGTATCAAAACGCAGAAGAGTTGAAAGCTTTCATCAGGGATGCAGTCAAAACGCACAGAGAAACTCTTGATCCAAACAGTCCACGGGACTTCATTGATGCCTACCTGCTAGAGATTGAGAAAGTGAGATCATCATGAACAACCACTCTGAAACTGGGAGAGTTGATGATAGTTAGTGGGAGTTACATTCCCAGTCCTAACCCTGAGTGGTTAACAGGAACTTTGTTTAAGGACCAACAATATTCTGGTGAAATCATGCTTGGGAACTAGATATGCTTGGTTAAACCAAATTGCTTTTTTTCTTGGAACAGCAAAAGTCCAATGAAGACTCTACGTTTCATGAGGATAACATGGTAATGTCAGTATCTGACCTTTTCCTGGCTGGAACGGACACCACAGCAACCACCATCAGATGGAGCCTCATCTTCTTGACTCAAAACCCAGATGTACAAGGTACTGAGATCAAGTTGATGCACTTGATTTCCCAAGGAATTGATAATGATAATGTATATCTTACATGTTCTGTTTTTCCATTCTCTATATATATAAACTACTGCCAAGTGTGTACATGTAGTTATAAAGTTGATAAAGGTGATAAAGTGCTCTGTTCTATTGCATATAATTCAAGGATTAGTTCATCTAAAAGTGAGAATTCTGTCTTCTATAAAATGTAATAGCTTTAAGGAACAGACCAAGTTTTATCTGTTATTTACTGAAATGCCCTTCTCCACAGCTCTCAAAACTCATTCATACAGTATTTTAGAACAGCATATTCATGTAACTGTTGATTTTGAGATGCACAACCAATGGCATTTGGTCTTGTCAAACCTGAAGTGACTTGAAAATGCACAAATGCGTATATTAACAGTTGTCAATTCATGGCTCTCCTGTTGGTCTTTTGTTGCTTTAAAGCGATAATTCCCCCAAAAATGAAAATTAGCCCATTATTTACTCACCCTCCAGGCATCCCAGGTGTATATAACGTCCTACTTTCAGATGAATCCAATCGTAGATATATTAAAAATTATCCTGGGACTTCCGAGCTTTAGAATGGCATAAGCGGGTGTTTCTCTTTATCAGTCCAAAACAAGTCCAATAAAGTGCATCCATCCATAATAAACAGTGCCTGACACAGCTACAGGAGGTGAATATAGGCCTACTATAGTGAATTTATGTGATTTTGTAAGAAAAATTTCCATATTTAAAATGTAAGAATCATTTTAATCTAGCTTGCGCCAACTGGTCGTACACGGAAGCAGCTCTGGGAGGATGACGCAAGACGTTGGTGACTTCGATATAAACCAAGAGAAAACTGGTTTTCCTTTGCTAAAGCAAGGAAACTTTGCTTCCTTTGCTTCTGTAAACAAACATTGGTTTTGCGCAAGACTCACTGACGCATGCACAACGCCAGTGTCTTACACTATCTGCCCAGTGCTGCCTTCGTGTATGACCAGTTGGCGCAAGCTAGTGCAAGATTTGTGGAATTACTGAATTAGAATAAAATGTGAAATCTGTAAGTGCAACAAGGTTGATACCGATTGTACCAAACAGGAAGTCCTATCCCAAACGCACCATTGGTTGAGCTAGAAGAGCAAGGTTTTGAAAGCACTTCTTTTCAGATGAATTTTTCATTAAATTACAGAGCGATGCCATGAGGAGATTGTTCGGGTGCTGGGTTACGACCGCTTGCCTAGTATGGATGACCGTGACAAACTACCGTACACGCATGCCACTGTTCACGAGATTCAGCGCTGTGGCAACATTGTACCCTCTGGCGTCTTTCATGAAACGACTCAGCCTGCAAAACTACGAGGATACGACATTCCCAAGGTAATAAATGGAGCATGGCTGTGTTGTGTTTCTTGATCGATTTCTTAATTGTTTGTGATAACAAATGTTGTCGTTCTAGGGCACTGCAGTATTTACTAACTTAACAGCAATTTTAACCAACAAGGAGCACTGGAAGTACCCAGACACTTTTAACCCAGAGAATTTCTTAGACGATAATGGACATTTCTTCAAACCGGAATCTTTCCTCCCTTTCTCCTTGGGTGAGTCACCTGTGACTATGACTTCAGTAGACCAAGAGCGAACACAACTAGGTTGATACGATTTTTTGTTTATCTCCATTTATCAGGTCCGAGGGTGTGTCTTGGTGAGAGTCTAGCTAAGACGGAGCTCTTCCTCTTCATCACTTCTCTCTTACAGCGGATTCGTTTTTCCTGGCCACCTGGTGTGAAGTGGCCAGACATGAATGGGATTGTCAGTGTGGTTCGCTCTCCTGAAGCATTCGACATCATCTGTCACAGCAGAGGATGCAAAAAGTGATCCATCAGTACACTTTCCAACATTTACAGGAGTTTCCATAGTTGTTTTAACACAACTTGTAGCCCTCAAGAAATTACATTCTAGTTTAATAGTTAAGGTTTTAAAAAAGTGGCACACATGATGTACTCACTGTAAAATGTAAAATCTGATATCACAATAAATTACTTAATTGCTGCAATAGCACTGTAAAGAAAAATTGTTCTTCCACTTATGATGTAATCTCTCATTTGACAGCCTGTATTATTATAGACAGGTGTGTACAGGTCTAAACTACATTAGATGTAAGTCTTGCCGATATGGTTCATATTCACATAGAGCCACAGCACACCCTGTTCATGTGCATGTTTGAAATTGTAGAACAGGTTAAGCTAATGCATCATGTACATCATTGTATGCATTTTATGTATATGCATGCAACAACCAATTCATCTGAGTTGACAAAACACACAAATGCTTTAAATATCAAAGATTCAGTATTTTTTGGGAGAATACTTTAATTAAAATGTTATTTTTAAAAGTCTTACAAAGTTCTTGTGAACATTTCTTCTAAAACATTAAGCAGAATGTAGTTAAAATGTGTTAAAATATTTTAAATATCATACTCTAAGACTAAGAAAAACAATCCCTGAGTTGTCTAATCACAGTTCATGCAACTTCCTCAATTTTACCATTATTTCCTGATTTGTGCATGATCACATACAAAAATAAGTGCTTTTGTGGTTTTCAAAGCTGTGAACATAATATATTAAACATTTTTATAATATATATTAAAGAATGCACTCATTTTAAGTGCTCTCTGTTCTTGATGGAAATCCAGTCACAATGAAAAAATGCTGTGATGTATAAAAAAATCCAGGTTATCCTAATTAAACGCTATTGTCTTTGGTCCAGTTTTGACTGCAAAATATAAAAATAAAAAGTCCTCCAGACTTGTCCTGTCCTACAGTTTAGTACCAGCAGGGAAAAGGAATGTCTGGACACCAAATCCTCTTAGTGTCACCACATCAGGCATGGACTCCAAGAGCTGGCGGACCGAAGCGTAGCCGTCGAGCACCTCAGAGGTGAGGAGGAGTGGACAGGACCTCCGTGCTTTGCTTAAAGTGACACCTTCAGGATATTGGGCCAACAGGTCCCGAAGTTCTTTCTTCAGCTTCATCAGGTCAGTGCTTGGTTCTGAGAATCGATGGATGAAAGGATAGATAATACTGCATGAATCTGGTAGCATATAATGCAGTACAGTAAGCTATAACTTGTACAATAACATTGGCAATTCTATTACACTGGACCTGGTTTGTTAGCTTCAAGATTACAAACAAATACTGTATTGATACAGTGTACTTTGGCAGATACTATGGTGCTCAGTACTTACAATGTTCGGCTGGTCATAGCTAATTTAATCTGAATGTAGCTTGTTTAAACTGGTCAAGTTGGTGTTTAGCTGGTTTTAGCTGTTTGGTCAGATGGTCTCCCAGCCTCACCAGGTAACAAGTAGTCGAAACACCTCTAAAACCAGCCTGCTAAACTAGCCATCCAGCTTAAGCTGTACTCCAAAGAACTTAAAATAATACCATGTTACATACTAAAATATGGTATTATACCATGGTCCAAAACAAACATGGTAATACAACTGGCATTTCGTTACTGCCAGAGGGTTTGATCCGTAAACTGTCTGCCTTTACCACTGTAAAATGTCGCGTAAACCGTACTGCAATTCTCTGTGACTAAAACTATATCAAAGTAGTTACAGAAGTCTAACATTTACTCACGTGTATCAGATGATGGTGGTGCTCCCGTGGCGAGCACTTTACTGTACAGCATCGCTCCGGTACCATTCTGTGTCATCTTTACCGAAACTTAATTATGACAGCGAATTCTGTTAATGTAAAGTGTTAAAAATCACCCGCTTGGTAACGTAGCTGTATTGATCAAATCGGTAAAACAAACACAACCAATTGTTCTACTTTGAACGAAGTTAAACACCGCTTCTGGCATTTAAACGCAATCGAAACTAACAGGTTACTTACATGATTCATTTGGGTCCGAATCATTTTATTGAGTCGACTCTTTCGAACTTCAAAGAATCGTTTAAAACTAATTCAGCTATGCAACAGTTAATGTAGCATTTTACATTTATAATGACGCCTATTAATGTATTTAAGAGTCTTTTAAGAACCACTATTTGTACACCAGTTGTAAAAGTGTACTATTAGTCAGCTGTTTTAAACAAATTTGTAAGGTCTTGCTGTTTCAGTGGTCTAAGTTTAACCTGTACAATTCAGTCTGTTTTGCACGGCTTTCAATCGATTCGTTAAAGAGAACCGATTCCAAAGAACGATTCGCGAGCCGAACCGTACGCTTTCGTTTTCGCCTTTGTTTTTAAGGAAGAAGCCCAGTAACATTAGCCTATGTGCTTCTTCACTTTCAGACATCGCATATTAGTTTATCGAAACGGAAACTTACGTCACAAAAGCGTTTCAAATGGATCTAAAACGACGCTAAGCGTTAGAAAGCTGTTTTCCTGGGTTCATATATCTGTGGTGTAAGAAAGCAGCAGTTGCAAAAAATCTAATACTGAGAAAATCGCCTTTTAGGTTGTCCAAATTTAGTCCGTAACAATTATTAATCAAAAAAAAAGTTTGATATCTTTATGGTAGGGAATTTACAACATATCTTAATGCAACATGATCTTTACTTAATATCCTAATGATTTTTGGCATAAAAGAAAAACCGATCATTTTGAACCACAATGTAGGTTGTTGCTACAAATATACTTATGGATTTGTGGTCCAGGGTCACATATGTGTTTGATATAGTTGAACTGAATGATTACTATATTCATATGGTAGACCTAATTCAAGAAATACCAAATTATGGTCAAATATACAATCCACAAAGTGTGTAAATGTGTTGTGTTGCTCAATGTTGCATCAAGTTTATTTCATCATGAACTTGTGACTGAATGTTTTTGTACTTCACCTTTGTCTTAGTTGTACTCTAACCTTTACACACCTCTTGCATCATGTGATTTAATGTGGAACAGTTGTCCTTTCTGATTATATACCTGTAAGATAATCGGTCATGTATGCACAGTCATTCAGTCTTCTATCATATCTCTCCTTCTGCAGCAAACCAGCACTTGGGAACTATTGTGAACTTTGAGGAATTCCCTTTGGGAAAGGGAAGGAAATGGGAATAGGGTGTGCTTTCCTTCTTTTGTAAGTAGCTGCAATGCTTAAACCTTCTGTTTTGATTGTTCATAGATAGCATAGTAGCTCATGTTGTTTGTTATGCTTGACATTTTAGGATGAAAGTACTGTTTGCATTTATTATATCAGTCATATCTACACAGCTGAAAGGGTTAACTGCATGGCAAACTCCCTCACTGACTCCGCCCTCTTCCGCCTTTTCTGCTTTTATAAATCTCGCCGGCCAGCCGCTTGCCCTTGTGTTTGTCTTGGAATGAATCTGTCACCATGTGGACGACTCTCATGAAGTTAGACCTGACCTCTGTATGCCTGGCTCTGTTTCTGGGCTTCATCTTTATGGTTCTGTTTGAGATCTTCAGGATTAATTCCTACAGAGATCAAATTCCTCCTGGTCCCAGACCTCTGCCTTTCATAGGAATTTTACCACATTTAGCAAAGAAGCCAATGGAGTTCATAAGATCAGTGAGTCCTTGCTAAGTTTCTTGATAGGGACTTAACATTTAACTCTTGTGTATTTTGAAATTAGATGTTGTTCAGAATGTAGTAACACCTTTGTGTTAAACAACAGTTTATAAATTTACATGCTCTCCTCTGGGCAGGTGTCTCAGTATGGAGAGATTTCTACTTTGTATATCGGTAGGAAGCCAACAATAGTCTTAAATACTATCCAGGTCACTAAGGAGGCATTGGTTCAGGAAGCTTTTTCTGGAAGACCATCTATGCCTCTTATAGAATGGATAACTAATGGACTTGGTCAGTAACAGAAATGTAGACTTCATAATATTTCATTCTAGAACCATTTTTGGTTCCCCAAAGAACATTTCAGCGAATAGACCTCAAACAGTTCTCTTTTTTAGGTATTATAATGGTCACGTTCGGTCACTCCTGGAGGCAGCAGAGACGCTTTGCTCTGCACACGCTCAGGAATTTTGGCCTGGGGAAGAAATCAGTAGAAGATCGTGTGATAGAGGAAAGCCGCTATCTGATTGCTGAAATGCTCAAAGCAGAAGGTATGAAATGTTTATGCTCTGTATGTTTATGCTATGCATTTCTTGCATTTGTAACAATAATAATGTTGAATTTCACACATATTTTCAATATATAAATTCAAATTTATATTTGCAATGGATTGGATACAAAAGCACAGATCTTTTCCACACATACTGATTCATGTTTTTGTTCTTTTTTTTGTAGGCAAGCCTATGAACCCCCAACATGCCATACAGAATGCGGTTTCTAATATTATCTGTTCCATCGTGTTTGGAGATCGCTTCGACTATGATAACAAACGCTTCTCATACCTTCTAAAAATCCTGAATGAGAACTTCATGCTCGCAGGGTCACCTGTGGGACAAGTATGATCAAATTCTTCATTTTTGGCAAAAAGTTTTTTTTATTAATTTATTTGTTACTGGCCATGGCCACTCTATGTGAAAATTATTATTATTATTAAGTCTTTTAATATTTCAAAAAACATTTCAATCAAGATGGGCCCATTATCTTCAACAGATTTTCATATCTGTCTTCAATAGATTTTCAACTTAGCCCCCTTCATCAAGCATTTCCCTGGACCACACCAGAAGGTCATGCGGAACGCCACTGAGTTATTGGGTTTCATCCGAGATGAAGTAAAAGAGCACAAGGAAACTCTGGATCCAGACAGCCCGCGAGACTTCATTGATGCCTACCTGCTGGAGATCGAGAAAGTGAGATCACTGTTAAAGAAAGAAGAGTTCTCATTTATCCATGTAGCTTCAGTAAACTGATGGATTTGTTTCATCTGGAGCAGCAAAAGTCCAACAAGGACTCCACGTTTCATGAGGAGAACATGGTTATGTCAACAGCTGACCTGTTTTTGGCTGGAACCGACACAACATCGACCACCATCAGATGGGGGCTCATCTTCTTGATTCAGAACCCAGATGTACAAGGTGCTAAAGCTAAACATTAGGACTGGATAAAAACACCAAACAGTCATGTTCTGGAAGATAACTTGTTATTAAAAACAAGACTTACTTTTATAGATCTTTGCAGCCTTAATGTGCAGCCACATACAGCTGAGGTCAAAAGTTTACATACATCTTGCAGAATCTGCTAAATGTTAATTGTTTTACCAAAATAAGAGGGATCATACAAAATACAAAATAACATATTTTTTTAGTTAGTACTGACCTGAATAATATATTTCATGTAAAAGATGTTTACCTACAGTCTACAAGTGAAAATAATAGTTGAGTTTATAAAAATAACCCCTTTTAGAGGTTTACATATGCTTGATTCTTAATACTGCTGTTACCTGAATGATCCACAGCTGTTTTGTTTAGTGATAGTTGTTTATCCCTTGTTTGTCCTGAAGAGTTAAACTGTCTGCTGTTTTTCAGAAAAATCCTTCAGGTCCCACAAATTCTTTGGTTTTTCAGCATTTTGTGTGTGTTTGAATCCTTTCCAACAATGACTGCATGATTTTGAGATCCATCTTTTCACACTGAGGACAACTGAGGAACTCATATGAAACTATTACAGAAGGTTCAAACACTCACTGATGCTTCAGAAGGAAAAATGATGCATTGAAGATCTGGGTAAATGTAACTTATTTTGTCTTCTGGGACACATGGAAGCATCTTCTGTAGTTTCTGAAAGGCAGTACTAAATGATAAAAGATAATATTTAGGCAAAATAAGAAAAATATACACATCTTTGTTTTGTTCAAAAGTTTTCACCCCCCTGCTGTTAATGCATTGTGTTTCCTTCTGAAGCATCAGTGAGCGTTTGAACCTTCTGTTTGAACCTCTCAGTTGTTCTCAGTGGGAAAAGATGAATCTCAAAATCATACAGTCATTTTTGGAAAAGGTTTAAACACACACAAAATGCTGAAAAACCAAGTAATGTGTTGGACCTGAAGGATTTTTCTGAAGAACAGCGGGCAGTTTAACTGTTCAGGACAAAAGAGACTCATGAACAACTATCAAAAAACACAGCTGTGGATCATTCAGGTAACAACACAGTATTAAGAATCAAGTGTAGCTATATGTAAACTTTTGAACAAGGTCGTTTTTATAAAATGTGAACTATATGTAAACGTCTTTTATGTAAAATATATTATTCAGGTCAGTACTAAATAAAAAAGAACATGCATTTTGTAAGATCCTTCTTATTTGGATAAAATAATTAACATTTTGCAGATTCTCCAAGGTGTATGTAAACTTTTGACCTCAACTGTAGGTGAAAATATGTAGGTCTAGTGTATTATTTCTGCACCTTAACACTATTCTATGATGAAGTTCAAGCGTGGCTGTTTTCTAAATCTACTTCATTTTATTACATAACACAGAGCGATGTCATGAGGAGATTGTTCAGGTGCTGGGTTATGACCGTTTGCCCAGTATGGATGACCGTGACAAACTACCGTACACGTACGCCACTGTTCACGAGATTCAGCGCTGTGCCAACATTGTACCTTTAGGTGTGATTCATGAAACGATTCGGCCCACAAAATTACAAGGATACGACATCCCCCAGGTAATGAATGGAGCGTGGATGAGTAAATGAATGAAGTTAATTAAGTCATGATTAAATGCAGCTTGAAAATATATAAGATTATGTAAGAGTACTTTTTGTATGTCTTCAATGAGTTTCATTTAAAAAAAGTTAAATTAAACTCTGCTAAACTTTCCTCATTCAGGGAACTATGATCATGTCAAACCTAGATGCAATTCTCAGTAATAAGAAGCACTGGAAACATCCCAGAGCCTTTAACCCGGAGAATTTCTTGGATGAGAACGGGAACTTCTGCAAACCAGAGTCTTTCATCGCCTTCTCACTGGGTGAGTCAGCTGTTTGTGAAATTAATAAACAGATTTAACCACGAGCGAAAGTTACTAGACTGATTTGTGTTTGTTTATCAGGTCCGAGGGTTTGTCTCGGGGAGACTCTGGCGAGGACAGAGCTTTTCTTGTACATCACGTCTCTTCTACAGCGGATTCATTTCTCCTGGCCGCCTGAGCCACAGTCCATAGACATGGATGGGATCATGGGTATCGTCCGCTATCCTCAGACCTACAACGTTGTCTGCCGCAGCAGAGATACTAAGGATTAACCATCAGTAACTCAAAACATATCAAACAGTCATCATCATGTCATTTCTGTAAAAAAGTCATTTATTTCCAATTTTTTGCAGCATCGGTTGCAATCAAAATTAAGTTAAAGTTTTACTTGTTTGGATCAGTCACTTTGACAAGTTTTATTATAATTACTTAATTATTGTATTTTATTGTATAATAAATGTATACACATGTATAGAATTTTTTTTTGTAGCTTTTACTACAGGTGAAAACAACGTGCAATCGAACAGTTCTCACTTAGTATCTTCTCATTTCCTTCCACCAGTATCAGTGAACATTAATGTGTAAATTTACAGTCAGACCTGCACCAGAGCACATCATACAGAAGTATGTTTATAGGTGGAGTCATATATGCATTTGTGTCAATGCTTTTAATGTTGTAGAACTGGTTTAGTTACTGGATCATGTTACTTGAATGATCATGTTGTGACATATACAGCAAGGTCATCTTCCAGAGGCTGAACAGATGGTAATGGACAGTTATGCTAAATCTTTAACCTAATATCAAATTTTGATTTATCTTAATCATCCTGCCCTATGTTGTACATTAATAAACAAAGAAGGTACATTTTTAAAGGAATAGTTCACCCAAAAATGAAAATAAGATGAAAATTTACATTTGGTTTATTTCTTAATCTCATAAGATTTGGAGAAATTTATCATTACGTAACTTGCTCACTAATGGATCCTCTGCAGTGAATGGGTCCCGTCAGAATGAGAGTACAAACAGCTGATAAAAACATAACAATAATCCACAAGTAATCCACACCACTCCAGTCCATTAATTAATGTCTTGTGATGTGAAAAACTGCTATCATATCAATGTAGCCAGCTAATTTTCAAGGAAAGTTGCTAAAGGCAGGTTGATTTGTTGTGAAAAGTTGCTAAATGATGTTGTGATATCATTGGATGATGCTGTCATTACGTGACCATGACGCAAAATTGAAGAAAATTCCATAAAAACAGGGCAAAATGTACTGTTAATATTGAAAAAAAAAAATTCTTAATTGATTTTTCACAGACATTTTACCTGTATTACCTGTATTAGGCATTTTACCTTTAAATTACACTTTGATTTTGTGTAGGTTTATAGAAAATGTCTGTAAACGTAATAGATAATGTCCTGGCAGAAAATTACCAGTAGCTGACCTTTTCTGTTTTTCTACGTTTTTTCTTACAGTGTACCCAACTGAACAACAATTAACCAATACAATAGCTAAAGCTAGTTAAAAAACAAATGAAATCATAAAAAGATTATTCGCAATAAGTGCTCCGAAGTCCCGCTCCAAAGTTCAAATCTAAATCAAATTATTCGCAATTCGTGCTCTGAAGTTTCAGTCTGAATCAAAAGATTCGTGAACTCACTCCTAGTTCCGATCTAAATTAAATGACTCGCGCTCCGTACTCCGAAGTCCCGATCTGAATCAAATCATTCGGGATACGCTCTCCAGATTGAAAAAAATCGCGAATCTGTAAGTTCCGATCTGTATTCGAAATTTAGATATTATAATCAAAAGATTCACAAAGCCGCTCCAAAGTTCCGATCTAAATTAAATGATTCATTGATGTCCCGATCTGAATCAAATGATTCCCGATACGCCATCCGATTGGACAGCTTCGAAAGAATTCATTTTTGCGACTCAGTGGTTTAACTGATTTGAGTTTCGAAAACCTCCGTTTCAGCCATCACTATAGGTGCTTTTTAAAACGATTACAAGTGATGTCGAAATTCGAAATTCTCGTTCACGAGATTCAGCATTCCTTGGTGAAAAAACAGCATATGCTGGTAGGTATGTTTTGATGCTGGAATGCTGGTTAGGTAGGTTTTGATGCTGGTTTAAGCTGGTCCTTTGCTGGTATATGCTGGTCCTTAGCTGACCTAAACCAGCAAAGGACCAGCTTAAACCAACATCAAAACCTACCTACCAGCATATGCTGTTTTTTTCACCAGGGTTGTGCCAACATTGCACCTCTTGGAGTGATTCGTGTAATGACTCGGCCCACAAAACTGAGGATACGACTTTCCCAAGGTAATGAATGGAGCATGGACAAATAAATGTTAAAGTAAAGTCCTGACTGAAACTCTTGACGTTTGCCCTGGGTTTGTTACACCCAAAACATTCTTTTGATTCAAATCTTTTCAATGAAGCAGTTGATCCAGCTCACAGAATCCGCCTTAACGAATTGCTCACGAACAATATGACTTGAAGGTGTGTGTATATATTACACTTCATCATTAGAATATAACAAGTGATAAAGCACATTTTTCAAGAAAAAAATTAAACTATAGTAAGAATAAAGAGACTAGCATAAGAGATTAGCCTATATTTTTATTCCAACAAACCAAAACAAATCATACATTAAAACAAGTTGTGTACTACACTTGTCCAGTCACCTAAATTAATGACATAAATATAAAAATAATGTAAGAAAGTTCATACCGTGTTTACAAATGTACACAGTGAAATCTCAAAACCGGATTATCTGAAATTAATTACTAATCCAATGTAAATTATGACTGATTCCAGTATGATGGATTTGTTTCTTACAAACATACACCTTTTGGCTTCATAAGAAATCATTTAATCATTTCATTTGTTAATTTTATGACTGACACATTGGGATGAAGAAACTAATATATGCATTCATCATATTAGTCATTTCAACACAATTGAAAGGGTTAACAGCAAATACAACTCTTCCAGTGTCTCCGCCCTCTTTCGCTTTTACTTTTATAAAACTCACCGGGGGTCCGCTGTTCTTGTGTTTGTCTTGAAATGAATCTGTCATCATGTGGACTAGTCTTTTAAAGTTAGACCTGACCTCTGTATGCCTGGCTCTGTTTCTGGGCTTGATCTTTACGCTTCTGTTTGAGATCTTCAGGATTCATTCATGCAGAAGTCGAACTCCACCTGGTCCCAGACCTCTACCTTTTGTGGGAACCATACCACGTTTTAAGATGCCATTTGACACTATAAAATCAGTAAGTCTTTGCTGTGTTTCTAATGAATTTAACATTCAACTCCTACCTGCTTTGAAATTCTCATGCACTAAATTTATTGTGGATCTTCTCCGAGCAGCTATGTCAGTATGGAGAAATATCTGCTGTGTATTTTGGGAGGAAACCAATGATAGTCCTTAATACAATCCAGGTCACCAAAGAAGCCTTCGTTCAGGAAGCTTTTTCTGGAAGACCATTTATGCCTCTTGTAGACTGGCTATCCAAGGGACTCGGTCAGTATGTTATTTTGTTTTCTGAAATGTGGATTTTATACTATTTCATTTAACACTTTTACAAAATGTTCCAAAAGGAGGTTTTCACAGCAGATTCCAATAAGAATCTTTACATCTAAGAGTGTTTCTTGGGTCTTGAGAGCCAAATGACACCATGTCCCTTTGCTTCAAAAATGTGTAGACTGAATTTAGTACGTAATCAGATTCCAGAAGGTCGGATATAAAACGGATCGTTCAGCTCCTTGATTCTGATTGGTTGCGCCGCGTTCGAAGATGTTGTAAATTACTCTATAAACATACACCTGTGACCTCATTACATAAGTATTCCTGCGTCACTGAGCTTGTGTTGCTGCGGTTCCGTCCATACATCATTTCAGCAAAATTAACTTTTTCTATTTATTTAATGAAGTAAGAGTGACCTCTGCTGGCGTGATGTTGGCATCATGCACCTTTAATTAATTTCCCCCCGTCAAAGATGCGGGAAAAATATCATATATTGGTTTTGAAACACAAATAAATAACGCGCGTAAGAACAGTGTCTGTTCTGATTTGAGCCCATTGAGACCCTGTTTACACTAGTGCATTTTCAGGATAGAGTGTTTTCATGACGACCCTGGTGAAAAAAACCAGCATATGCTGGTAGGTATGTTTTGATGCTGGTTTAAGCTAGTCCTTTGCTGGTTTATGCTGGTCCTCAGCTGGTTTATGCTGGTCCTTTGCTGGTTCATGCTGGTCCTTGACCAGCAACATGACCAGCAAAAACCAGCAAAGGACTAGCTTAAACCAGCATCAAAACCTACCTAACCAGCATTCCAGCATCAAAACATACCTACCAGCATATGCTGGTTTTTTCACCAGGGGAGTCATCAATCGGTGAAATATAGGCAGCATTGAATGTAAACAATGAACAGAACAGAACGAAACTCACATGTTTTAGATTACTGCAGCTAAAAATGGTCAATTATTGTCATGTTTTGGGCTGTCCTAATCGGTCGGACCGGGAAAAACATTTGGTGCAGTATAGACTGGCAAAAGTTATAACAAATCAAGGAAAAGAGTGCAAACAACTGTCTGAGGAACAAAAGGCGTTTGTGGTTGGCCAGACTGAACCTGGATTTCCAGAGAAAGAATCTTGACATCGTGTTTTCTCTTATCATTTCCGGTCAGATAGGTGAAATATTCAGCTAATATCCGGCTAATATCATAGTTAATATAACCACCTATTAACTTTAGTTTGTCAAAATATTGCGCCCTTTCCTGCTTACGAAGTCCTTTTTCATATGATTTAGCAGGTTCCACACCTTTTTCCTGTGCTTTAGACTGCATTAATTAGCAGAACAACGTATTCATTAACCATGCAATGTTGTTTACATCCGAGTATCGCCAATATGGCCGCGCATCCGGGTAACTGACCAAATCCTAAAGCGCAAACCCTCTATTGCGTGTATTGTCACTGTGCGGAACTATTTTTTTCTAGCGGAAGGATAGGATTTAACTTTAAAAAAGTTATAATAATACATTTATTTTTTCTGTCCACGTTGTGCTGAACAATTAGCTGTGCTAAATGCACAGAAAACCGGCTTATTGCTTTAATCATTTTTCTCAGGCATAATAATGGCTCCCTTTGGTCACTCCTGGAGGCAGCAGAGACGCTTTGCTCTGCACACGCTCAGGAATTTTGGCCTGGGGAAGAAATCAGTAGAAGATCGTGTGTTAGAAGAAAGCCGCTATCTGATTGCTGAAATGCTTAAAGCAGAAGGTATGAAATGTTATTCTCTATTCAAACTTTTAAAGGTCAAACAGCAGCCAAGAACTTTTTCTACAGCGTTTCTTGTATTTGTGACATTAAACATGTTTTCCAGTTGTATTCCCAAATTCTTAAATTCAAAATTCTGTTCTCACTGGGTTGTATATAAACTGGCACTTGCCTTTTTCACACATACCAATATGTTTTTTGTAGGCAAGTCTGTGGACCCACAGCATGACATACAGAATGCTGTTTCTAACATTATCTGTTCCATCATGTTTGGAGAGCGCTTCGACTATGATAACAAACGCTTCTCATACCTTCTGAAAATCCTGAATAATCACTTCATGCTCACAGGGTCAATTGCGGGACAGGTAACGTTCTCCATTTTATTTTATTTTATTCATTTATTTGTTATTGGGCGTGGCCACCCTGTGTGAAAATAATTATTTGCATTATTTTAATATCAGAATATCAGAATTTGAATACCGTATTTTCCTCGGAGGTCTTATAATGGTTTGTCTATCTTAGATTTTAAACTTAGCCCCCTTCATCAGGCATTTCCCTGGGCCACACCAGAAGATCATGCAGAACTTCAACAAGTTATTGGGTTTCATCCAGGACGAAATTAAAGAGCACAAAGAAACTCTGGATCCAGACAGCCCGCGAGACTTGATTGATGCCTACCTGCTGGAGATGGAGAAAGTGAGGTTGCCATTAATGAAAGAGTTCTCATTTATCCATGTAGCTTCAGTAAACTGATGGATTTGTTTCATCTGGAGCAGCAAAAGTCCAATGAGGAATCCACTTTTAATGAGGAGAACATGACTATGTCAACACTTGACCTGTTTTTGGCTGGAACCGACACCACAGCGAACACCATCAGATGGGGGCTCATCTTCTTGATTCAGAACCCAGATGTACAAGGTGCTAAAGTTAAACATTAGCTATTTTTTCCCAACAATTTCTATGTAAAATATATCTCATTATTTAAAATGATAAATCTATTGTGTAACACTAATTGTGTTTCCTTAAGGAAATGCAAATCTGACTTCCCTTTGTTGCATAAAACAGAGAAATGTCACGAGGAGATTGTTCGGGTTTTGGGTTACGACCGCTTGCCCAGCATGGATGATCGTGACAAACTACCGTACACGTACGCCACTGTTCATGAGATTCAGCGCTGTGCCAACATTGTACCTCTTGGAGTGATTCATGAGACGACTCAGCCCGTAAAACTACGAGGATACGACATTCCCAAGGTAAGGAACGAAGCATGGATATATGAATTAAGTTAAGTCATTATTCACTGTAAAATGTAATATTTTCCTTAGCAATATGTTTGTTATAAATAACTTCTTTTCAAATCATTGGTTGATCCAGAAAAACCCGTTTGAATGGACACCATGACTTAAGGGTGTGTAAAGGATATCAGAAATCATCCTCAGAATAATGTCATAAGTCATAAAGCATTTTTTTTTAAATATAGAAAGTAGATTAAACTAAGAATAAAGAGACTAGATTAAGAGATTATATTTTATTTCAACAAACCTACACAAATCAACTTTAAAACAAGTTGTGTGCTGTACGTTGTCCAGTCACCTGAATTAAGTTGTTTGAAGATTATGCAAGAACGTTAATTAGTGATGAATCTGTAACTGGTTTGACAGTAAACCATTATAAAAAGTCTTAAGGGTTACTAGTAGTGTTTCATATTTGAATCATTAAGACCATAGGCTGTTTTGATTATCATGATTTGATGACTCGTGGTAAATACAGCTCAGCATTAAAAGTGCTGTATGTATATTTTTGGCTGTACTAAAGCATAAAAACACTATAATACATTTGCGGATACACTACCAGTGAAACGTTTTTGTTTTTAAAGATGTCTTTTTTGCTCACCAAGCCTGCATTTATTTGAAAGTACAGCAAAAACTTTTACATATTTTTACTATTTAAAATAACTGTTTTCTATTTGAATATATTTTAAAATGTAATTTATTCCTGTGATTTCAAAGCTGAATTTTTAGCATCATTACTCCAGTCTTCAGTGTCACATGATCCTTCATAAATCATTCTAATATTCTGATTTACTGCTCAAAAAGCATCTATTATTATTATGTTGAAAACAGCTGAGTAGATTTTTTTCAGGTTTCTTTGAAAAGTTCAGATCAGCATTTTTCTGAAATGGAAATCTTTTTAAACATTATAAATGTCTTTATCATCACTTTTGATCAATTTAAAGCATCCTTGATAAATAAAAGTATTAATTTCTATAATTTATTTCCCCCCAAAGAAAATAAAAAATAGAAACTGACTCCAAGTTTTTGAATGGTATAGTGTATAATGATCTGTTTTTTGAATCTTTCTATTTATCAAAGAATCCTGAAAAACAGTTTTAAATATTGATGATAATAGTAATAGTAAAAAAATGTTTCCTGAACATCAGATCAGCAAATTAGAATGATTTCTAAAGGATCACATGACACTGAAGACTGAAGTAATGATACTGAAAATTTAGCTTTGATCATAGCAATAAATTACATTTTAAAATAGATTAAAATAAAAAACGGCCACTTAAAATAGTAAATATATTTCAGAATTTTACTGTTTTTGCTGTACTTTGGATCAAATAAATGCAGGTGAGCAGAAGAGACTTCTTTAAAAAACTAAAATCCTACTGGTCAAAAACATTCGACTGGTATTCATGAAACATGCTAAGTTTACATACTTGCTTCTCCAAAAAACAACGCTACAGCCAGTTATTCTACTTTGAAAATGTGCATTCTGTGTCGGAACATCTGTTTTTGTTTTGATCTGTGTGATTCTGCCCACTTACAGTTTACCCAGTGATATTCTGGTTGCCAGTTTGCAGAAAACAGCACACTGCAGCCATGGAAGCAAGCAAACAAACATGCTCAAAGATCGCAGATTCTACCCGATCAAAAAAGCCTTGGCATCCATAACATCTTTGTTACCCTTCAAGGTTGCATATTAGTACCTTAGAGTAGTAATGTGTACGCTTATGGTACTATTAAGAACTCTGTAGGGGTAAAGAAGGTGTCCCAATGAAGGTTCTGCTCCAATTACACACAGTTTTTGCAATTTTTTGAGTATGGGTTATGTGTTTTATTTCTGAAAAGCTTAATTCAGCTCTGCTGAACTTTCCTCATTCAGGGAACTATGGTCATGACAAACCTAGCAGCAATTTTCAGTGATAAGGAGCACTGGAAACATCCCGATGCTTTTAATCCAGGGAATTTCTTGGATGAGAACGGGAACTTCTGCAAACCAGAGTCTTTCATTGCCTTCTCACTGGGTGAGTCAGCTGTTTGTGAAATGAATAAACAGATGTAAACACAAGCGAAAGTTACTGTATTGATTTGTGTGTTTGTTTATCAGGTCCGAGGGTCTGTCTTGGGGAGACGCTGGCGAGGACGGAGCTCTTCTTGTACATCATGTCTCTCCTACAGCGGATTCAATTCTCCTGGCCGCCCGAGCCACAGTCCATAGATATGGATACGATCATGGGTGTTTTTCACTTTCCTCAGAGTTTCAACATTGTCTGCTGTAGCAGAGATACTAAAGAGTGACCATCAGTAACATGAAACATCACACAGACATCATGTCATTTCTGTACAAAAAAAAAAAAATTCCAGTTTTTCACTTGACATTAGTGTATGATAACAGTTTTGAATATTTAAGCACAACTATATTTTTGTGTTCATGTAATCAAAAATTACATTCAAATTTTTGACAATTTTTAATATAATCGTTTTATTACAAATGTATGTATTTTATTGTATAATAAAGTGTGTGCACATGTAGTTTTATTAGATTTGAATAGCAAAACTTTTACTTTTAAAATGCAATGCAGTCGTTTTTTTAAACATTCCATTCAAATCTAAAGTCTTTTTTTCCCTTCATTTTTCCCATTTTAACAGTGAACATTAATGAGTAAATGTACAGTCAAACTCTGCACCAGAGCACACAAGCCAAACAGCTGATAAAAACATTACAATAATCCACAAGTAATCCACACCACTCCATTAACATCTTGTGAAGTGACAAATCTGTCATTAAGATGCTTTAACTTTAAATCTTCACTTCACTTCAAAAAAAAGTCCATAATCCAGACAAGCATAGACAGTCCGAGAGATTTGATGCAGTGAATGTCTTGTAAATGCTGCCCTCTGGTGGACAGAAGCTCATTCACAGCAGTTGAATCCTGATCAGTGTCAGTCTGTGTCAGATGAAGCCTGAAATGAAACCTTCAGTGCTGCTTCATTACTCTTCTCAGATGAGTTATGTTAGCTCTTCCTGTCAGACACCGGAATATTTTGGCTGAGTAATAGTGAGCTGATTTAGTAACAGATGCAGTTCTGAAGCACTGCAGAAAATCTGAGGCTTCGTCAGTAGCTTCCTCTTGTATTGTGGTCAAAACATATAAATATCCTTAAAATAAAATAATCTCATCTGAAATGCAAAACCAGGGCTTTGTCTCTAGAACCTGAATATGAGTCTAATTTGCCTTGTGCCAGATATTACCTTTTGAATAACCAGAGTTTGATGAATGAATGCACATAAGACGTAAGCACTGGTTTAAATAAATAGTTAAAATATAAAAAATGTTATTATTTTTAAAACTGGATTAAAGTATCTGATTGATATATTTTTGAATCTATCTATCTATTAATTAATTGGTTTATTTATTATACCTATATTTATTTTGGAATGATGAGTTTTGTGTTCATCTGCTTCTCCCATTTGCTCTTTTTTTTACATTAATTACTCTATACACTTAAACAATCTGATACAACAATAATTCTCAAATATTGAGCCTAATTGTACTGCTAAATTGAACATTCACTTAAATGGAATGGGATGACTGGATTCTTTAAGATGATTTCCTATTTAACTGTCACTAACTGAACTGCAGATGTCATACTATTTAAAATTAAGCTACAAATTCGATCATTAGGCCTATGCACAATGCTTTAATCTAACATGTAATTTGAGGTGCAGGTCATCATTAATAGAGTGTTTCACTAGTTAGCAATAAACTGGGGTGCGTTTCCCGAAAGCAACTATGGTCGTAAGTTCCGTCGTTACCAATAGATTTCAATGAAACTAACGACCATAGTTAGCTTACGATGCTTTTGGGAAACGCACCCCTGGTTAGCTCACCTGAAGATGTTCGTAGATTAAATTTGTGTTGGGTGTTTCGACGTTGAAAGCAGTTATTTTAGGAATGGAAATTTTCTAAACGTCATACTTTTTTCACTTATTTCAACTGATATGTCATTTGGACGTTGTTTTTTTGGGCTAAATCAAGTCGGCCCGTCATTAACTACTTTTACTCCAAAAACTGACGTTGAAAATTGGTCTCTGTTTGATCTGTCTGATTTGGTTCAAATTTAGCCAAACAATCGACGTTTGTTAAAACGTGTGTGTGTGTGTGTATGTGTGCACCTGGTATTTATCACGTTATGGGGACCAAATGTCCCCACAAGGATAGTAATACCAGTACATTTTGACCTTGTGGGGACATTTGTGAGGTCCCCATGAGGAAACAGGCTTATAAATCATGCAGAATGAGTTTTTTTGAGAAAGTAAAAGTGTGCACAGTCTCCTGTGAGGGCTAGGTTTAGGTGTAGGGTAGGTGTAGGGCGATAGAAAATAGGGTTTGTACAGTATAAAAACCATTACGCCTATGGAATGTCCCCATAAAACATGTAAACACAACGTGTGTGTGTGTGTGTGTGTGTGTACTTGTTTTTGCTACATTGTGGGGACCAAATGTACCCACAAGGATAGTAAAACCTGAAATTTTTGACATTGTGGGGACTGGCTTGTGGTCCCCATGGGTACAAAAGCTTATAAATCATACAGAATGAGATTTTTTGAGAAAGTAAAAATGCAGAAAGTTTTCTGTAAGGGTTAGGTTTAGGGGTAGGGTTAGGGTAAGGGGATAGAAAATACAGTGTGGACAGTATACAAACCATTTGCCTATGGAGAGTCCCCACAAAGATAATAAACCAGACATGTGTGTGTGTGTGTGTGTGTGTGTGTGTGTGTGTGTTTGTTTGTATATATAATTTTAAGGGTCAGATTTGTCATGTATTTGAAAGAAGTATTTTATGGCCACAACTGCTGCATTTATTTGATTAAAATACAATAAAACAGTAATATTGTGAAATTACCATTTTAAAATAACTCTTTTTTTTATTTAAATTTTTTAAAAAGTGATCAAAGCTGAATTTCCAGCATCATTACTCCAGTCTTCAGTGTCACATCATCCTTCAGAAATCATACTTTGCGAAAACAGAAATAAATTACATTTCACAATATATTCACATAGAAAACAATTATTTTAAATTGTAATATTTCACAACATTACTGACTTATTTCAAAAACTGACCACAAACTTTATTAACTCAAGGGATTCAAATATTAGTCAATCTATTCTAATAAAGAGCAAGAAACTCTTAAAAATATTAACGTAAATAGTTGTTTTTTTGGCAACGCTTTAGATTACAACCCGCAAAGAACTACGTAAGTAAACTGAATTTACGGTGTATGTTTCTGTAATTATAGTGTACCTATAAAGAACGTACATGTAGGTATAAGGGAACAATATGTTATATTTGGGTAATAAGGGGATAACAAACCAGATATTCAGCCTGCAAAGAACTACATAAGTATACTGAATTTACGGTGTACGTTTCTGTAATTATAGTGTACCTATTAAAGAACGTACATGTAGGTATACGGGAACAATATGTTACGTTTTGGTAATAGAGAGTAACAACCAGATATACAACCTGCAAAGAACTGCGTGAGTAAACTAAAGTTACGGTGAATGTTTCGTATTTATATTGTACCTACCTGTAAGTATAAGGGAACAATAGGTTACGTTTGGGTAATAAGGGGGTAGCAAACAGATATCCTACAAATAACTTATAATGGATTAATTTAAAAAACTTAACAGGTACCTGTTCTATTAAATCGTACGTTTGGTGTATCTATACGTAAGCTTTTTAAAATTACTGGGAAAATATACTCTTGTTCCATGTAGTTACAGGGTAATTGTGCCCTCTGCGGGCTGTAAATTAAAGTGGCGATTGTTCCCCTCTTGTTCAACGAAGTTAGAGGGTAGGTACAATACATATAACAACGCGATGTAAAATGTGGTTTTACAAAATGTACATTTATTTACATTTTTACAGACACTAAATGTACAATACTGACATATTTACATCATCTAAACATTTAACGTTTACTTAATATGAAATTATAACATTTCATTCTGTTATGTGTGATTTCTGTTGCCAGCTCGTTTCCAAGAATAGGTCTACATAATGTTATCATGACTACACGTTAAACCCTTAAAATAAATAATATTTCTGCAATCGTTTAACCATTCATGTAATATTAACTTCGTTTGCCGTGGTGGAACACAAAGGCGTTTTCTCCGACATGCTGTGACTAACAATAGAACCATAAAATACACCGAACACGCATCATAATTACAAATTAAACAATTTTATTTGTGTGCTGTAACCCAGATCTTCAGAATCCATACGATTTGCGAGGACCAGAACCAAATTCAAAGCTTTGTCCGGCGATCTTCATCTCCATCTCTAGCAGCGAGTCCAGCAGCAACAGCCATAAACCCGTGCTAAAGTGCATTTTGCGACAGGAAAATCGGACGTTCATTGGCTCTCGCCTGCATTCGTCACAGATTACGACATGCCGTGTTTCTGGTGAGATGTGTTGGAATGACGCGCGGGCGCCTTCGAGGAGTGGATCAAGACAATAATCTGGATAATATTTTCAGCGATTAACAATTTAAATTCTGCTCTCATCCTACTGCACCTCAAACCTACTGTATTCCGCCAGAGAGGACTGCGGCTGCAAACGCATCGTTATTTGGATTACTTTTTTGTATGGCTGTTGACATTTTTGCAATAAATAAATGATTGTGATTGCACTTTCCTGTTTTTCATATTGTTATTACTGTTCAGTCATAGTTAACGTTAGGTTTAGAGGTAGAAGTGGGATTAGCGACTATAAAAAATATTTTTAGATATATTTTCAGATTGTGTGTTTATGTATTGAACCTACCCTGTAACTTCCTTGAACAAGGGGGTAACAATCGCCACTTTAATTTACAGCCCGCAGAGGGCACACTTACCCTGTAACTACATGGAACAAGAGTATATTTTCCCAGTAATTTTAAAAAGCTTACGTATAGATACACCAAACTTACGATTTAATAGAACAGGTACCTGTTAAGTTTTTAAGTAATTCCATCATAAATTATTTGTATATCTGTTTGCTACCCCGTTATTACCCAAACGTAACATATTGCTCCCTTATACTTACAGGTAGGTACAATATAAATACGAAACATACACTGTAACTTCAGTTTACTTGCGCAGTTCTTTGCAGGTTGCATATCTGGTTGTTACCCCCGAATTGCCAAAACGTAACATAGCCTATTGTTCTCTTATACCTACACATACGTACTAATAGGTACACTATAATTACAGAAACGTACACCGTAAATTCAGTATACTTATGTAGTTCTTTGCAGGTTGAATATCTGGTTTGTTATCCCCTTATTACCCAAATATAACATATTGTTCCCTTATACCTACATGTACGTTCTTTATAGGTACACTATAATTGCAGAAACATACACCGTAAATTCAGTTTACTTACGTAGTTCTTTGGGGGTTGTAATCTAAAGCGTTACCGTTTTTTTTCCTCTGGTGATTTGTAATCCCAGAATGCAATGCACAATGGCATAGATTCCCATTCTCTATACCCAAGCTACACACGCTAACACCATGTCTAAAACAGACACGATAGCTGTCGTGTCAAGTCGCACCACAACAGCTAAACACCGTGTCATGCCTTATTCAGTGTAGATAGCATCACTGATTATAATATTTTATTTTGTCTGGAGTAGACACCGTGTTAGAACTCTTATTAAATATTGTTACATATGATATATGTATGATGCCATTCATAATAAATAGAACTTTTCTTTTTCAGAGACTTCAAATCATTGATAAACCAAAAGGTAATTATAACTTATTTCAAGAGTAATAATAACAAGAATAAAAATGCATCTGTGGCTTAATGAGAACTTTCAATCCACTGAAAAATAAGAAGCAATATTAAATACATCGCTTTCTTCTCAGCTTTGTGCATTTTTACATGTATTAATTAATCAATTTTTTTTTACTTTAACTTTGTTTAAATTTTTAACATCATAATATTGGTTGTCTTCTTTTTTTTTCATTGTTTAGCTTCCCCAATTAAGCAGACCTGAGCAGCTGATCAGGGATCACCAGAAACTCTGCAGAACATTGGTCCTCCATGCCCAGGACTGGACACCAGTGTTGTAAGTCATCAATCTAGTAGTCATCCTGCCTCTCTGAATTCGTCATGTTCAGAACATATTGCAGGAGATCTCAACACTGTCTCTCAAGGTCCACTTACATGCAGAGTTTTGCTCCAACCTAGTCCAGTGCGCCTGAACAAACTAATCAAGGTCTTTAGATTTACTAACTATAAAGTCACAAACTGGTGAGTGTAATCAGGTGTGGACCTAAACTCTGGGTTTGTAGTGTATCACTCAGGTCCTCTAACACGTACGTGTAACAAAGTATTTATCCTAATGTATTATAAATAGCATTAATAAAAGTTCTCAGTTTTACTGTTGTACATAAATATCAGTGGTGACACACTGATTAGTTAATAGTCACTAATGAAGAATGAGGACACTTTAATTTGTACAGAAATATGCAATATTTGACTCATATTCAGTGACATTATTATCTTTTATTCCCTTTTGTTTGTGTGTCAATCACAGCTAAAAAAAAAACACAAAGGCCTTTCAGCCATAGGTCACTCCATCTTTTGCTGTGTAAGTACTTTTTTTTAATGTCAAACACATCATGTACTTTTGGTTAGGTTTTTATAACCGTTTTAAGGTCACTGTTTTGGTATGGTTCTTATGTACTATCCTTTTGAACATTTCAGCAGCTGACTTTTTTTAGTACTTGCATATTAATTTTAATTGTACCACATGAAACTGTGTTGAAAACTCTTAAAAATTGTTCTCATGCTGTAAGTCAGTTCATACTCTTTTGTACCCTGAGGTGGAAATGGCCTAACAGTAAAGAAAACTGTATACTTTACATTTTGGAGAACCATTGTTTTTTTGTTTTTTTTTTAACATTTACATTTTGGTTGTTGTTTTCTTTCTCACTTTAGATGCTGGGGAAAAAACAGCCAGGCTAAAGCATTCAAAGTGGAAACTTCTGTCGTGGCTCAATAATCCAGGATTAGGATGGTGGAAGGAACAGAAGAACCAGAAGATCAGAGATCAGGCAGAGATCTACCGATGCCCCTGAGGAAACAGATTTACCTAATGTTTTAGTTAAACCAAAAATTTTCAGCACTCACCTTCATGTCGTTCCAAACCTGTAAGACTTTTATTAATCTTTGAAACATAAGCCTCAGAAAGGTAGTAAAGACTTCATTAAAGTAATCCATGTGACTCCAGTTGTTTAATTTCAATTTTATGAAGTGATGTGAATGTTTTGTGTACACAAAAAACATTGTATTTTTATTCACATTGTATTTTATTCATCTCATGCTGCTTTTGTGAAAATGCATTGGAGATACATAATTTGTAAATAAAGACGTAATTTTATTGTCGTTGCTGTTTTTTTTGCATACACAAGGCATCTGTTAAAAATATCTTCATTTGCATTCTTTTCAAAAAAAAAAAATTCTTTCGGGTTTGGAGTGACATGAGGGTAATTAATTAATGACAGAATTCACATTTTTGGGTGAAATATGTTCTAATGTGGTTATAATTGGTCATTGTTCTGTTTTATAAACATTTTCAATATTTTAAAGAATAAATACTTTGAAGAATACTAAAAAAATATCATGGTTTCTACAAAAATATTGGGCGACACGACTGTTTTCCACATTGATAATAATCAGAAATGCTTCTTGAGCAGCAAATCATATTAGAATGTTTTCTGGAGGATCATGTGACACTGAAGACTGGAATAATTATGCTGAAAATTAAGTTCACAGGAATAAATGACCTTTTACAATATATTCATACAGAAAACAAACATTTGTATAGTTATATTTCATAATATTACATATTATTATTTTATCAATGTTTAATCAAATGCAGGCTTAAAATGTGAAGGTTTTTTTTAATGCATGTATTTAGTGTGTCAATAAATGTTTTGGTACTCTTTTGTGAACTGCCTTATTTTGAAAGTAATTATGAATATGAAAAATAAAAATAATGAATTCACGGTTGATATTAGGACTGAAAAATACGTCTTTTTACCTTTCACTTTACAACCCCATTTTAACGTTGTTTAGACGTCTTTTCGACATCGTTTCGACAAGTTTTTGCTGGGTATATAGTGCTGACGGTGTTGTAAAGACATGGCTGAGGAACAGACAAAACGATTCAGTTGAGCGAGTCATTTACGCTGGAACCGCCCCGACTGATTCAAACTCGAATCACTAGCACAAACCAGATCAAAAGAGCCATTCATTTTCGAATTTCGACATCACTTGTTACGATTTAACAAGTTATCAAAATGATTAACTGAATCATTTGATTAAGATCGGACTTTAAAACGCGTAACGCGAATCATTTGAATTAGATCAAGACTTTGGAGCCCTTTTCACGAATCATTTGATTTCGATCTGGGGTGCTTCTCATTTCTTATTTGTGCATCCTCGTTTCCTACGAATTATGTCTAAGTTCATCGTCTGTGTACTCCGGTTCAAAAAGGTAAAGTATGGCGAAAAACTCCATCTTATTTTCTCCTACAACTTCAGAATCGTCCGACATCGTTGTACCTTTTTGTTTGTAAACAGCGTTTGACTTACTTGCACTTTCTTAGTCTTTGCGCGTTCGTTTTGTAAACACTGGGTCTGTAGTTCCACGTGACTTTTCGTCGTGATTCAGTAGTGCGTAGCGCCGTGGACGCACATCCCAGAGCCTGTGCTACATGAGCTTTTGTGCTCTTTACGACTGAAGACAGAAAGACATGAACATTTTGGATGACAAAGGGGAGTAAATTATTTGTGAATTGTTGTTCTGGAAGTGGACTTCTCCTTTAAGAGCCAGAAGGTGAAAATGTTTTGAATTTGAAGATCAGGGTGAATTGAACTTATTATGTCTTCTGGGAAACACGTAAGTATTCTCTGTAGCTTCTGAAGGGCAGTACTAAAAAAAAGATATTTAGGCAAAATAAGAAAAATGTACACATCATTCTGTTCAAAAGTTTTCACCCCCGGCTCTTAATGCATTGTTTTTCCTTCTGTGAGATGATTTTTTTTTTTCCCATAATTTTAGAAGTGCTCTTGATTGTTGGACAAAACCACCTTAAAATGGTAGTGTGTTTATTAATTTTTTTTAGATCATGCAGGTTGAAGTGTGTCAGTTCGATGGCGGTCAGCACGTAAAGAAAAAACAAGTGAAATCTTTAACTGCATGACATGTTTGTGACTTTTGTCGTGATTGTTTCATTTGTCAGTGAGGAGTGTCAGAACTGCTGTTTAATTGAGTGTGTGTCTGTACTGAATCACTGTTTGACTTCTGCTGATTTTGCACAAGTGTGTGACGTCCTGATGAAGTGTAATTGCAACTTCAAGTAAGCTTGACTTAACAATTTTTTAATTTCCAAAGTTGTTCAGTGACTCAGGCCGTGAATTGTGGAAATGCTAATACGTGGGTGTGTGTTTCATCAGACTGTCATGTAATTATCATTGCTCAATTAAACGAAGAGTATGGCTATTAATCTTTTTGTGATATTAAAAATCTCTTTCTTTTTAATCATAAGAAGCAAGGAAGATTAGTTTGATCCGAGAAGAGACGTTGATCCAGATTATGACCTAAATATTTTTAATGGTTTTATTAGTTAGGTCAATATAGTATGTTTGTTTTACTCTGTTTTTGCTTGGTTTGCGTCTGTTTAAATCAGTGTCGTTATGTCTAGGTATATGTTTCTTCACTTTTTTTTTCCTCCAACACTTTAGGCCTCAGTCATTAAGAAAATTATTATTTTTTAAATTGATCTATTAAACTTGTTCTAAATATATTAATTTTATAATCACTGTGAATCAACAACAACAATGTAGTAAATTTAATATACATTTAATTATTTTTTGTAATTTATTTATTTTAAAAATATTTTTCATTTTGAGTCAGTATAATAATGACAATAATAATAGTAAACATTTAAAAATATTTTTGTTTATTCATTTTAACAGCTCTCTCTGTATTTGTTTGTTTTCTAAAATCAGAATCATATAAAACAATAAAACAAATCAGAATCTATCATTTTTGTAGGGTACAGTCTTTAGGGAAAAGTGCTTTATAAATAGTATATAATTATTTATCAAATGTACTATAAATTTATTTATAATCATTATGCTTTTATTGTATTTTTCATGTTAGAAAAAAGATTTTTTTGCATCTTTATGCTACACTTACCGACGCAGTCTTTAAGAAGTGCTTTATAAATTTATACTTTTATTTATTTGTTTATTTTCATGTTTACATTTATAATGTCTATTTTAGTTATAATAACTTCATTTGTATGTTTAATTTAGCAGACACTTTTAACAAGTTGATTGCTTTTAGCCATTTATTAATTATAAAGTACTTTCCTTGACAGTTTTTTTATGATAATAATGAGGTACTTTCCTTGATGTTTACATATTTATGTAAAAATAGATAAAAGTTTAGTTTCACTCTTTAATCTTATTTTACATTTAATAATTCTTTGGAAAAACCTCTGCTCTTTTTTTTATACAATAACAATCAATAAAGTGGCATTGAGAAGAAGGTGAATGCAAATATGCCAATGTTTTAATATGCAAACCTCATCGGTATTACTTGTTCCAGTTCGCACCCACTTAATAATAAACTGATCAATCGTTTGGCCTGAATCTGTGACATTGTTATAAATGTGACATGCAGTGTGACCCAGACCGACCTACCTTTTCACATATATTTGGCTCTTTTCACACCAGACAGATGAAATCACTCTCTATCACTTTGTTTATGGTTTTGGCACATGGGTCAAGCAGGTTTCTCTTCTTCTGTGTCACCTGCAGAGGGCTTTAGTGGAAGCATGTTTAATTAATGTTAATTTGCCTGTGTGCATGTGTGTGTGTTTGCTGTTTGGGTGTGAAGGTTCAAAAGGTTAGATATGCACAGTGTTGATATCTATAGGGTTTGACGTGCCATACTACTCATACATGCTTATACTACAAAAATAGTGAACAGTGCATGCATACGTCCCACTTTACATTAGGTGGCCTTTACTACTATGTGCTTACGTCAAACAATAAGTACAATGTACTTACTGTGTTCATACTGTATTACAAAATGCAATATGATCTGCTGCTATTGAGGTGGGATACAGCTAAGGTTAGGGACAGGTTTGGTGGTATGGGTAAGTTTAAGGGTGGGTTAAGGTGTAAGGGATGGGTCAACAGTGTAACTATCAATGTGTATATATATATGCATATATTTATCTGTAATTACACTTATTTAGCATTTAGAAATGGCAATAATAAAATTAATAATAATAATTGTAAATTATGTTATTATTATTATAGCAATTTCTCACAGCTTAATATTACTACTAATACATTTAATAATAAATTAAAAGGTTTTATTTGTCTTGTAAATATTTATTATTAATTATTATTAGTAGTAGTAGTAAGCTTTTAGAAATGGCAATAATAATAGCAATAATAATAATAATAATAATAATTGTAAATTGTTATTATTATTATTATTATTGAAATTTAGAAGCACTCAGAAATAGCTATATTATATTATATTATATTATATTGTTAAGCATTAACAAATTACATGTATTATTATTATTATTAATATTATTATTAATATTATTATCATTTTTAGACTTTCAGAAATGGCAATAATAATAATACTAATAATAATAATAATAATAATGTTATTATTATTGATATTTAGAAACACTCAGAAATGGCAATAATAATAAAAAAAATTATTATTATATTATATATGTTATTATATTTTATTTTATTTTATTTTATATTATATTAATTGTATGATGTTATATCATATTATATTATTAAGCTTTTAGAAATGGCAATAATAATAATTGCAAATAATGTTATTATTATTATTGATATTATTATATAATTAGAATCACTCAAAAAATCGCTTTAATAATTTTATTATGTTATTATTATTAAAATTAAAAATTTATTATTTATTTATCATTTATTATTATTATTATTTATAAGCCTTCAGAATGACAACAATAATAATAATAATAATAATAATAATAATAACAACAACAACTGTATATTACATTAGTATTATTATGATTGATATTTAGAAGCACTCAGAAATGGCTTTAATAATTAAATCGTAGTATTATTAAGCCTTGAGAAATTACATTTATTTATTTATTTAAAAGCCTTTAGAATGGCAATAATAATAATAATAAGATTATTTATTTAGAAAATTACATTTATTATTATTACTATTATTAATAATAAACATTCAACAATTTCAGTACAATTTTGATAATAATAATAATAAAAAAATATATATATTTTTGTTCAACATTTTGAATTGCTTTCATGTATAAATACATGTGATTCACAGTTTTTTTTTTATTTTTTGTGATTCAGAAATTTTGAGCTGATTCTGGTGCTTTGTGATTCATAATGATTTGTTTTTCTTTAAGTATTTCCAATTCCTGGAAGAGATCCAGTTTCCTAGACTCTAAGTGTCATTATTGTAGTTCATCAGCCTGTCACCTCCTCCATAATGAAGTAGGAGTGTCTACAACACTTAAATAAGAGCCATGAACAGGTGCTGCAGTGCAACTAACTTGACTAACTCATCAGAGACGGTCTGCCAGAACACCCGAACTTCACACGCCAGACGACTTCGAGCACACAGGTAACACTTCATTACAAATACTGCATTTAATTCACCACTATAGACATTATGCTTAAGTTATCAACAGTGTTTATTGAAATACCAGAAATATGGTATTGCATTAAGGCAATTAGCTGCAAACATTATATTTTACATGTTTTCTGATATGTTATATTGAAGTATGCATTGTCTAGTTAAATACGCACTTAAACTTGCATACACTTCTAGAAAATAAATCTGAACGTCAGATAAAGCCAGGTTCAAAATGTTGGTTTTATTTTGGCGATATATTAAAATCAAATGATTTTGTAGAGGGAATTTTGGATATCTCTTTTTATCACTTTGTAAATCAGAAAATACTGTCAACAGTCTTTTAGTGCATTTTTAGGAGTAAACTGTTTGTATAAAACCAGGCGAAAGATATATAAACAAACGCTTCTATAAAAACCTTCAGAATATAGATGAGAACAAACCTCTAAGTTTTTCAGCATGTTGGTCATCTGAAGCCTTGCCAACATTATTTCTAACATACATCACATAAAACCGATAAAGCTCACAAGGATCATTAAATGTCATTACGCTTTGATTTATATATTTTTATCTGCATATGATTGTGTGTCACTTTTAGCTGCTGGATGACATCATGCACTTTAATTCAGCTGCTCCGCGCGTTCATTGTGGGAGGTGATGGGTGTTAGAGAAGCAAGAAGCTCTTGATAATGATTTTATAATTGTACAATTACAATGCTCACTAAAAATAAGAGTTTGTCATTAATTGCCATATGTATTTATATACGTGAGAGAAACTTGAGGACAGATTATCAGGCAGCAGGCTTTGCCGTGACATTTCAATGAGGAAAAATAACAGTAGAAGGCATATTGTTTGGTTTTAGTATTTGAACACAAGCTTTTTCAAAGCTTTTTTTTACTTTATTATGAAGATATGTTAAAATAATAGTGATAAAGGTGCATCCTAGAAACACTTTCTTTTCTGTCTGTCTGTCTGACTAAATTTCAGTAGCTCAGAGAAAGCCTTTTGGATCAAAAGATAACATTTGTTTCATTTAAATTCAATTAAACATGTTTACATTTTCAGTCAGTGTATGTGAACAGCGATTAGAAATAAATAATTAGACATTAATTTGATATTTACATCTGCTCATTTGGCAGGCACTTTTATCCAAAGTGACATATTTATTTATAATTTTTAATAATACAATTTAATTATATATATATATATATATTGGTTTATATATATATATAATATACAACAATTTTTCATGTAATATTTTTTGGTTTCATTTTATTTACCAGTACTTGTTTGCTAACATTTGATTTTATATTAATGTGAAATTTAAATAAAAAATGCAAAACATTTGAATATATTTTTTTCTATTTTATTTACACACACATATATATATATGTTTTACTTAATATTTATTTGTTTCATTTTATTCTATTCATTGATTAAAAAAACATTTAACATATGTATTTATTTATTTATTTTTCTTTCAATATTTCAGCCTGCTTGCAGAAATGTATCGCTATAACTTAAGGAATGAAAATACTAGAAGGCCTGCTGCGACTTCGGCTGCAACTTCCACTGCGACTTCGGAAGCAAATTCAGGTTCAGGTGAGGAGGAAGAGGATGAGGGATACTTTAGTGCTGTTCATCTGCATGAACATATTCTTTTTATTCTCATTTCCTCTCTTATTCTCAGACTCGCTTCTGAAAGTTCAATCTGTCAACCTCCTGAAATCCAAGGGTGGGCAGAACCGACGCGAGCATCACACAGACGCTTTCTTTAGCGACAATCTGATCATCCGCAGAGGACAGACCTTCTACATGGCGATCGAGTTCTCAAGACCCTTCAACCCAAAAAGCGACAAACTGGCACTGCAGCTGATGTTAGGTGAGTTAGGTTCGCAAAACCTGTTTGACAACAGTCATGTTTTTTCATTTAATCTCACAAGGTACTCAGAAATGACTTTTAAAATCTCTTAATTTGACACGTTAAAGAGTCAAACGTCTCCTCTACAGACAACAGACTCAAGACCGGACTTGTCTGCATTTCCCCTTACTGTTTGAGTTTGTTTAGTGAATATTTTTTCATAATTACAGCAGTTTTTCCTTCTCATGCTTGCCAGACACACCTCTGTTAGAACGTTTCTTCGCATAATCGGATTCAGGGATTTCTCTTCAGCCAGAATTATGAAATCAGCATCAGAAGAAAATCAAATTAAAAATCAGGGGTATTATAGTTACCATAAAACCTATAAAAAAAGTTACTTGAAATAAAGTAATAAACTGGAATTAAAAAAAATGTAAAGAAAAAAAGATTATCATATTTTACTTCAGCTAAAATTTTTAAGAATAAAATAATAAATCAAATAATAAAATATTAATAAATAACATTCAAAAATATATATTAAAATGGTAACATTTTTAAAACTTTAGACATAGAACTAATTGAAATTTGCAATTGTAATTTTATAATAGTATCAAACTGAGATACTATTCTAAACATTATAACAGTTTCCTAGTTATAGTAAAATAACACTGAAAAAAAATCACCATTAATGTCTGAAAAAAGCAGAATCAGAAATAAAATCAATATCAGGACAACTTGAATCAAAATAGTCAATCCATATCAGATGCATAATAAAAAAAAAAAAATCTGTATTAAAATCATTCAAAAACAAAAAACAAGGAGAACCAAAATAATTATTAGGAAATTAGGTGCGTTAAAATGTATTTTAATTATTTTATTTTAGTTCGTATATCTTATTTTAACTAGTGTTTTGTTAGATTTGTGCACTCAGTCTAGAGCTGTCACTGGGGTGACCTTTGTACCTATTAGGTTCGCTTTAATACTAATATCTACCTTTAAGGTACCAAAATAGACTCTTTAGGGACAAACATGTACACTGTAAAAAACAATTTGTTGAGTCAACTTAAAATAATTTGTAACCTGGCTGCCTTAAAATTTTAAGTTCAGTCAACTCAAAAAAAGTTTATTCAACTTGAAATGTTAAATTATACTAAGTGACAACTTAGATGTTTGAGTTGAATCAACTTAAAATTTTAAGGCAGCTGGGTTACTTACCCATCTGTTAAGTTTAGCAGACACAAATATCTAAGTTGTTACTTAGTACAACTTAACATTTCAAGTTGACTAAACTTATTTTAGTTGACTGAACTTAAAATTTTAAGGCAGCAGGGTAACAAATTATTTTAAGCTGACTCAACAAATTGTGTTTTTTATTTTTTACAGTGTACCTTTTACAAAGGTACTGCCCCAGTGACAGCTTTTGTACCTTTATTTCTGCGAGTGTGTGTGGAAACTCATAAAACATAAACATGCAGTGGCTAGAGAGATGAAAACATGTTTTTCGTTCAATGTTTTTACCTGGAGTCTGATACATGAGCATTGTTTGAATGACAAATAAGTGTGTGACAAAGAGTTCAATTATCTTGCACTTTATTTGGAAAAGAAAAAGGGTCAGATGAATTTATTCATTCGTGATGGATGTGAGTCATGAAGTGCTTGGTCGGGACTAGCGATTATGCGACTTAATCCGTCTAATCCAGCTGCTCCTTTTTTAATGCATCTCTAGCAGAGTCACTGACAGATGATTTGATTAAAGCTAAATCATTAAGACGGCTTTGCTGACGGTAACGTTTCCATGTCTTTGATGTCTTTTCAACGCAGAGCCCATGTTCATCAGGAGTACTGGGATTAACATCTCAGTCCCGTTGGTGAATTCACTGGAAGACGGCCTCTGGCAGATGAAGATCGTAGAGCAGAAAGACAATCAAATCCATGTGGTGGTCAACACTCTTGCCACCGCCTCCATCGGCCGCTACAAGTTGACCGTGGAGTCTTTCTCACCAAAGGGCAAGCTGCAGTTCCCCTGCACCCCAGACGACATATACGTGCTCTTCAACCCCTGGTGTAAAGGTACGAAGGATTCAACGGAAAACAACTACAATTGTTTTTTCCTTATTTACATTAATGAAGTAACACTACATGTATCTGTCTCTCCTCAGGTGATCCCGTGTATCTGGTTAATGAAGCGGAAAGGCAAGAATATGTTCTGAATAGCATGGGCAGAATTTACTACGGAACTGAGAAGCAAATTGGAGAAAGAACATGGAACTTTGCCCAGGTGGAGAAACACAGTGTTTTATTACATTATAGATTGAACAGGATTATTATTAGCATTATTAAGTAGGGAATATTTGGCGACAGGCCATGAATTATTAGAAAATAATGCACACCCGAAGTGGTGATGCAAAGCGGAGGGTGTGCATTACTTTCTAACAATTCAGCAAGTCAGTTATTTTGCTTATAGTACATTTGCCACACCTTAAGACATTGTTCACACGTTGTATTTCAAGACATTGTTTGTCCTTAAAACACTCTTATGAGTAGGACTAATTTCTTATCTCATCCCACGCCTCTGTTGCTAATTACAAATGCCATCGTCTGAGCAGCGCTGGCAACTGTGCATTTGTTATTATTATTTTAAATTATTTTCAATTTTTGTATCATTGTTAAAATGATTTCATTCATGATTTTTATTATTCTGCATTTGTTTTATCAGTTTGAAAAGGATATCCTGGAAGCATGTCTGTTCCTTTTGGAGAAAGGTCAGGTCGCTATGGCCGAATGGAGAGATCCAGTGATTGTTTCCAGAATGGTATCTGCTCTGGTGAGTCCCATTCACAAGACTTCGACATGGCTTCATAAGAAATCATTTATAAATTATTATTAGAATACAACATGGATTTTAGAAGGTGAATTACAGTAGCCAGCATGTGACAGTTGTAGATTCATATGAAATATTTATCAACATTTACTTACAGAAAAGTAAGATGCATGATTAAATAACTAAAAAGGTTTTCTTTTCTTCTGTGCCAGGTAAACTCCAACGATGACTCCGGTGTTCTGATAGGTAATTGGAAAGAGAGCCATGCAGGTGGGACGGCTCCCACTGCTTGGAGCGGGAGCGGCGACATCCTAAGACAGTATTACAAATCTTCAGGGAGGCCTGTCAAATTCGCCCAGTGCTGGGTCTATGCAGGAGTCGCCAATACCGGTATGTTTTGATATTTCTTTTTATCACTCTATAAATGAACACTGTCAACAATCAGAAAGCACTGTCATAAACATGGAAAAAAACATTGCTCTATATAAGTTTGGTGTCTGCTGTATGTGCTGCTGAAACAGAGAAAAAACCTTTTAAATATATGTAATGTAAGTCAAATCTACAGATGCAATAAAATAAACATTAGAAGTATACTTTATATACTTTTTTTTATGTTTTTAGGAATAAGATGTTATGTAAGTCAGTCCGAATTATGTAAGAAGAAACCTTTAGAATATAGATAGGAATAAAATTATTTTTGCAATGTTTTTTCTGTTTCTCTCTCAGTGTTGAGATGTCTTGGTATTCCCACTCGTTGTGTGACCAACTTTAACTCCGCTCACGACACGGACCATTCCTTGACCACAGACATTTATATTGATGAGAAAATGGAAGTCATCAAAGACAAGACCAGCGACTCCGTCTGGTAAAAAAACAACCTTCACCTTAACCTTTACCTTATTTTACAAACTTTGTAAAATAAACTCTCGAACATCGGCTCTTTTTCTCTTTAGGAACTTCCATGTGTGGAACGAGTCCTGGATGACCCGTCCTGACCTGCCTGCAGGTTACAGTGGGTGGCAGGTTGTTGATGCGACCCCTCAGGAGCCCAGCCAGGGTTCGTACCGCTGTGGTCCCACCTCCGTCTCTGCCGTCCGCAACGGACAAGTTGAATTGAAATTCGACACTCCGTTTGTCTTTGCCGAAGTGAGCGCTTTCATCTCACCCTCATTTCTGATGACATTTTAAAATTTGCACTCTATTGAAAACATGGCTGAAATCATTTCACTGTACATCCTAGGTGAACAGTGATAAAATCTATTGGCAGAGGAAATCCGATGGAAGTTTCAGTCAGATTGGAGTGGAGAAGAACACCATCGGTCGGAGCATCAGTACTAAAGCTGTGGGATCTGAGTCGCGTGTGGACATCACAGATCTTTACAAATTCCGAGAAGGTAACAAAACAAATGCATCTGGTTCAAAACCTAGAAAAGAGTTTTAAGCATAAAAAACAAGGTAAAATTAAGACATAAAAGTCATAAGAGAGGAAACTGAAAATTAGAAAATATTGGGGTTTGGAATAATGGGTTTGGCACTCCAAAAAAGCAGCAACTCACACTCCTCTTTACTGTCTTATCACGTCCATCAGGTTCAGCGGAGGAGCGTGCTGCTGTGGAAAGGGCCAGTCGCTTTGGCTCCAAACCAACTTTGTATCCTTTATCCAGCGGCAATGATGTGAGCGTTGAGATCACCATGGATGGGTCAGGACCTCGTATCGGAGGAGATGCTAGACTTGCCATCGTCCTGAAAAACAAAAGCTCAAGTCAGCGCACGGTCAGTCTGCTGTGTGAGGTGATTGTCAGGTACTACACCGGAGAGCTGAAAGCCACTTTGAAGAAGGAGAACATTTCTGTCAATCTCGGAGCACAAGAGAGTGAGTAAAGCCGTTATATAAATAAAGTCGTAATATGTAGTCTTAAGGTACTACTTTAAACTTTCTAAATGTGTAAATAAGGAAAAAAGTTGTCATTTTAAAGGGATAGTTCACCCAAAAATGAGTTACTAACCCTCAAGCCATCCTAGGTATATATGACTTTCTTCTTTCAGACGACCACAATCAGAGTTATGAAAAATGTCCTGGCTCTTCCAAGATTTACAATGGCAGTAAATGGTGGTCGAGATTTTGAAGCAAAATAAAGTGCGGCAAAATAATTGTTAGTTATGGCCCTAGATTAGTTGAAACATTTCAAAATACGACTACATTGACTGCAGCTATTTTGTCATTGAAAAGTTCTTAAAAATAGTATTAAAATATTGTCTCATTCTAGTGAACCAAGTATCTGTATTTCGTCTCATCTTGTACGCTAAGTTTATTGTCACACCCCTAGTGCCTACGAGCATGATATAGCTCATAATTTTCCAAGTGTATATTATAGCTTTAATTTTTCAGGTCAGTCATATATTCATTAAAAAAAAAACAGTTTGAATAAGGAAAGCGGTAACTTTGCCATAGTATCCTTTCAAATGTTAAATTTGCCACAGTCATTGCATGCTTTGCATGTGCTGCACTTTATTTGTACCATTTTGTTTAATTAGTATATATATTTGAATCTGAAAGATAATTATGATGTTGTTTTATAAGTGAGATCACTGATTTTAGTTTTTTTTTTTTGTTTTCTTGAAAACAAAAAAAGTAGTATTTGAAAAGTCCTTGAAAGTCCTGAAATTCATTTTGCAGCATCTGAACGAACCTTGTTCTAATTCATGGCCAGTGTTTTGTTTGTCTCTCTCCTCTGTGCTTCTGCGTTCATCTATGTCATCTGCCTGAACGCCACTCTCTTGTGAATGTGCATATGACAGTTAGCGGAAGCTAGAGATTATGGTTTATAAAGTTTTAAATATGGATATTGTTCTCACACAAACGCATTGATTCACATCAGAAGTCGTTTATTAACCCCCCAAAGTCATGTGGAGTACTTTCTATGATGGATGGATGGACATTTTAAGGCTTCAAAATCTCAACAGCCATTTACTACCACTACAAAACTTGGAAGAGCCAGAACATTTCTTAATATTAACTCCATTTGTATTTGTCTGAAAACAGTAAGTCGTAAGAGATTATGGGCAGCGAGCAAAGACTGTCATTTATGCCATGTTCCCTTGTCTCTGTTCAGCCAAGACAATTCCTTGGAGTCTGCAGTATAGAGAGTACATGAACCATCTGGTGGAGCAGGGTGCTCTGTTGCTTGTGGTCACCGGACAGGTCAAAGAGACCCAACAGATTCTGGCCACACAGTTCAACTTCAGACTGCGCACACCAGACCTCATCATCACTGTACGTCAATGAGCCACTAGTCTTACATCTTTCTTACTCTCAAATCTCATTCTTGGTTTTGCACATCTGTGTTCAACATGGTTTCATGCATCTAAAGGCGCCATATTTGAATTGCACACAAGTGCAAATGGGAATTGAGAATTAAGTGTCCTAATTTTTAAAAATCTACATCCATTGTGTTTTTACTGTTTCAGCCTCAAGGACAAGCTGTGGTGGGTAGAGAGTTCATAGTCAAGATCGTGTTCCAGAACCCACTGTCAGAAGTGTTGAGGAACGTTACGTTCCGTATTGAGGGACTGGGAATGCAGAGCGTCAGGAAGATTGCGTATGGGTAAGACTTTAAGTGTTTAAGAGCATTTTGAGGTGTGACATGTTTAAGCCTTTAAATTTGCTGTACTACATTAAATATGATAAAGCATACAGAAAGTCTATAATCTCTTTGTGTCTTTCAGTGATGTAGATAGGCTTAAGACAATTACACTGATGGAGAAGTTTATCCCCACCGTCGCTGGTCCTCAAAAGCTCCTGGCATCGTTGGACTGCCCTCAGCTTACTCAAGTGCACGGATTCGCTGATATTGTGGTCAGACCAAACTAAAAAATCACTGTCTTTGTAAAGCCTTCTTAAGCTCTCAGATGTCGTGAGGACATAAGAATATTTACGAGATGAAATGGTCATTTAGAGTTACAAATAATCAAGTACTTTCATATGAAACTGATGTAAGTCAACAATAAAGATCCTTTGTGTCTTATTTTTATCTTGTCTGTCTGGGTTTGTTTGTGGTTTGATTTCAAATATCGCCAGTGTTTCTTGGAAACTGCACTTTTAATGTGCAAATAGTGTAAGAAACTTTTAGAATATCTGGGTTGGTTGTTTACGTCCTTGACTAGAGAAGTGGCAAATATTGAGTTCATATTAAAAATATTAGTTTTAATTACAAATAATGTTTGTGTAAAGTGGGAAGGAGAAGCTTGAAATGAGATTCAGGTGTGAGTAGCTAGTTAAATGACTAAGAAGGCATAAAAAGGCATAATAGTTGTGCTCAACGTGCTGCCTTTTTTCTCTGTTAGACCTTTTCATACAGGTATCTGGGTTAATAATGTGATTTGTTTGTGCTGAATGCTTGCAACATAATTGCGCAACTTGCTTATTTAATGTTTTTTAGCCTGATTTATTGACGGTGTTTACATTTACTGTGGATATATATATATATATATTTTTTTTTTTTTTTTTACTCTGTGTGGTATTGCTTGTTTGTTTTGTTTCGTATAGGGCCGGGTGACATTTGGCCTCCTCTGGCGTCGGTGACCTGGGGCCAGTTGCATAAACTGCTTAGACTAGTCTTAAAAAGTTAGTCATCTAATTTGTTTTCTTCAGGACTGGTCATAACTTTTTAAAGTCAGTTACAAAAAGTTAGATTGTCCTGATCCGAGTCAAAAAAATAAGACTGATTACCTCTTGGCCAACTGGTCAAACAATCACAGTCTTAACATAGTGAAATAGTCACAAAGTGCCTTAAAAAACTAACTTTCCAGTTTGCGACTGTATCACAAAGAGTACTCATTTTATGATCACTGAAGTTGTCTGTGTAAGAAATTATAGTCCACTTCGACCCAGATTCCACTCCACAATATATATGTTTAATCATGCTCATTTGGCTCCTTTGGCCAAAATGGCTTTATTATTATAGAGAAGAAGAAAGTCAACAGTTTCTAGACCATTTGGGATGATTACATCCTGAGCAAATAATCACCCATTGTAGCATGGAAGCGGGTGTGGGAGACTGAGAACCATCACAGACTAAGAGTTGTCAGAACATGATTAACATACAGACCACAGCTGTTACAACAGGTAGTAAAAGTAAACGGTATAAAAGGTTTGAGCTTAGGATGTTCTGGGTTCATTCCGACTCCGTTGAACCCAAGGTACAACATGTACTTTGCCACTGGTATGCTGCAATAAACATCTTCATCAAGATCTCCTACGTCCTCTTCACTTTTTCTCACATCAGTCAGTTCAGTATAACACTATAGAAGAGTAGAATATTAAATGTTGTGTTTTTCCCAACTTAAATGTGTATTACCAAGAAGACATGTAATATTATTAGTAACTGGACTTATTAATGCAAAACGATAGTAATTTTATATTTATCTTAGTTTTTAATACCCTCGCATATCCCCTCAGGGCTACACACGTTTCGTACAAGAGTAAAACAATATCAGCAATTGATACATAAATGAATAAATAAATAAACGATGAAAACATTACAGTAAAAGGTTACTGAAATAATGCGACCTACAGTAATAATAAAAAATGACGTCCATTTTTTTTCAGTGTACACGTCACTCGAAGCGCGAATTTCTGCTATTTAAATTTTAACGGTTATTTTGACGGTGCCTCTCTGAGGAGAAACTGTTGGCTTAACTAGGTAATACGTGTGAGTATTGCTTTTGTTTAATTTTCATCTGAGAATAATATAAAAGGCTGCATAACTTTGGGACTTTTCTAACATATGAAGTCTATATATGTGTTCTTTCATTGAATTTTATTCATTATTATTTATTCATCTCGAAACAAATGATTCACAAAGGTTTTTAAGCTTAACGACGCTGTGTTTCGAAAGCGTCCATCATTATTCCAGAAAAAAAGGGTGTTGTGTTGGTCTGTAACCCGTCACAAAACTAAAAGAAGTAGGTGGTGATGTTGTGTTTCCTGTCCATACTGCAAGGTGGCAGTAATGGTCTATTTTGTAGTTTAAACTCCGCTGTAAACGAAACGAAGCAGCAGCTGCAGCTGACATTTTTACAGGAGTTCACAGTGCTCAGTTTCCGAAGAAACCAGCAGAATTTTGAAAATAGCATGTTTAAAATGTTAACGTGTTAAACAAAGGAGATAATATACATCTGTCCATCCTGGATATTGATAGTTTCATTACGTAAATCTGTCAGCTGAAGAGGCGTCACTGGAAGTAAAGCTGATGGAGAGAGACAACAAACAGAAGGTTTGTAAATGAAAATATTCACTTAATCCTCATTGACTATACGTGCCTGTCTTTCTAGTTCTTTCTTTTTTCTTACGTCTGATAAACTTTTTTAATTAATCCATTTAATCCATTCTCACTTTTCAACTGGTTTTCCTTCAAGAGCTGATTTAATAACCAGTTCCAAACTTGTTCAGTAAATAAAAATGAACATAAATGATCAGACACAGATTTTTTTTTTCCATTCAGACTGCCATGTTTACATATGTACACTAAATGTAATTTAGTATTACCTAGAGCTACTAAAAGCTTCAGGCATTCTCGTCATGCATAATGACCGAGCACAGCTCCATGGTCTGTTTTGCTATTTTGACACATCAAAATTTTTTTCCTACTTTTTGTACATGGGTAGTTGACAAATAGACAGTAAAAAAAACAATACTTTCACATTTAACATTTTTACTCAACTGTACGCCAGATTTGTCTTATGGTGTTACATAGCAAAAATTAGGAAAAATAAAAAAACTCCTAATAATATACAAATAGCACGAGAAGGATTTATCGTCATTGTTAGACATTTATTTTCATATAGTGTTATTTATTTAATGTGAAATTATAATCAACATAATTTTTTCCCCATGACTTGTTGGACAATTTCAAGACAAACTTTGACAACAAGACAAACTTTTCGCTTCGTTCAGAACTGCTGAAAATCATACCATGTCAGGATAAGTGATATTTCTGTCTCCCCTACAACAATGCTCAACTGTTTTTTTTTAAAAGATATTCTAAGATAAAAACAAATCTGTCGTTCTTTTATGTGTGTCACACCATAGGATGTTACCTCAGGCATTTATATAAAAATATAAATGTTATAACTATTTCTATGTAATTTTGAACATGTCAAATAAAAGAAAGTTTAATTTTGATACAAACAATATCAACATGTTTTTTTAAAACACAACAAAAAAATATGATATTCAGGCTATATTAAGATTCATCAAGATGTGAATGAATTTTTTGAAATTAAAATAACGCTACTTTTTTTAAGGCATCATTTTGATTGTTTTTACTTTGTGCATCATTCTCTAAAGATCTCCTCCCTTCTGGTGGATCCTTCTTAATTTTCCCTCTATATTTCTTTGTCTTCTCTCTTCCACTAATTTCTCTCCCACAATTCTTTCTGTTTCAAAAACAAAGTATCACCTTTATATGCTTATTTTCATTACACTTTATAACAGTACAGGCTTTCTGCAAAAACATCTGAAAGTAGTTTTATTAATGTAATTATTGCATTTGTGAACACAGAAAATGATCAAAATTAATAAAAATGAGTTAAATCTTAATTAATTATTTAAAATGCTTTTTAAAGAGACCTTGTTCTCCGGTGTGACATCTCTGTCCTGTGGTTTGATAGTACAGACATCACACCAGAGGACGTTTCAGCCTTTTGTGTCAGTTAATGACCTTGCTATTCTGTCTCGAAACATTAGCGGTCAGCTAGACACATTTGCATGATTTTCCATGATTATGTAGTTTTTAATTAAAAAATATAATTTAGAGGTGTCACACCAAAGTATAACAAAACATAACACATTTGTAGTGGTTCCAAAAAAAGTTAAATATTTGAACACTTCTGAGAGAAAAATTTACCATGTGCACATGTCATAGGTTTGACAGGGGGATTCAGTAACATGAATGGGGTCTATCAACTCTCTGGAATTTGTCAATTTAAAATAAGAATCAGGTGTCATACCTAACAGGACATGGTTTTCAGAGACAAAATGTATCAAGTTTCTATGCTTTCAGAAATATATGGATGAAAAAAAAAGATTGCCATTTACTAAAATAGACGCTTGTACAATTATGCCGGAGGTATTTATTAGCATTTTTATCCTTTTCTTTTTAATTTATAAAACCTGTAATTTATTTATTATTATTTATCTTGAGGGACAGTGAAAATGCCATATCACGTGAACAGCCCACATCCAGTCTGCCAACCAGTTCTTTTTACTTCTTCAAAATAGTTTAATTCAGGGGAGCAGTCATTATATAATTTCAAAGCCACTGTCATTCTGTGTTTCTCAGGAGATGGAAAAAGTTTCACTGTGTGTGAACAAAGGGACGGTTTCAGTCTGGAACGATGGAGGTCAATTCTCTGAACAGACATCCAGAGACACACATGACTCAGAGCTTGGCCTCAGGTTACACTGTTACACTGACACTCAAGAGAATGCGTGTGACGGTCATGGATCCACCAATCAAATCTCCACAGAGTCTCTGGGTTCAGACTGTAACGTTGAAGAGGAGCAGATGCCACTTAAGACGTGCTCAGTGAAGCTGGAGGACTGCAGGAACCTAACAAAGATGAAAAGAGAAACTACAGATGATGAAGAACAGAGTGATGATGATGACGACGATGATGTTTTCTTTCCATCAGGTAATTTTTTTTTTTTTGTGCAACAGTGTTTCTGTTACAAGAAAGATGGTTTTAAAGTCACTTTTTTATTGTTTCTCATCCATGTGCAGAGGCCTGGCTTTTAACCAAAAATGCTATTTTGCTTATATTCATTTATTTCTTGTGCATATTTTGGGAAAAAAAAAAGGTTACTCCTTCTGTCTAATATTGTAGGATATAAAAACAAATATAAATGTATGAATGCAGCCTATGGTATATCTTACATCCAAAAGCATTGTTTATCATTATTGTTATAATTAATTTTTTTGCTTTTATTTTTTTATTACATTTATTTTAGTAAAATTGATTTCTGACTATATGCTGTTCAATTTTAGACTTGATAATCGTGAAAGAGGAAAGTGAAACCCTGAATGAAGAGGAGGAGATACATCAGCACAATGACCCTCATAATCTTATAACTGAAGAAACAGGCAATGAACGTGAAACAAGTTTAATTCAGGAAGGTCAAAAACCATACAAATGCCCTCAGTGTGGGAGGAGTTTCTCACAAAGAGAACAGCTTGAAACGCATATTAATGTTCACACCGGAGATAAACCTTTTGCCTGTCGTGAGTGTGGAAAGAGTTTCACACGCCAAGGAAGCCTTAATGTACACATGAGAGTTCATACCGGAGAGAAGCCTTTCTTGTGCCCTCAATGTGGAAAGAGTTTCAGTATTAAACTATACCTTAAGAATCACCTAAAAATTCATACTGGAGAAAAACCGTATTCGTGCCCTGAGTGTGGGAGGATTTTCTCACAAAGAGGACACCTTGACACGCACATGAGATCTCACACAGGAGAAAAACCTTATTGTTGTAATGAGTGTGGAAAGAGTTTCACACGCCAAGGAAGACTTAATATTCACATGAGGACTCACACCGGAGAGAAGCCGTTCACGTGCCCTCAGTGTGGAAAGAGTTTCATTGGTAAACATTACCTTAAGGATCACCTGAAAGTTCACACTGGAGAGAAACCGTATACATGCACTCAGTGTGGAAAGAGTTTTGCACATAAAGGAATCCTTAATGTGCACATGAGAGTTCACACCGGAGAGAAACCTTATACCTGCCATGAGTGTGGAAAGAGTTTCACACGGGCAGAGAGTGTCAAAGATCATCACCTACGAATTCACTCTGGAGAAAAGTCAAAGTGCAAACAGTAGTTTCCATCACCCTGTTGTAGGCACGCATTGGTGGATCATTGGTTTTGACGAGTTCGTTTCTTGAGCTGATCGATAATAAAATGCAATGTCCATACTTTTGAAAATAAAGTTGTCGGATATTCCAATATTGTCTATTTGTTTAATCAAATAAAAAGCAAACAACAAAACTAAAGAATTGAAGAACAATCCATTCAAGTTCATGACTTGAGAGCGTAAATACATTATGCACCCTCTAGTGGAGTGAAAGAAATTACAACCAAAAAATGGCTCCTGCACCCTGTTGAAGTATCGCATCAGAAAAGAGTGATGGAAATGGCAAAATTGAGTTTGCAAAAAAGTTTTTACACTGAGGTGGTCTTTGAATTATGCGAATAATGGTAGAATAAATTTCTCCATGCACACCAATAAAGTCATGTGACTTTGTGCTATGGGACAGGATAACTTGACTAACCGGCGGGCTGGTCTCATTGCACAGCATCTGAAATGTTGTTGTGGTCAAGTCTGTCATCCAAGTATTTCTGTATAATTGCCTCCTAGAACTGTCTTACAAGACTGTGTTCTCAAACAGCTGGCATCCAGTGACTGCATTTGTGTTTCATCTGCTCTGTCTGAGGCGCAAGTAATTTATTATATATGACATTTATTATATTTTTCTCCTACTTTTCTTAGTGATATTTAGTGCCAGTTTATCAGGATGTGATGATTTTGTTCTCCTTGACTCTTTGAATGTAAATGGTGCTTAATCAAAAATGTTTTATACGATATTTCAATTTTGGAAACCTAACTAGTAAAACGTTATTTTGTCTTTAGCAGTCTTTTTCAGTATGTGATGCAAGAAAGATGGTTTCAGATCCCTCAAAAGTCACTTGATTTACTTGCTATGCTATGCATTATGCTCGAAAACAATGTGTTTTCCTTACTGTAAAGTGAGCTCAACAAAAACTGTTTTTGCACAGCATACAGATCCAACTAATCATTAATGGAATTCATTGTTGACTATTTTCATGATCATGAAGTTTTTATCTGTAATTCCAGCCATAATAATATTTTTATTTTTAATCATAACAGTTCTGCAGGGCCATGGACTGTAGACTATATAATTGTATGTGCATTTAATGTGATGCCTATTTAATGTTTAACAATATAAAATGTGGCTCTGGACCACAAAACCAGTCATAAGTAGCATATTTGTAGCAATAGCCAGAATTAGATTTTTCTTTTATGCCAGTAATCATTTGGAAAATAAGTAAAGATCATGTTCCATGTAGATATTTTGAAAATTTTTGATTAGCAATATGCATTACTAAGAACTTTATTTGGACAACTTTAAAGGAGGTTTTCTCAATATTTTCTTTTTTTTTTTTTTGCACCAGATTCCAGATTTTCAGATGGTTGTATCTCGGCCAAATATTATCCTATCCTAACAAACCTTCAATGGAACATCATGGAATGGAAACATCAGTGGTAAGCTTATTTATTCAGCTTTCAGATGATGTATAAATCTCAAAAATTGATGCTTATGACTGGTTTTGTGGTCCAGGGTCACAAATGCCAAAATTTATTCAAGCCAGGCTTGTAAACTGTGTTTAGAACTGTCCTAAAATTGCAGACATGTATCTGTTCCCCACTGATAACTTTGTAAACATTGAGATCGTATTGGACCTTGTAACACTGTCTTGACGAACAAAAGGTCGAAGCAGAGCATGGATAGTCTGTTGTATGAGGTGACACCGGAGTGTTGAAAGCCACTGTGAAGAAGAACCAGATTCCTGACGACCTCAGACCATGAACGAGTGAGTGAAGTTTGATTATTAAACAGTCCCACCAGAGACTTTGTTTCTGGTTATTATGTCCCAAAATGTCTGAATTTGTAGCTGCTTTTGTCACAAATCGCTTGGTGATGAGGCCTGGGATTCATGAATCTTCATTAGCCGACGAATCTGTTTTCCATAAATTTAGTGTAAAATGCACAAAATAATCAAGCTATGGCACATAACGTTTGAGGAATTGGTTGAATTTCCATTTATTTATGAAATTGCAAAAAGTCAGTGGCCCAATGTAAATGTGCAATGAATATGATGACAATGATGGATGAATGAAAGCAAGTGTGGGGGTGAACAAATATTTATATTGCAGAATTTAAGAAGAAAAACAGGTTGTTTTACATATGGAAAAAATATTAGGATGACTATATGTCAGTCTTTTGAGCAGCGAGCAAAGAGCGAGAATTGAAAACCAGTAGTGATAAAATGTTAAGTAAAGTTTTAGTTTTAATGTCTCCCAAACAAAGCTGTTGCTGTAAACAGCCACAACTATTCAAAATGATCAACAACTGCTGCTTATTATAATGTTTTTTTTTTCCACTGTCATTAATACCATGTTCCCTTGTCTCCCTTCAGCCAAGGCTATTTGTTGGACTCCGCAGTATAAGGAGTACATGAACCATCTGGTGGACCAGGGCGCTCTCAATCAGACCAGACAGATTTTGGCCCAACAATTCAACTTCAGACTGCGCACATCAGACCTCATCATCAACATACGTCAGTGATCCACTAGTCTTCATTTGGGACATGTAACAAGTACATACTTACATTTCATGATGTTGTCATGATGTTATTATTTGCATATCTCCAGATTAGTCACATGGCTTTTAAATGAAAAAATGTTTTAGAATTCTTTACTGAAATTTTAATCATGGATGTTCGATTTGGTATGTATATTCATTCATATGAAAAGACAGGTAAAATGATCAGTGGGTTTGAGTTCTTACCTTCATTATAACATGGACTGAGAAATGGATAGAGTTTGTCAGTGAAAGACTGACCGGTGAAAGAGTATATATGAGAGCTGGTCTCCACATCATAAAAAGAGACTAGACCCTCCTCATAATCCACAAACACACCCACCCTCTCAAGTGTCTCTCTCTGAGACAGAGAGACACAGGGATTTTCACAAGCTTTATACTGATTCTCATTCTTCAGAACTAATGCCCAGCATCCATCCTCAGGGCTCAGTCTGACCTTTCCCTTCCTATTTATGGATTCTCTGACCACTCCTAAATCCCACTCAGTCTTTCCCTTCACCTGCACCTCAAAATAAAATTTCCCTGAAGAGAAACCCTCTTTTCCCAGAACATCTAAACATGAATCAAATCTCTTTGGATTGTCAGGAAGTTTCTGCTTAATGCCTCCATGACAGACTTGTTTTCCATCCTTAGACAAGATGAGTTCGGGATAAGCTGTATCTGGATCCAGAATTACATCCACTAAGAGAGAGATCAGAGAATATGAACAATCATGCAGTAAATTAGTTCATAAATGCCAAATAAGTGTATATGAGAAGTGTACCTGCATACTGCTGCATCATCCTCAACACTGTAGAAACAAATGACAGTGAAAGTCAGTGAAACTCTATGAGCAACAACTTTTATCCAGTGGCCTTAAAAATAATCCTGACTTGATCTAGAGATGCACTTGGCCTATTTGCATCACAGTCAGTATGGTTTACTACATTACACCAAAAATGGGCAACTGTATCACACCAGTTTCGTGCTAAAACATAATTTTACGATAAAAGGTGCTATATTTAACTACTTTTATACTTACTTGAAATTGAAACAGTATGATAGCTGTTTGACTTCATTGTGTATGTGTATTTAAGTAAAACTGTGCTGTAAACTTTGATTTCACAAACTAATTAATGTGTCCACATTATTTCCTCTGAAAAGTATGTCACATGAATAGAACTTCAGCTGTTTTTAACCCAGTCTACAGTTCAGGTCAAAAGTTTACACTCCCCTTTCAGAATCTGCAAAATGTTAATTATTTACCAAAATAAGACGGATTATACAAAATTCATGTTATTGTTTATTTGGTACTGAGAAAATAATAGTATAATAAATAATAATTTATAAGTATGACCCTATTCAAGAGATCACATCCCCCTGATTTATAATACTGTGTTCTTACCTAAATGATCCACAGCTCAGTTTTTTGTTTAGTGATAGTTTTTCATGAGTCCCACAAATTCTTTAGTTTTCCAGCATTTTTATGTATTTGAACCCTTTTCAACAATGACTCTATGATTTTGAGATCCATCTTTTCACACTGAGGACAACTTAGGGACTCGTATGCAGCTATTCTAGAAGTTTCAAACGCTCACTGATGCTCCAGAAGGAAAAACTATGCATTAAGACCCAGGGCTGAAAACTTTTGAGCAAAATAGAGATTTTTCTTATTTTGCCTAAATATTATATCTTTACTTTTTAAATATTATATCTCTACATGTTTCGCAGAAGACAAAATAAGTTAAATTTAGCCTGATCTTCCAATTCCAAAAGTTTTTACCCCCCGGCTCTTAATGCATTTTGTTTCCTTCTGGAGCATCAGTGAGCATTTGAACCTTCTGTAATAGTTGCATATGAGTCCCTCAGTTGTCCTCAGTGTGAAAAGATGGGTCACACAGTCATACAGTCATTGTTGGAAAGGGTTCAAATACACAAAAAGGCTGGAAAACCAAAGAATTTGTGGGACCTAAAGGATGTTTCTGAAGAACAGCGGGCAAGTTTAACTGTTCAGGACAATCAAGGGACTCATGAACAACTATCACTAAACAAAAAAAAAAAAAACACAGCTGTGGATCATTCAGGTAACAACACAGTATTAAGAATCAAGTGTATGTAAACTTTTGAACGGGGTCATTTTTATAAATTCAACTATTGTTTTCTCTTGTGGACTATATGTAAACATCTTTTATGTGTAATATCTTATTCAGGTCTATACTAAATAAGCAATTTTGTATGATCCCTCTTATTTTGGTAAAATAATTAACATTTTGCAGATAGATTCTGAAAAGAGGAAACTGTTGAACTCTGTATTCTTAATTTAGACGTGCTGACAAAAGAAAGCAGTCTATGCAGTGGATTTAATATTGACCTACCAATTTGACCAAGGTTTTTATGTAGAGTCTCTAACTCCTTCAGCTGAATTAGAGCTTTATTGAGAGTGCAAACATTCATATTAAAGTCAGTACTGATTTTAGTCCAGTTCTTAGTTCGTATAGGAATGCAAATGGATGGGCAAATCTACAACAGGAGAGAGGAATTTATCAGCATAGGAAGTGTTTTACAATGCATTATCATTAATGAGAGATGTTCACAAACCTGTAGGAGGTGCAAATCATCCTCAGTGTGTAAGAGCTGCTCCAGCTCAGTGTGTCTCCTCTTAAGCTCAGCGATTTCCTGCTGCAGCTCTTTAATGAGTTCTTTGGCCTGATTCTCTGTTGCTTTCTGGTGCTTCTCCATTTTCTCCAGCAGCTCAGACTGACATCTCTCATAGGAGCACCTCAGGTCAGTGAAGAGTTCAACACTGATTGATTTCTCTTTCTGTGAGATCAGTTATAAGATTTGTCTATTAGGTATTTCATTTAAAAAGTTATTAAGCAGATTGAAATATTAAAATACATGATTATTTTATCTTGTGCTCACCTTTCTCAGCTCTACTGTGTGCTTGATCTCTTGAATCTTCTTCATTCTGCCCTGGATCATCTGCTGCAAATCTGTCTGTGCCTTAACCATCTGATTCTACATACAAAGAAAACCACAGATGTATCACTCAATATTTAAATAAGACCTTCTGTCAGAAGATGGAAAGCTATCTTCTAACAGAAGGTCTTATTTAAATATTGATTTTGAAAACCATTTAAATGCTCCAGGTATTCATAATTGTATTTTTGTATTATGTAGTCTATGTCTTGACAGTTTTAGAGGGTAACTTGTATTCTGAAAAAGGTGACAAAATCAGCTTTGGATGCAAGTGTGAGATCTGTCAACACACAAGTAATTTCACTGGGTTTTTACACTGATTTGTTTGTATTTCTTACCTTTTTCTCTTGACTTCCCTCCTCTATAGGAACAGTGTTGTGCATACTGTGTTCTCTTTCAGTGCAGGACAAACACACACAGGTCTGATCATCTCTGCAGAACAACTCAAATGGTCTCTGGTGTTTCTGGCATATATAATCCTCTAGATTTTCCACAGCATTAATCAGTGTGTGTTTCTTTAAACGTGGGACTCTGTGATGAGGCTCCAGGTGAATGTCACAGTAAGAGCTTTGACACATCAGGCATGACTTAACGGCTTTCTGCTTTCTTTCATCACAGATGTCACAGAACACCTCAGATCTTCCTACCTCAAGCTTCTCCTTAAAGTGTTGCACAACTTCTCTGAGTGTTGTATTAATCTTGAGATGAGGTCTTTTGCTGAATTTTTCATTACAGATTGGACAGAAACTGCCTCAACTGGTTTTCCAGCACTTGTTCAGGCAGCCTCTGCAGAAGTTGTGTCCACATGAAGTGGTGACTGGATCATTGAACACATCCAGACAGATGGAGCTCTTCATTTAGTGGAACGTTGGAGGATGCCATGGCTGAAAAGGCAAACAATGACAATATTCCATCTACAATGCTGAAATAAACTGTGGGTACTACTAAAACTTCTGATATGGCCAGGGCTTTGGTTGGCAATATGGGCATATACAGTTTTGTAACAATATACTATGGCAGATATGGCAACACCTCAACAATTACTTACAACACCTCTTATTGTTCATTCTTGTAAACTGGTCTAACTTGTGTGTTAACTTCTGCTTTTCTTTTCGAGAAAACAAAAAAGTCAAATCATGGTCTATATGCTCATTTTTAATTCATGTTATAAGCAAGGTAAAAAGGTAACAACAAAAAAGTAACCTAATTTTATGTTTGGAAATTAAATATTACAATGAGCCTATACATAGAAACTTTTAAATAAAAAAAAACTTGATTGTCATCTTGGTCCTGTAGAAAAAAACTTTAATTCTGAAACTATATATAGGTCTCTACAACATTTTCATAATTTAAATTCCTTCTATAACACGGCAAAAATGATAAAATTGTTCATTTTAAAACAATTAGCTCACAAAATATTTCTCGCCACAAAATAATCATCAGGTATAATTTATAGACTACTGTACTTTTACACGTTTTTATTGGACTGTATTCATTCTTTCGACAACACATCTCGAACTTTGCTTTACCGCTTCACATTACATATTAATTAAGAATAATTGCTACTATTTCAGAGTTTAAATCACGTATGGCTTACCTGAAAATCAGCTGGAATCAGTATATAAAAGTACAATTTAAGGAAACTTTGGGAGTATCGGTGTCGTGCCTGGACAACCGTCACGATCCTGAAGCGCGAAATTCAGCCTTTTAAATTTCAACGGTTATTCTGACTGTCCGTCTGAGGAGAAATCTGTTAGTTTGTCGAGCTAATAAGTGAGTACTTAATTTGTTTCATTTTCAGATTATAACAGCGTAATAAAAACTATACTTTTAGACGTTTATAATCAGATAAAAATGTACTAGTCTTCAGCGGTAAAACAACACAAAAAAAGAAAATACTCACAGAGGATAACACAGTTATAGGCTCGTGTTCTTCGCTCAGGACAGTCCCTGTACATGAACACGTCCCATATAGCTCCTCTTTTACAAAAAAATGAAAGTGAGATTGATCCTCAAAAAATGTAGTCATGAATCTTTTCTCGGTATAAACAGTAGGGGGCGCTGCAGATCTTCAAACCACTAATCATTTGGTACTAAAGACACTTAGCCGGTGTCTGGTTACTGTTTTAGATTTTTGTGCATGTTTTTAATCTCTGCGATGTTTAATTGCTATGAATAAAAACATGATTTCATGAAAAGAAAAAGACAAATAAATCTTAGGAGGTTTAGAAATGAGGCACTTTTTTTCTTTTTCCTGTAACGTTTTAGTTCAGGGCTTAGGTACCATGATTAGCTACAAACATTAGCCTATTATTTGGAGTGTGGTAGCTGCTTGTTTAAATGCAATAACTGAAATTGTGAGCAAGAAACGCGCCAGTTTCATGATCACAACACTAATATATATATGTAGTTTGCACTTTAATAAAGGTCTACATTTTTTTTTTTACATTTGTACACCATATAACGATTGAACCATTGCGTTACAACTTTAAGACATATTTGGATATTCGTGTTTTATTTTACTCGAAAATTTGAGAGTGCAGCTAATTATATATCAATACAACAGCAGATAAAATGCAATACATAAACCATACATTGTTTTAAATGACACTGCAACTGAGGGATGGACATTGCGTGTCCCACAGTAAGATGAGAAGTCAGATAAAGGGTGGAGGTGTATGACTTCATCTTTTTCAATTTTTTCCTTGAGGTAAGCCGCATTTAAGGAAGTTACCTAGTAATAAATCTGCATGCCATACCTATACAAGCAGATGTAGTTCTCTCTCAGATAAGCACACATCCCTTTTCAGATGTCTGCAAACCTCAGTCTAAGTCGGTTTACTATTTGACACTTGATTAGAACACTTGTTGGGTGATCTAACATATGTTTTGATCTCCTGAAGTCCAATGAAGAAACATGGATTACAGAAAGACAGTGCATGTTCCTCAGGTAAGGGCTTTTTCCTTTCTTTTTTTTTTTTTTTCTAAATAATAGCTTTATTAAGTAAGTGTTTAGTGGAAAAAGTCTGTTTAAGTATAACTATGTTGACATAGAACAGTTAGTCATTAAACTATTTATTCAAATAATTCCCAAATGGGTATCTAACCTCAAAAACGCATTTTACATTGCTGTAAATAAATGCAATGTTGTGCATTTGTTACAAGTAAGTTGTGTTCCCGATTAGTGCATTTGAAATCCCACATTGATTGACAGCTGATGACATTAGATAAATAAATAAATAAATAAATAAATAAAAACATGGTCTGTTGTTATAAAAAAATATAAAAAGAGCAAACACGTCATGTAAACTGGAGTCAACCAATCAATCTGTGATGAACTACAGCATGAAAAAGAAAAAAGTAAACTTCCTCATTTCAACAGTCTGTTGTAAGCGAGTTCATTGTTGCCAAACAATGTTGCATAGAGACTGCATGTGCTTGTCTTAAGAAAAATCACAGTTCTTGACTTAAACTCTCATTGTTTCTACAGCTTAGCAATGAAATGCAGCTGAATGTCATGAACTGGGTGAAATCAGGCAAAATGAGTATTGACGAAGCTCTAATTCGGGCTAACAATGGCATGTTACACAAGCAGAGGAACTCTGAGCTGGAGGTGCAGTATGAGATATGTTTAAAACTCCTGACCTTTATGTTAAACGAAGATTTAAAGATCTAAACATTTTAAAAATGTCTTTCTATTGAGTTTTATCTTAAAAAAATCTGAATATAGGGCAGCAAAATGGGTGTGTAAGTTATCCAGAGCAGTTGGACTAAATTAGTGGCATATTTTTCTTAACAACTTTGAAGTGGCTGGCTTGTTTTGACACTGTTCTTTTTAAGGAAATGATTTGTTGTTTAACCAGTCTTCATGAGACAAGCCCTAATATTATGAGTGGCTCTCTATGGTGATTGCAGTCAGCCCTAGTTGGGTTTTGTAAAGCGACCTTTTGTGATGAGGAAGTATTATTGGCTATTTCTCGAATTCTTTGTTTAACATTATCATTGATATCTCTTGCAGGAAAAACAGTCACAGTACAACTTCAGTGTCCGTAAGTTCAACCGCTACATATGGCAGAAACGGGTGCTGCAGGTGTGTATCTACACGCTACACAACTGCTCGAACGCATCTGTGATCTCTAGAAACCACATATAACATTGTGTACACTTTTTTTTTTTTTAACTTCAGATTGATTTCAGCACAAGCCTTTTGTGCAGCATCGAGAAAGGCATTGTGAAACGGCAGCTCTGTTTTTCTGATGTGAAAAACTGCCATGATGGTCCAGGTACCAGGTTCTCCATTTCGTTTAGAGATCGGTCTGACTATGAGCTGGAAGCTGCGTCCTTGGAGGACAAACAGCAGGTGAGAACATCACCCGCGACGTGGATTAAATTTTAATTCTGTACCAGATCATTAAAGGAATAGTTCACCCAAAAATGCAAATGTACTCACCCTCAGGCCATCCAAGATGAGTTTGTATATTCACTGGATTTGGACAAATGTTGCATTACATCAGTTGTCCACCAATGGATCCTCTGCAGTAAATGGGTGCCGTCAGAATGTCCAAACAGCTGATAAAAGTATCACAATAAACCAAAAATTAATCCACACCACTCCAGTCCATCAATTAACTTGTGAAGTGGAAACCCTTTAATCCTTTTTTTTTTTTTTTTTTAAACTTCAAACTGTTGCTTTCAGAAAAAGTCTTCTATCCATAATATTCCTTTCTCCAAAGTCATCTTGTTTGAATCAGGAGAGAAATATGCACAGATCAAGATCAAGAAAGCAATATAATAGACTATCAACACCTATTTTGGCTAAAAGCAATGATGTAAATTTAAAAGGCCTTGATTTTTTTTGTTTCATATGAACACACAGCTTTTCAGTTCACAATATAGACTGGAGTTGTGTGGATTACTTGTGATGTTTTTATCAGCTGTTTGAACTCTCATTCTGACGGCACCCATTCACTGCAGAGGATCCATTGGTGAGCAAGTGATGTAATTCTACATTTATCCAAATCTGATGAAGAAACAAATTCATCCACATCCTGGATGGCCTGGGGGTGAGTACATTTTCAGCAAAAATATTTATTTAAATGCATAACAAATTTGCTGTCCTTTCTAAGTCATTATTATTATGCATTTGCATGCTCATTCAGTGTTAATGCATAATTATTAATTTAATCAAACTGTGTTTCTGATGGTTATTTCACCTTCAGATTATGGAGCTGGTAAATCAGGTCATCTACAGTAACATATATAGTCCTCTTGAGAATGGGTCTGTGGAAAGGGAAACTTTACAGCTGCCTCCAACTCCAAACAACCTCAAAGAGGGTCACCTTTTACTCCAGAGAGGAGGACTGGCGTCATTCAAATGGAAGAAGTATGAACATTTATTTATTTTTTTATGTTTCATCTGCATCTTGCAAACCAGCGCTTAGCACTTGTTATACTAGTTTGACTAGAACATAAGCCACAAACATCTTATCAGTGTCAAATCAGCTTTAGGCCATCTTTGTTTACTCACAAAGAAAGGCATCCCGCTGACTCATACTTTTTTTTTTTTAAACAAAATCCTAACCATGAGTATTAAATTATAGTATGCTACTTTTCTAAATAATATTATATTTTTACAAAGTGCAATCCTTTGAGAAATTCTTAATAAGCTCAGATATGATCTTCAGACCATCTTATTTTTTTTTCTTAAGAAAAAATGACAGTCTTCACAGTTATCTGGTTGGCTGAATGGCTGAAGACTCAAGAAAATAACTTCAAAGGCCATCTTTTTGCACTGCCTGCAGATTAGCGTAATCATCATAATTAGCTATTTTCATCATAACCTGCTTGACAGGTGTTCAGCACTTGGCCTCGCATTTTGTAATGCGTTTTATATTTTGAATAGTTTATTTATAGCCAAAAATAAAAACAACAACAAAAAAACAAAAAGTTGCATAATGCATAATTAAAGGAGAAGTCCACTTCCAGAACAAAAATTTACAGACAATGTACTCAGCCCCTTGTCATTCAAGATGTTCATGTCTTTCTTTTTTCAGTTGTAAAGAAATAGTTTTTTGAGGAAAACATTACAGCATTTTTCTCCATATAATGGACTGATATGGTGCCCCGAGTTTGAACTTCCAAAATTCAGTTTAAATGCGGCTTCAAACGATCCCAAATGTGGTTGTAAACGATCCCAGCCGAGGAAGAAGGGTCTTATCTAGTGAACCGATCGGTTATTTTAATAAAAATGATACAATTTATATACTTTTTAATGTCAAACACTTGTCTCATCTTACTCTGCCTAAACTCTGTTTTTTTCTGGTTCATAACAGTTAGGGTATGTCGAAAAACTCCCATCTCTTGTTCTCCCTCAACTTCAAAATCGTCCTATATCACTGATTTACCTTTTTTGTTAAGGGTGTTTGATCTTCTTTGCATGTTCACTTTGCAAAGACTGTGTCGGTACTTCTGCAACGATGTAGGATGATTTTGAAATGATTTTTGAAGTTGAGGAAGAAAATATGATTGGAGTTTTTTGACATACCCTAACTGTCTTGAGCCAGAATACACAGACTTCAGGCAGAACAAGACAAGATGAGCGTTTGAGAATAAAAAGTTTTACAACCACATTTTGGATCATTTGAAGCTGCATTTAAACTACATTTTGGAAGTTCAAACTCGGAGCACCATATCAGAGAATGATCCTGAAATGTCCTGAAATGTCTATATGGAGAAAAATCCTGAAATGTTTCCCTCAAAAAAAAACATATTTCTTTACAACTGAAGAAAGAAAGACATGAACATCTTGGATGACAAGGGGGTAAGTACATTATCTCTAAATTTTTGCTCAGGAAGTGGACTTCTCCTTTAATTAATGACCAGTCATTGTTCACATTATTGATCATTGGTGTGTCACTTCAGAAAACATGCACATTCCTAGTATAGTAATATGTATTAAATTAATCTGAATAATATGAATTAATCTGAAATAATCTTTGAGGATTTAAGACAAATTTGAGGCTATTTTAATTGTAAGAAGTTATTGTCATTGTTTATTTATTTATTTTTGACATTCCTAAGTATTTCTGGGAGTACAAAATAACAAAATAACAAATAACATCTAAACATTACAGGGATGTGTTTTCTGAAGTAAAAAAAAAAAGGTTCAGAAGAAATATCAGTAATCCGTAAGGAAGAATTTTATTCTTCATTTTTTTTCGTGAATCCAGCCCCAGAATATCAACAACAACCTTCCGACTACACAAAACACCCTCTGGCAATAATCTTGAACACCCTAGCGACCTCATAGTGATGTGCTAAAACGCCTTAGGGCCTGCATAGCAGCAATCTGGCAAACACACAGTACAACTTAGCAGTGTCACAGCAGGTTTTGTGCTGCAAGCACCACAACATTTCATTTTCTTTTTTGCAGAATTGTTTTGTTCGTAGTTAATTTAGAATGACTTTCAGGGAAATTAAATTTTTGACACCTCTAGACACCTCTAGACTTTTTAACCAAGCAGTTTTGTGTGATATATTCGTGATATGTATAATAAGTTAAGAAGTAATGAAAATTAATAACATTACAGTTTTTCACATTTGCTGAAACACTAAACCTCTTTCTCTAAACCAAATTCACGATAGCCTAAACCAATTTGTAAAATAAATCACTCTTTCTGCAAAATATATATATATATATATATATATATATACACTACCGTTCAAAAGTTTGGGGTCAGTACATTTTTATTGTTTCTTTTTTTTTTTTTTTTTAAGAAATTAATACTTTTATTCACCAAGGATGTATTAAGTTAATAATTAAAAGTTTATTAAAAGTTAATAATAAATAATTTACATTGTTATAAAATATTTCTATTTTGAATAAACACTGTACTTTTTAAACTTGTTATTCATGAAAGAATCCTGAAAAAAAAAATCACAGGTTCCAAAAAATATTTGGCAGCACAACTGTTGATATTATCCAACACTGATCATTCTAATAATAAATCCGCATATTAGAATGATTTCTGAAGGATCATATGACACTTAAGACTGGAGTAACAGCTGATAAAAATTCAGCTTTTCATCACAGGAATTAATTCTATTTTATTTTATATTGTAAAAACATTTTGCAATATTACTGTTTTTTTTCTATATTTTTAATCAAATAAATGCAGCCTTGATGAGCATAAGAGACTTCTTTAAAGACTATTACAAGTCTTACTGACCCCAAACTTTTGAACGGTAGTGTATATATATATATATATATATATATATATATATATATATATATATATATATATATATGTGTGTGTGTGTGTGTGTGTGTGTGTACTTAGGTGTGATTTTTATTGAGTGTGTGTATGCTGAGTGTCATTTTTATTGCAAAATAAATACTATATACAGTAAACATTCTTTTTTTTTTTTCTTTTCTTTTGTAACTACATGCACTGGACAGTGTGTTCTCCATTTTTTTTTAAGGTAGTGTCTAATGAATGATCTGTAGTGTGTATAGTATTGACTGTATTGTATGTGTGTATGATTTGAAAGCTTTGTTTGATTTTGAGTACAGGTGAAATGGTTTTGAAGCGATTGTTTGATTTAGCCAGAAGAGTCAGGGGTTCTGTGAATTTAGTTTGGATTTGTGTTTAAGGTTTTGAGAAAATGAGTGAAGGTTTCAAATAATGTCTTTTAACATTTCAGAAAAACTTATTTATATATATATATATATATAGGTGCATCTCAATAAATTAGAATGTCGTGAAAAAGTTAATATATTTCAGTAATTCAACTCAAATTGTGAAACTCGTGTATTAAATAAATTCAGTGCACACAGACTGAAGTAGTTTAAGTCTTTGGTTCTTTTAATTGTGATTATTTATATATATGTCAAAAATCTGCTAAATATTATTATTATTTTACCAAGATAAGAGGGATCATACAAGCTGCATGCTATTTTTTTATTTAGTACTGACCTGAATGAGATATTTCACATAAAAGACATTTACATATAGTCCACAAGAGTAAATAATAGTTAAGTTTATAAAAATAACCCCGTTCAAAAGTTTACATATGTTTGATTCTTAATACTGTGTTGTTACCTGAATGATCCACAGCTGTGTTTTTGTTGTTGTTGTTGTTTAGTGATAGTTGTTCACAAGTTCCTTGTTTGTCCTAAACAGTTAAACTGCCCGCTGTTCTTTAGAAAAATACTTCAGGTGACACAAATTCTTTGGCATTTTTGTGTATTTGAACCCTTTCCAACAATGACTGTGTGATTTTGAGATGTATCTGTTCACACTGAGGACAACTGAGACACTCATATGCAACTATTACAGAAGGTCCAAACGCTCACTGATGCTCCAGAAGGAAAAACAATGCATTAAGAGCTGGGGGATGAAAACTTTTGAACAGAATAAAGATGTGTAGTCTACATTTTTCTTTTATCTTTCTTATATATATATATATATATATATATATAATTTTTTTTTTTTCTTTAGTACTGCCCTTCAGAATCTACAAGAGATGTTTACATGTTTCCCAGAAGACAAAATAAGTTAAATTTACCCTGATCACCAAATTTTCACAAGTTTTCACCCCCCTGACTCTGAATGCATTGTGTTTCCTTCTGGAGCATCAGTGAGCGTTTGAACCGTCTGTAATAAGAGTCCTCAAGGTCCACATTCACCTCAACAGTATGTGTTTCTTTATTGTGTGTTCTGCACTTGTAGATATGAGGCTCATCTTCAGACTGGTCAGCTGACCTTGTTCCCAGTTGCTCAGCACTCTGCCAGCGGTGATACAGGCGTTTCTGCTTCCTCCAACGAGTTTGCCTGGAATTTCTCAGACATTTACGCCAGTGTGGATGATGTCAAGTCTGTTAGGGGTGATGGGGCAGCTCTTGTCATCCATCTCTCAGATGGTAATGTCAGGGTGGACACCCCCTGCAACACCGACACCTTCACAATGTACAACGACAAGAATGACTTTGTGTGAGTCGAGTGTGCTTTCAGTGACTGATCTTGACCTTGGTAAATACTAGTCAAGACTAAATAATTGTGAGACCTAAAGTTTCTCAAAAACACTCTTTTTTTTGTTCTTTCTCTGTCAGGTTCCGAATACCAAAAAGCGACCACATGACCCAAGAGGCCACAACAAATGAGCGAGATGCCTGGGTGAACGCCATCAAACAGCTATGCATGGACTGGAAACAAAAATCACAACTTGAACACTTCTATGAAGCCCCTGAAAAAGAGCACACTGATGTTACAGAGTCAGAAACTAAGACACAGAACAACCATGGGCCGATCGCACCTCCACCGGTGCCACCTTCAGTGAGGCCACGCTTGGCCAGAGCATCCCAGAATGTTCCTTCACCTTTTCCAACAGCACCAGAGACAGAAACCGTTTTTTTGGAAGCATCCGAAGAAGAACCGAAGCCAATCCCTACAGCACAGAGCAGACCGGTGCGCAAGCCAGACCGAACACCCTCAGCAGTGCCCGTGACCTCACCAGCGGCCACATCAACGGCTCCGTTTGTTTTGCCCCTGCCGTTGCCTGTGCCGTCAGCAGTGCCAGGTTCTGTCCCGCCTGCCCCTTTGCCCCCTCCGATGCCCATGAAATCCAAGCCGCTTTCAGAGAGGACAAAAGCTTTTCACTGGGACCTGGTGGCTCAGGATAAGGTATCAGCTCATGTGTTCTGTTTTAAATGTGGAAGGGCTCCAGATTTGGCAGATTTTTGGTCAGACATGTGTCATTGAGATAATATTATAGTTATTATGAATATTTTAAATTAATTTAATATCTTCTGTTTTTGTTTAAATTTTAGTTCAGTTTTTGGTATTTATTGTGTTTTTTTATTTTTATTTGTATTATCTTTATTTTTAAATGTATAAATATTGTTGTTTTAGTGTATTAGAGATGATTTTAAAGTTTTTAGGAATATTTTGAATTGCTATATATATATATATATTAAATATTTGGGCAATTTCAAAGGTGATTTTCTCAATATTTAGATTTTTTTGCACCGTCAGGTTCCAGATTGTCCAATAGTTGTATGGCCAAATATTGTCCTATTATTTATTCATTATATATATATATATATATATTTCAGATCGGTGTTAATTCAGTATCATTGAGATAGTACTTGAGTTTTATGAATATTTAATTTATTTGTTTATGTTTTCAGTTTTCATTGTAATTTTAACATTGTAGTTTTTTTTAAACATATTATTATATTTTTCAGGTAACCTTTTAGTATTCGTTATGTTTTTTTTATTATTATTGTTTTTAAATATGTCTATATATTTTTTTATTATTTTTTGCTTTCTGGCAGTGTTGTTTTTTTTGTGTATTTGAGATGCCTTTATAGTTTTTATAAATATTTTTTAATTAGTTTTTATTTTTGTATTTTCAGATTTTAAGGTTTTAGTAAATTTTTGTTTGTTTTTATTTCTTTTTTTAAACATAATTGTTTATTTATTTATTTATTTTTTTATTTGCCTATGTATTTATATATAGTTTTAGTTAATATATATAGATATTTTTATCTAGAAAATTAAATAAAAATAAGAAATGTTGCTTTAGCAACTAGCTGAAATTGTTTTTTTAGATATTTTATTTGTCAAATAGCAAAAAAATAGTAGTAGTAGTGTTATCGAAATGCCGTTTTAGTATAAATGCATTTGTACAATAACAAAATTGCTAAATTGATTAAGTTAATTTATTATTTAAGATTATGAATTATGAGCATTTATTTGAAGAAGTCTCTTATGCTAACCAAGGCTGCATTTATTTAATCAAAAATACAGTAAAACAGTAATATTGTGAAATATTACAATGGAAATTAGCTTAAATAAAAAAGAAGGTATATTTTATTATTTCAAATAATGACATTTTTAAACGATTTTAAATCGTTTTTGGTGAAAGAAAGCCCCTACTGAGGCTCATTTTTGTTAAATGTTTGTCTGATGATGTTGTTTTCTTTTAAATTCACTAAAAAGAGTAATTCAGCATTGCATAATGCAATCGCAGCACGGCTGTTTCATCAGTGAAATAGTTCTTGCAGTAGATCTGTTTCCTAATATGTAATCATTTTTATGCCTGCTGATGATCACTTGCATGCAAGGTGATGTCTTGATATGAAACAATATCATAAGAAATAATGAAGGTATTGACTGTTCCCTGCCTTTGCAGATCGAGAAGTCGATGTGGTCTCGCAAGAACCCCAGGAAGACTGAAATTGACACCACGCGCTTGTACGAGCTGTTTGGAGTGAAAGAGACGAGCCGCATCGGCAGATCAGAGTCCATCAGTACTATGGAAATCATGTTGAATTCAAAGATCGCTCACAATTTCAGTAAGTATTTGCACATTTTTGAAGATCTTTTTTTAGCAACTATGATGTTTTGACCTTTTAGGTCATTAGGCAACATCTTTAAATGAAAACTATCTTTTCACCAATAAAATATGGAAAATCACAACCAGAATGTTCTTCAAAAATAAGGAAAGGAAATTAAGGATAAGGAAATGTTGTCAGATTTTCCATTTTTAGGTAAACTATTCCTTTAAAGCAAGAGGATCATGGCCTTACGTTGTTGCTTGAGGAGAAATGTCAGGCCATGGCTCGTTATAAATGGTGTATTTGTTGTAGAAGTTGTGGAATCAGTCATGGTGGCTGGGTTATTGATCTCTGTGGAAGGATTAGAGCAGCAACAGAGAGGACCATTAAAAACCTCTCGTGGATTGGCTTTGAATAAGAATAGATCTGACAAAACAATTTGCACATAGTTTATTCCTGAATAGATTTTAAAGTTTGACAAAACTGAATGTGAATTAAAAAGCAAGCTTTTTAGCAGACAGCTACACCGATCAACTCTGTTTCTTATGCTTATGTTTATTCAAGGTGTTTGCTAAATCAAACCTCGGTTTTAGTGTTGTTTATACTTTTTCATAACCCACTTTGTGCTTCAGACATAAATAATAGCTTAAATAGTGTGACTTATTGAGGTGAGGTAAACAGTAGGATTTTTACCTGGAAGATGACAAAACAGGCAAAGATTATAATTCTAGTTACATTTATTGAGGTAGTTTCAGGTTTTCATGTACTATACAGCGTATTAATATAGCATACATGCTTTCCCTGTTGAAAAAAAAACAGCTTTTGCTGGTTAGGTGTGTTTTGAAGCATGGCTGCTGGTTTGAGCTGATTTAAACTAGCTCAAGACCAGCTAAGGACCAGCTTAAACCAGCTCAAACCAGCAGTCATGATTCAAAACATTCCTGACCAGCCTATGCTGTTTTTTTTTTCAACAGGATTGTGAGCCCAATGATCTGAGATCATATTGAAAATCTGACTCAAAAGCTTTTTTAAAGGGATGCTTCAACCAAAAAAGGAACCCTCTACTTGTCTCAAACCTGTATGAGTTTTTTCTTACGTTAAACACAAAAGAAGATATTTTAAAGAATGTTGGTAATTAAAAAGTTGACGGTAGCCATTGACTTGTAGTATTTTTTTTTTTCCATACTATGGAAGTCATTGGGTACCGTCAACTGTTTGGTTACCAACGTTCTTCAAAATCTATTCTTCTGTGCTCAACAGAAAAAAATAAACTTCCATAGTACCTATTGACTTCCATAGTATGGAAAAAAAATACTACACAAGTTAATGGCTACCGTCAACCTTTTAGTTACCAGCATTCTTCAAAATATCTTCTTTTGTGTTTAACGTTAGAAAAAACTCATACAGGTTTGAAACAAGTAGAGGGCTTCTTTTTTGGGTGAACCATCCCTTTAAAAAAGCTTTTGAGTTTGGAACAACTTCATTTTTGGGTGAACTATCCCTTTAAACCTGGAAATAAACCTTAGCTTTAGCATTCTGACAAAAATAAAATAAATATTGTGATGAAAAATTAAGATTCCTGTAGCGTGCACTTCTTTGTACAGATCAGTGTTGTTATTGTTTACTAAACTATTAAACATTGTTTTCAGTGATTAAAATAAAGCTGAAATGTAAAGTAAACTGTAAATATTGCATTAAAAAATTTAAAACTTAAAATTTAAAAAAAAAATACAATTAAAATACATTTTAAAAATAGGCTACAATAAAAATAATTTAATATTTAGAAATATCTAAAAACAAAAAACTTAGAAATTAACTAAAGCACAACAAAATTACTAAAACTTTACTAAAACAACAAAATGGCTAAAAAATGTAAATATAATTAATAACAAAAGCTCAAAATATGAATAAATACTGTAATAAATGCATAAAAATACTAAAATAACACTTGAACGAATGATTACAATTTTGAGTTTTCATATAAGGTGCTTAAAGTGCTAGAAGCACTTGAATTTGAGTTTTTGAAATATAAGGCCTTATAAAATAGCAATATTCCTGAAGAGGTACTTGAAAAGTGCTTGAATTATTGAAAGACAATGTATCTATGAGATAAGTGTTTAATTTTGTCAATAAGCACATCTTTTCATGCTAAATTCACGCAGTTCAAAAAACATCTACCTTTTTTGCTTTTTTGCTATTTCCGTTAACGTTGGAAAACAATTGAGCTAAGCTAGTAGTAGTATTGACAGTGTTGTGTCACATGGCTGAAGATGTGAAAAGAGGAACAGATGAACCAAATCAGTTGAGTCATTTACGCAAGAACCGCTCTGATTGATTCAAACTCGTGACTTTAATCATTCATTTCAAGTGATTCACTAGCAAAAACCAGATCAAGAGCCATTCATTTTCTATTTTCGACATAGTTTGTAATGATTTTAAAAAGCACATAGTGATGGGTGAAACAAAGCTTTTTGAAACTCTGAATCAGTCAAATAATTGCTTCGCAAAATGATTCACTGTTTCGAAGTGCTCCAATCAGATTGCGTATCGCGAATCATTTGTTTCTCATTGAGACTTCAAATCGCATATTGTGAATCATTTGATTTAGACTGGAACTTCACGTATCGTGAATCATTTCGGTTCAGGACAGGAATCATTTGATTTAGATCAGAATAGGTTTGTGAATCATTTAGTAAATTGAATGATTCAAATAATATGATTTGAATTAGATTGGGACTTCGGAGCGTGAATCGCGAATCATTTGATTCAGGTCGGGACTTCAGTATGTGTTTGCAAATCATTTATTTCAGATTAGGATTTCGGAGCGATTTCGCCAATCTTTTTCCAGATTATTTTTTTCTTAATCTGTAGAAAACATCAAACCAATGCAGTACACATACAAATCCCTTAAAGGGGTCATCGGATGCAAACTTCACTTTTACTTGTTGTTTGAACATTAATGTGTGTTGGCAGTGTATGTACAAATCTACCCTATAATGATAAAAATCCATGCAGTGGTTTTTAATTAATCTGTAAAAATAAAATCCCCTTTTTCAAATCGAGCCATTCTCAGATGCCTGTCGGTGTGGTGTCACACAGACAGAGGCTGCTCCCATGATAGTTGATTGACATGAGTGTCTTACCTCAGATCAGCTGTAACAGTCCGAACTCCAATGTTACGATGCCGGAGTAGGGATGTAAGTTAGAAAAGAATATCTCTGATTGAGCAATTGAGGTGTTGTGTTGCTGGATGTAATAATGAACATAGTGGTCGTCATTTACTCCCGACATCTGAGCCGCTGAAGATGCAGTGGATTACATTTGTTTGTAAAGGGAATGCGCCTCCCGATCTACATATATCCGTCTATGTTCGCGCGAATCATTCGTGATCCAGCTTCACTTACAGCAGAAGTGAGTATAAAGGTTTTTTTATGAATCTGTGCCTAATAACCTAATAACGTGCTACTTAGCAAGTTTCGTGGCTAAATGCGGCTAAAGTAAACAATCTCTCAGAGCAGCAGAGAGAAGAGAGGGGTGGTGCGAGCAGAGCTCATTTGCATTTAAAGGAACAATCCCTCAGAATGGGATGATTTTTGCAGAGCTCATTTTGACAAGGTTAAAAGGGTGTTGTTTTACACAACCATTGAGAATTTTTAACCAAAGTATATTATAGACTTTTCATTAAGACCCTAAAGAATCATATCAACTTGTGGAAAATGGGCATCTGGTGACCCCTTTAAGAAAATTAACAGTGGTTTTACAATAGTAAAAGTGTAGTATACCTTGTAATATTTTAGAAGTAATACTTCACATGTGCTTTACTTTATTTTTGCCATTTTTTTTTTATATTTTTATTTATGTATTTCTCCTTTTTTAGAAATTTGAAATGAAAGACATTGTTTGGTAACTGAGATCTCTGATTGAAATCCTTGAAAATCAAAAAAGAGTGGCTTGAAAAGTCCTTAAAAGTCCTGTACGAACCCTGATTTAAAAACATGCTCAGGAACAATTGACAGAAAAGATCTCAACCTAATAAAACCTCAATTTTGACATCCAAACATAGAGAACACAGCAATGAAAGCTACAGCTAGGTGGCAGTGTTGCATCAAACTAACAGATCGACTACTTGGAAATTGCAGCATTAAAAAAAAAAAAAAAGTTACTGCAATATTCCTGTGCCCTCCAAGTGATACTAAAGCATGGAATATGTTGATTCATCACACTGGGTTTCAAGTGTTTTGTTGAAAATAACTCTTTGTGATGCTTGTTTCCCAGAAGCAAAGCTCTGTCATGGATAAGAAGCATGTTGATGTTCTCTTAAGTGTGTCAGAGGCAGCACAAAGCATGTGTTATTTTGGAGCACCGTGTTTATTTCTAAATTTTGCTTTGCTGGTGGAGTCTTGAATAGCTTTGGAAGCTTTGTAATGCTTTTTACATGCCGTTCCATGCCTTAAAAAACATTAAAGATAAAACTGATTTGCAAATGGAAGTAGGTCCTTGTGATCTCAGCTGTTAATATTTAAAGCATCCCTGGAAAATTTTTGAGGTCACGATTTTGTGCTTGATTGTTGGATTCTAATAGACAGCCACTGTTTTATGTCTCTTTGAAGTGCATTTAAGACTAAATTGAGAGTTCAAAAGGGTTACCGTTACCTCGGACATGCTAACTTCTGCAGCAAAACTAGACATTTCCGCAAATTTTTCATTCTGTTTTCACCTGAGCTCTTCACAAAGAGGCAAATCAAGGCCTCGTCTGCTCGGGAAGAAAAGAGATTGGATTTCAAAAGCGGGCGAAAACCTGTAAATCTGAACGACGACAGCAACAACAGCGGCAGCGAGCAAACGGCTGTGAGTTTCTCACGCAGGTGCCTCAATTAGGGGGAGCGGTATGAAAAATGCATGGCACCCTTACTAGCCTGTGTGTCAGCTATCTCTTCCCTTCCAAGTGTCCTCTTCCTTTTTCCCTGTCTCTGACAAGTTGCGGCGGCAGGCAATCAGGGCCCGGAGCAGCCCCCAGGCAATTTATCTCTCAGCCAGTCTAACGCGAAGGGGCAAAGGGCTACGAGGCTCGGCAAAATGATAATGCCTCCTCAGATGAATATTGCATGTTGATCACTAATAACTCAGCCAGAAAACTCCCCCGACTGCATGGAAAAAGAAAGAGACTCGTGGGGTGATTGAGCTCGCAGGGGCTCTAGCATGATGTGAGGGAAACGCCTGCATGATTTACCCCATCTCAATACAATTTCTTACCACAGAATACATTGTTTATGTATCTTTAAGGCTGAAGCATTACAAAGCAAACCGGCGGTTAGAAATGCAATGTCTTAGATGCGTTCATTACCACATAGCTTTATTCCACAGAGACACAGACATTGTAGCAGACAGCAGACTGTAGCTTAAAGTTGCTCTGCACACGGATAGCTATGCGGTGGAAATACAGATGGGGGAATTACAGGATTGTGCATTTCACTTGTGTCCGGGTCTTATCATGAATCAGCTTTCCATCTGTTAGTAGTAGTTTCGGCTAAACTTTTCCACCCCCTCATGTGGATAAATAAACAAAACGATTACAACTCACAGCACAGTGTGAGGTTTATTTGAATATAGAGTATGTGATATTATTATCCCTGTTACAAAACATTGTGAGTGGCCCACACAAGCACTATTTTAAAACATTGTGCACACAATACTTTTCAAAAGTTTTTTTTCTGAAAGTCAATTGTGCTCACCAAGGCTACATTTATGTATGCAGAAATACAGAAATATAATTTAGTATTACAAAAAGTAATTTATTCCTGTGATGCAAAGCTGAATTTTCAGCATCATTACTCCATCTTCAGTGTCACATGATCCTTCAGAAACCATTCTAATATGCTGGTTTGCTGCTCAAAAACATTTATTACTATTATCAATGTTAAAATCAATGTTTAGCTACTTGATATTTTTGAGAAACCCATGATATATTTTCATTTTCAGGATTCTCTGATTAAAACTTCGGTAACACTTTACAGTAAGTGTCATTTGTTAACATTAGTTAATGTATTAAAGGAGAAGTCCACTTCCAAACAACAAAGTTTCACATATAATGTACTCACCCCCTTGTCATCCAAGATGTTCATGTCTTTCTTTCTTCAGTTGTAAAGAAATTATTTTTTTTGAGGAAAACATTTCTGCATTTTTCTCCATATAATGGACTGGTATGCTGCTTATTATTTTTATGAAAATAACCAATCGTTTTGCTAGATAAGACCCTTCTTTCTTGGCTGGGATCTTTTTTTCAACGTATTTGGGATCGTTTGAAGCCGCATTTTTGAAGCCCTTTTGGAAATTCAAAAAGGGTAAAACTGACCCTTATGACTGCTTTTGTGGTCCACGGTCACATATAATGAGTAATGTAACTATTTCAGTTACTTTGTTAAAGTAATGCAACTGATTACATTTGATTACTTTCTAACTAATGTTTTCAACTGTTAGTCAGTTAATCAACTCTCAGACAGGTTGTAGTGTAAAGCGTTCAGCAGAAATGTGGATTGGGCATCGCTATTATATATATATATATATATATATATATATATATTCAGATGTAACCCCTTTTGTAATTGTTAAAGGGATAGTTCACCCAAAAATGACAATTCTGTCATTAATTACTCACCGTCATGTCATCTAAATCTGTAAGATCTTTGCTCATCTTTGGAACACAAATTAAGGTATTTTTGATGAAATACAAGAGCTTTCTGACCCTGCATAGACAGCAATGCAACTCGTGCCACGAGATCTCGTCACATCCCTACTGAAATATTTTCCTCAAGAAACATATTTTCTTTATGACTGAAGAAAGAAAGACATGAACATCTTGGATGGCAAGGGGGTGAGTAAATGATCTGTAAATTTTTGTTCTGGAAGTGAATTTCTTTAATTAAATTTTAATTAAAATTAACTTTAATGACAGAATTTTGGGGTGAACTAACCATTTTCATAAGTAAGTTATATGCACATTTATTTCTCAGTAACTGTCACGGATAACAGTTACTTTTTTTTGTAACTAAATTACAGAACAGCATTACATGTAACTAGTTACTCCCCAACACTGGCAATAGGCATAATGCATTCAATAGTAAATCTGTTATAATAACAATGAAATCCAATCATAATTTGACTATTTTTTTGATCCAATATTTGTGTTTGGAATATATTTTATGCTTATTTGGGCTTGTTACTCACTAATCTTTGGCTTCATAATGAATTGTACTGGAATGAACTGCTATTATAACAATTGTTAATGTTCCATCTGCTGCCTTAGAAGACAACTGCCTATTTAGTTTTGGAACAGATCCATTATGACTACTTATTTGGAGTCTTGATATAATTTAGCAAATGTATGTCCTAATAATATGACAAACTTAAAGACTAATCTGCTGCCAGACACTTTTGAGCACTCTGTTGAGGCTTTTAACCTGACCTTACAGTCATCATTAGTAGCAGCACTTTTATCCAGAGGACAGTTTTATTGCTTAGAGGTTGCTCTTTCATGTCTCTGAAGACATAAGATAAGTTCTCTGACTTTTAATTGCAGAATTTGGTGTCTTGAAAAATCTGAGCACAGTTTGAGGTTTCTTTTTAACTCTAGAGCTGACACATAGATTACTGATTCTTCCTTTGCTCTTAGTGGATGTACTAGGATATCATTAGTTTTTAATGCCACAGGTATGGTTTTGTGTATACAAAAGTGTAAGACCTTGTTTAGTCAATCAGGAAATGATCATAAAGTTTTAGGATTTTGGAAAATTTTATTTACTTAAAGGAGAAGTCCACTTCCAGAACAACAATTCACAGATTATTTACTCACCCCCTTGTCATCCAAGATGTTCATGTCTTTTTGTCTTCAGTCGTAAAGAAATTATGGTTTTTGAGGAAAGCATTTCAGGATTATTCTTCATATAATGGACTTGATTGGTGCCCCGATTTTGAACTTCCAAAATGTAGTTTAAATGCAGCTTCAAAGGGCTCTAAATGATCCCAGCCGAGGATGAAGGGTCTTATCTAGCGAAACGACCTAACATTTTTTTCGGAAAAAAAAAAAACATTGTTTATACTTTTTAAGCACAAAAGCTCATGTAGCACAGGTTCTGGGATGCACCTTCACAACGAATCACGCCGAAAGGTCACGCAGAACGTAGGCGGAACTACAGACCCAGTGTTTACAAAGCGAATGCGCAAAGACAAGAAAGTGCAAGTCAGTCAAACGCTGTTTACAAACAAAAAGGTACAATGATGCCGGATGATTCTGAAGTTGTATGAGAAAATAAGATGGAGTTTTTTGCCATGCTCTACCTTTTTTAGCCGGAGTACACAGACGATGAACTTAGACGTGATTTGTAGTAGTGATGGGAAGTTCGGATCATTTTACCGACTCGGAACTATGAGTCTCGTTCAGCAAAATGAACGAATCTTTTTTCGAGTCATTTCGTTCATTTTAGCAAAATATAATTAAAACTTTACGTGTTACTTCCCTAACACATGTACTGCTTACACAAATGTTGATCAAACTACAAACAAGACAAAACTATAATGCTATAAGAAACAGAAAATATTCATTCATTGTTTACCTGGGTCTTTAGTCTATGATTAGCTCACCTCACCTCTAATCTGACAAGTTTTCGGGTTTGAATCGTTCATTCATCACGTGACAGCCCCATAAGCTCAACCAATGCAGTGTGAGCCGGAAAAAGAATTGATTAGATCATCTTCGGGTTTTTGGAGTCGTTCGTTCATTTTATGGGGCTGTCACATGATGAACGAACGACTCAAAAAATCCGAAGACTCAAAACAGGTGAACTAATTCCAATACAGAACCTAATAGGATGTTGCGCATGCGCGACTGAACGAATCACTCCCCGAGATGACTTGTTCTTCCCGAGTCACATTAATGATTCGTTCAAAAAAGAATGACCCATCACTAATTCGTAGCATTGTGAACGCGCATCCCAGAGCCTGTGCTACACAAGGTTTTGTGCTTAAAAATATACAAATTTTTATTTTCCAAAAAAAATTACTGATCGTTTCGCTAGATAAGACCTTTCCTCCTTGGTTGGGATCGTTTAGAGTCCTTTGAAGCTGCATTTAAACAACATTTTGGAGGTTCAAAATCGGGGCACCAGTCAAGTCCATTATATGAAGAAAAATCCTGAAATGTTTTCCTCAAAAACCATAATTTCTTTACGACTGAAGACCGAAAGACATGAACATCTTGGATGACAAGGGGGTGAGAAAATTATTTGTGAATTGTTGTTCTGGAAGTGGATTCTCCTTTAATAAGAGTTATTTCAGATTCTGTAGATTGCATTTTTTCGTCACTACTCAAATTAGCAATTTTGCATGTGAACTTTGTACGAAGGGTCAGATTTTCATGCTTCCACTGAAGCACAAGACTCTTTTTGAAGCATCTCAAATTTTCCCAGATAATGAGTGTTGCTGTTATTAAAGCTGAAGTACCAAATATTAAATCACTCTGCAATTTATGTAAATTTTTCATTTAACCCTTTCACTCATTTTAATGATGAAGAACATTTTCACTAATGATTTTGGACTCACTGTGTGTGTGTATATATATATTTAAAAATCATTCAATCTTTCTTATGTATGTAGAGCTGTAGCAAATGCCTTTAAGGTAAACAGCTCCCTCTGAGTCCAGTTCTTCAGTCTTCATAAATAAAGCAGAAAGTTTCTGAAATCAAGTGTTGAATCATGGTCCTTTATTTCAATGTGGTTTTTTGCTCCTGCTGCATATACCACCCGCAAAGAAAATAAATTGCTAATTGAAAACCTATGATTAGAGCTGCAATTACAGCTTGAAAACTTTTTATTTGGGTTGAGCTGTTCAGCTGGTGGTGAGCTACTGGAATCAGGAGCGAGGAACCGTAGTCTGAATCCCATGCTGAAGCCCAGCTCTGAGCAATTTTTAGTGCAATCACACACTTAGGAAATAAAGAGAACAGCATATAATTTAACAAAAGTGGCACATAAAAGCACAAGGATGAAATTATATGTTAGTGCTCTTGTATAGAATTTAAAGCTTCTTGAAGAAGCACTAAATAAAATGCCTTGTTTTTTGATAATAGTCCAATCAGAATGTTATTCTCATGCATTTATTATTTTTCCGGCGTAGCGTTTATTTTTTAAAAGAGTTAAATAATTGGCTTTGAAATGATCATACTAAAGCAAACTTAAAATATAATATTTATTTTTTTATTAAGAGGACAGCATTATAATGAAGATTTTTAAAATGCATTTAAAAGTCTCTTCTGCTTACCAGGGCTGCATTTATTTGATCATAAATACAGTAAAATTGTGAAATATTATTACAATTTAAAATAACTGTTTTCTCTTTATATGATTTTAAAAATGCAATTTATTTTTGTGATGCAAAGCTGAATTGTCCCTTCAGTCTTAAAGGGATAGTTCACCCAAAAATGAAAATTCTGTCATTATTTACTCATCCTGAAGTTGTTCCAAACCTGTATGAGTTTCTTTCTTCTGCTGAATAGAAAAGAAGATATTTTGAAGAGTGTTGGTAATCAAATTGTTGACGGTAGCCATTGGCTTCCATAGTATTTTTTTCATACTATGAAAGTGAATGACTACCGTCAACTGTTTTCACACTGTTCATAAAAAAGTAAAGTATTTTGACAGATCTAAAGCATTTTTAAATTGTGAAATATTACAATTTAAAATAAAGCTGAATTTTCCCTTCAACTGTTTTCATTGTAATTTGTAATCTAAATATTTTTGACAGATCTAAAACATTTTTAAATTGTGAAATATTTTTACAATTTAAAATAACTGTTTTCTATGTTAATATAATTCAAAAATGCTATTTATTTCTATGAGGCAAAGCTGAATTTTCCCTTCAGTCTTAAAGGGATAGTTCACCTAAAAATGAAAATTCTGTCATTATTTACTCATCCTCAAGTTGTTCCAAACCTGTATGAGTTTCTTTCTTCTGCTGAACACAAAAGAAGATATTTTGAAGAGTGTTGGTAACCAAACTGTTGACGGTAGCCATTGGCTTCCATAGTATTTTTTTCCATACTATAAGTCAAAGACTACCGTCAACAGTTTTCACTGTATTTTTAATCAAAATAATTTTGACAGATCTAAAACATTTTAAATGGGGAAATATTAAAATTTAAAATAACTTTTTCTATGTTAATATAATTTAAAATTGCAATTTATTTTTGTGATGCAAAGCTGAATTTTCCTGTCAGTCTTAAAGGGATAGTTCACCCAAAAATGAAAATTCTGTCACTCATCCTCAAGTTGTTCCAATTTTGAAGAGTGTTGGTAACGAAACTGTTGACGGTAGCCATTGGCTTCCATAGAATTTTTTTCCCATACTGTCATAAATTAATACTATGATAAGTCAATGACTACCGTCAACAGTTTTAACTGTATTTTTTAATCAAAATAATTTTGACAGATCTAAACATTTTTTTCTAAATTTTTTCTGTTGTGTTTGCGAGGCTGTTGATATTTATGAATGTTGCATGGCCTTTCATGTTCATAAGAACGTGTGAAATCTTAAGATGTGGATTTTAGCCTGACTCATTGCTGAGATGAAATAATGTCAGCCATGAAAGGTCCTTCCTTTCATAGTAGAGTGAATACTAATTTTTTCCATGTTCCGCAAACAGGAAAAATAGGCTTAACATTGTAATTGTATCCTTGAACCTGGTGCCACTCAATCAAAGTGTGAATATGTTGCCGTAACGAGCGTTATCCCAGCCGACACGGCTCCCATTATTCATGCCTTTTTTATGTTTGCAACTTCAGCACAGCCAGGTTTATTAGGTAAAATGAAATTCCCATCAATTCAGGTTTTGTACAATGCAAATCAGCATGCATCTGGCCCTCCTTGGTTCGTGTAGAGAGAGGTAATTAAGCACACAACCCTTTTGTCTTCAAAATGCGCTTGGAGTTTTTCATCGCAGGTGGGAAGAGCTGCTGTCAGGAGAGGTTGTTTCAAGTGTTGTACAAGAATGAATGTGTATGTGTGTGTGTGTAACTTTATTATGTGTCGTCCCCACAGATATTTTCCTCAAAAGTTTCCCCGTGCATCCAAAAGAGCTCAAGGACAAATTGTTGATTATAAATGAAGAGGATGGGGGTCTCTCCGACGAGCATATTGCCTCTCTCAGGAGGTAAGAGTTACATGGAGACAAAGCAGCCTGCCAAACTCCACAGCTGACACAATAGTTCATCTCTTCACAAGTGGTGGCGTATGTGTATTTTAAGTAGGGCTGTTGATTGATTAATCGCTGCTCTGTAAACACATGCAGGTGTCGTGTTTTGCTGCTTTTTTCAGTATGTCTTGGCATGAGCGCCACATTTTTAAGACAGTTTATCAACTTAAGTCAAGTTTAAAAATGTGCACTGAATATGTATGAATTTCATGCTGATCCAAGGTAGTTTATGCTGGTCTAGTGAGTTTTTAACTATGGTTAGTTGTGTTTGTTAACTTGTTTTCTTTCGTTTAGCACAGGTTTTGTATTTCTTTTTGGAACTGGTTGGTCGTAAGCCTCACTGATTTGAGCTTACCTCATTTTTTGAGTGAAAAAGCATTTCTTTTGGATAATTTTGGCTGAGGTGCATAAACTCGGATCAGTGATTTGTTTTTATCTCTCCAAAATAAAAAAAAGTGCTTAAAGTACTTAAAGTACTTGAATATACTGAAAATAGCAACATTTTTGAAGAGGTACTTGAGAAGTGCTTGAATTATTGAAAGAAAATATATCTGTGAAATAAGTGTTTAATTTTGTCAATTAGCACATATCTTTTGACACAAAATTCATGCAATTCAAAAAGCATCATTCCCTTTTTGCTTATTTTAGTTAATCAATCAAGCTAAGCAAGTAGTACTGACAGTGTCGTGTAAACATGGCTGAAGACGCGAAAAGAGGAACAGATGAACCAAATCAATTGAGTGAGTCATTTATGCTAGAACCGCTCCGATTGATTCAAACTTGTGACTTTGATCATTCATTTTAAGCGATTCACTAGCAAAAAACAGATCAAATTAAAAGAGCCATTCATTTTTGAATTTCAACATAAAGCACGTAGTGATGGGTAAAACTCCAAATCAGTTAAACCATTGCTCCACTAAATGATTTACTGTTTCGAAACACTGCAATTGGATCGCATATCGCGAATCTTTTGTTTCAGATTGGGACTTTAAATTGTTTATCACGAATCATTTTATTTAGATAGGAAAAGGTTCATGAATCATTTCGCGAATTGAATGATTCAAACCAAATGATTTGCGATACGCAAAGTCCTGATCTAAATCAAATGAGTCCTGATCTGAAGTGATTGGTTCATGAATCATTATTTAGATCGGAACTTCAGAGTTTGGATTGCGAATCATTTGGTTTAGATCAGAACTTTGTAGCGCGGATCATTTGATTTAGATCGGAACGGGTTTGTGAATCATTTTGTGAATTGAATGATTCAAATCAAATGATTCACAATTTGAAGTCCCGATTTAAATCAAATGATTCACGATACACAAAGTTCCGATCTGAGTCAAATGATTCATGATTTGTGCTCCAAGTCCTGTTAAGAAATGATGGTTCGCGAATCATTATTCAGATCAGAACTTCAGAGCGACGATCGCGAATCATTTAATTTAGATCAGGACTTTATTTTTTTTTACTGAGCCCTGTCACTGTGAAGCAACAAATATAATTCATTATAGAATTATATGCAGCCTTCCTAGGACACACATACATTTGGTTAGCATGGTCTGTAGCAGACTTTTCTTCCTCTCAGGGCAACGGTTAGGTTTTTTGCTCTCTAAAGAAAATGGTGTTTCCTTACCAAATGAATTTACATTTTAAAAAAAATTTGTGAGTCAATGATTCCCTGATCTAGTCATAAAAACATCCATTCATTCTTACTTTGTTCCTGAATGAATCATTCGTTTTGAAAGAATCGATTGAATAAATGACTCAGCAATTTGCTTATTAAGACTTGCCGCCACCTACTATTATGGCTAATTTTAGTTTCATATTTAAAAGTATCATTCTGTTTTTTCTATTATTTCATATTTCTATATTCCAGTTTTTATATTTAAAATATTAATCTCATAACATTGTTAATTCAATTTGTAGTTGCAATGTAAATTCATGTACAATTGCTATAATAAAAAAAAATGTATAAACTCCTTCATGTTTAATTAGACCTATACTTGGCTTTAAAAAAATAAATAAATAAATAAAAAATAAAGACACTTAGCCAATGTAACTTAAAGGAGAAGTCCACTTCCAAAACAAAGATTCACATATAATGTACTTAACCCCTTGTCATCCAAGATGTTTATGTCTTTCTTTCTTCAGTCGTAAAGAAATTATGTTTTTTGAGGAAAACATTTCAGGATTTTTCTCCATACAATGGACTGATATGGCTCCCTGATTTTGAACTACCAAAAGGCAGTTTAAATGCGGCTTCAAACAATCACAAATGCGGTTGTAAACAATCCCAGCCGAGAAAGAAGGGTCTTATCTAGCGAAACGATCGGTTATTTTCATAAAAAAAATACAATTTAAATACTTTTTAAAAGCAAAGTGTGTATTTTTATTATCATTTAAATTTACGCTTTTTACTATTTAAATATTTTTAAATCATTTTCTGTCTAGTCTGATTCTAAAAAAGTGCATAAAATTGATCAAACAAATTTATGTTAAATATATGTTAAAATAAGTGCTTTTCTTTTTCTCCATATAATGGACTGATATGGTGCCCCGATTTTGAACTTTCAAAATGCAGTTTAAATGCAGCTTCAAAAGATCCCAAATGCGGTTGTAAACAATCCCAGCTGAGAAAGAAGGGTCTTATGTAGCGAAACGATGGGTTATTTTCATTAAAAAAATACAATTTAAATACTTTTTAATCTCAAAAATCATTTCAAAATCATCCTACATCACTGCAGAGTTGAGATCCCATGAGATGGGAGTTTTTCGATATACCCTAACTGTCATGAACCGGAAATAAACAGTCCAGGCAGACTAAGACAAGACGAGCGTTTGACATTAAAAAGTATATAAATTGTTTTATTTTTATGAAAATAACCGATCGTTTCGCAAGATAAGTCCTTTCTTCCTCAGCTGGGTTTGGGATCCCACATTTGTGATTGTTTGAAGCTGCATTTAAACTACATTTTGGAAGTTCAAACTCGGGGTACCATATCAGTCCATTATATGGAGAAAAATGCTGAAATGTTTTCCTCAAAAAACATAATTTCTTTATGACTGAAGAAAGAAAGACATAAACATCTTAAATGACAAGGTGGGGAGTACATTATATGTGAATCTTTGTTATGGAAGTGGACTTCTCCTTTAATATACATCAACCACGCACACACATATGAATAGCTGGTGACTTAAAAATTTAGTCGCCAAATTGGCTGGTGAGTGAACAAGTTAATTTCAAACCCTGTTTATTAGTGTACAAACTCTTTTTATCTGTCTGGTTTTATCTTTGGATGCTTTTAGCAGCAAGTTTAGCAATGATACATTACTGTTCTAAAGTCTGAGGTCCATAAGATGTTTTTATGTTTCGAAAGGCGTCGCTTATGCTCAGTGATGTAAAAACAGTAATATTGTGAAATATACTTAAAATTTAAAATAACTGTTTTCTTTGTGAATATATGTTAAAATGTAACTTATTTCCATGATGCAAAGATACATTTTTTAGTATCATTACTCCAGTCTTTAGTGTCACATGATCCTTCAGAAATCATTCTAATATGCTGATTTGCCACTCATGAAACATTTCTGAGTATTATCAAAGTTGAAAACAAAGTTGCTTCATATTTTTGCGGAAAACATGATACATTTTTTTCATGATTTTTTTTGATGAATAGAAAATTCAAAAGAACAGCATTTATTTAAAAAATTTAATTTAAAATGTAATTTAAAAAGTCAATTTTGATCAATTTAATGCATCCTTGCTTAATAAAAAATATTAATTTCTAAAAAAAAAACTACTGACTCATTTGAACTGTATAGCAGTGTGAGATGCTAAACTATAGCATTTAAAGAAATTATGAACACATTTTAAATTTATTTGATCAATTTTATGCACTTTTTTTTATAATCAGACTAGACAGAAAATGATTTAAAATGATTTAAAATGATTTTAATAGTAAAAAGCGTAAATTTAAATGACAATAAAAATACACGCTTTGCACATTTTAACCTCAAATGCTGATGCTTGAAAAAAAAAAAAAAGACAAGTGTCCAAGTTGAAAATGCAGCGTTTGAGATCAGCAGACCACAGTTAAATGTGAAAGAACAGAGTGCGGTCTGTTTTGTAAGATACTCCAGTGGCAGATCTAATGAAGACCACGGAGACCACGAGAAGTCACGAGCAGTTCATGTCGAGGAGCACACCGTAGCGTTTCTTTAATGCTAATATAAAAGAGCATATGCCAGGCTCTCTTAACAGAACAGCCTGCTTATGAAACTTTTATTGGATGTATTTGAGGAAAAGGAAACTATTGAGTTGCCCTGAGGGAAGCTGGAGAAATGCTTTCTCCTTCGCATTTGTCTGCGAGAAGCATCCTTAGATGACTGCTGGAGGCCGACCTGCGTGCGGGAGGCATAATCTAATGTACCTACTGAGAGATTTATATTTATTTAGCCAAATGTAACGAATATCTAAGCGAACACAATCTTAATCGCGATGGGCTCGGCAGAAGCTGCAATATTAATGGCAGGTGGCTTTGGTTTCTCCATCCCAACATCCTTGAGCTCATGAAATAGTCAGTGTGGTATGGATTTGAAACACGCTAAAACGACCTGAACACAGGTCCATTTTGGAGGTGAGCCGGGTTCAAACAGGATGCAAGTCGGGAACAGCCGAAGCATCAACTACCTGAGCACTTTATACAAGCTGACTGCGACTTGGCTTTTAATCAACCCCTGTTCCTCGGGCCAGTGGAAATCAGAAGAGCATGCACCCTTTTCAGAGGACTAGATGGAGAGATGCAAAGAGAAAAAGAGGCAATCTCGGAGGAGAAAATAGGCTTGCTAGGCAGTCAACCTGTAAAAAAAAGGAACAAGGGTTGTGTGACATCCTTTTAGAATTGTGCATGCTTAAAACGGGCGTCTATGAAGTATTAATGAAGCAGAGAGTTTGGACCGATGTAAAATGAAATTAGGGCAGCCGTTTCAGTGCTTTGCCGTGTTTACATTTGTTGTGTTCTTCATCAGATACGTGCCCACTCTGGATGACATCGAGATGTATAAATCGCATAAAGGAGACTCGAGAGAACTGCATGTGGTGGACCAGTACATGATGGAGGTAAAGCCACACGCTGACATCACACTTAATCGCGGAAATAATGGAGCTGATAATGAGCAGATGTGATAGTCATGTGATGTGCTGTGAATAATTAGACTGATATTTTTGTCTCTAATTGTTCAGGTACATCTCTCTGCAGATACCCTTCATAATACATGCAACTTCATCATAAAAACTTTATAATAAAAAGCCTAAATTTGTACTATATATATATATATATATATATATATATATATTATTTATTTATTTATTTATTTTGCATTATAACATTATTTGCATACAATCTAGAATTAAATCAAAAATTGTTTAAATATATTTTGTATGTATATATATATATATATATATATATATATATATATATAATGTAATTATTGGTTTGTAATTAAGTAATTAGTAATTAGATAAAAAAAGTAAAAGTATTAGTAATTAGATAAATAGTAATTAATTATGAAAAGTAAATTGTAAATAAATAGTAATTAATTAGTTTGATTGTCATAAAAAATAATTTATTTATTTATTTAATATATTATTTTAATATATTAAATTCAAATTAACATAAAAACAAATAATACAAAATTATATATATATAAGAAAATTATATACATTTTAATATAATATTGAAATAATTTAATGTTTGGTTAAAATCATTTACTATATTATAATATATTATATAAAAATCAACATAAAATCAAATAATACAAAATTAAATATTAAATTATTTTTATATCAAAATATACAATTTTATATAAAATATATAAATGTATATAAAATATAATGTAAAAAATATATATACATTTTAATATAAAATAGAAATAATGTAATGTTTGTCAAAAAATCATTTAATATATTATAATAATATATTATATAAAAATCAACAAAATCAAATAATATGAAATTAAATATGAAATTATTTATATATTATAGTAAAATATAATATATACATTTATATAATATATATATATATATATATATATATAAATATACGTTTTAATATATATTTTGGAAATAATGTAATGTTTGATTGTTAAAAATCACTCATTTAATTATAATAATATATAAATATACAAATCAACAAAATCAAACAATGCAAAAGTAAACATTAAATTATTTATATATTCTATAAAAATATACTATATAATTTCATTTTTATATACATTTTAATATAATATAGAAATAATTTAATATTTAATTGGCATGTAAATACATATTTTGGAAATAATGTAATGTTCGATTGTCAAAAATCACTCATTTAATTATTATAATAATATATTCAACATAAAAATCAACATAAAATCAAATAATAAAAAATTAAACATTACATTACATTACATTACATTTTAATATAATATAGAAATAATTTCATATTTAATTGGCATGTAAATAATTCATTAATTAATAAAAGTAATTAATTAATTAATTAATTAAAATTATATTACTGTGTATAAATTATGCATAAATACTTCACAAGTGCTACTAACAGTACCATAATTTTTTATTATTCTTTTTTTATTCATTTTTTTATTTTTTTTTTTACAGTTTGGAGAAACCTGTGCTCGATTGGCATAAACATAAAATTAGAATTCTAAATTAATAATTGGAACTGGAATAATAATTTATTTTAATTTTGGGGTGAAATATGTCTCTGACTTAACAGGCTTTATTAGATTCATCCAGACATTGTTGTCTACATAAATGAGAACTGCTCTGCATTTTCTAAAAGCTTCCCACAAGATTTTTGTGATTTGGGCACCATAACCATCATATCATATAAATCTCCTGATGTTTTTTAGTCAACATTATACATTACCTACAGATTCTGTGCCGTCTAGACTCTCGGCTCGGTCGGCTTATGTTTGCACGGTCATATTTCCATGTGTCTAAGTGCACTGAATTCTTCTGATCCTCATTATGTGAAAAATCCATGAGGGGATTTAATTTGACAGCTGTTGGTTTGAATTCTTAACCTTCATCTTCACACTGCAAATGAACCACACGACTTGATAAAGGGATTTTATAAGAAATTCAGCAGTTGCTGTCTTGTGTTTGAGAGCAATCTTTAGTCATATTAACAAACCCTGGACATGCCGTTTGTGATGCATTAATCACAGCGCCAGTCCATTCTAAAGGTTTCAGGATCGAATTTATAGCAGCGATTTTAGTTTTTCATGATTTTCAGCTAACATTATTCCTGGATAATGAGGCTTGCATAATGATTTCTTACTGGAACGCCTTCCAGCAATGGTGGTCACTAAAAATGTGAGATACATAATGCATAAAACATGTAAAATATAAATGTCTTTACCTTGAAATATATATGTGTGTATCTAACCTGAGGGCATACATTATGATTGTGATTCTGCCGATATCTGGGAACCCATTGAATATGTATATCACTGAATCTGACAGAACATGTCACAAGTCATTTTTCACCCCAAAATCAAAAGACAAAAGTTAGAAATGATATGTTTTCAAAGACAAATACACTTTTTTGCATAGTGTCATTATTTTCATAAAAGCTTAGCTAATATCCTCTAGCGCAAGGCTAGCATAAGTGAAAAAAAAATATATATATAATTTTCAATATCATAATGTGAAAAAAGTATGCTAAATTAAATTACGAAGTTCTTGCATACATACCCGCATAGTAGTATCATTGTATTATACCATTTTAAATGTAATACTGTATTACAGTAACTATTGAGAATAAAAAACTGGAGATGAAAAAAATAAAAAATTACTCAAATTTCACAAATTTTTTAAATGATGCATAATGAAAAATGCATATAAATAATCATTGTATTGTCTTGCATTGCAATGGGAACAAAAAAATTACTTGAATTAATTTTTCTCATGAAAATGCATTTTCCAATAAATTTTTAGCATGTATGGTTAGTATTAATATCATTCATATGAATCAAATAATTACAATAATTACATTTTATTATGATCAATAAATGCTGTAAATTGGTGCAATAATTAAAATGCATAAATTTCTTTTTTTTTTAAATACAAATTTGTGTGAGTTGCTTTTGATTTTATAGCATGGTTAGTATTAATAGCTCAGTTAATATTAATATAATTTACATTTAACTACATTTTATTATAATCAATAAATGCTGTAAATTAGTGATTTCATTGTATAGGGACTCAAAAATGGCTAATTTTTCTTTATAAAAAATATAATCTCTTGTGTTTTGTTTTTTTGAATTTATAGCATCAATGGTTAGTATTAATATACCAGTTAATATTAATTAAATTAAATTACAAAATTTTTTTTATTTTTTTTTTTTTAATTTTTGTTTTGCTTTTGAATTTTAGCATTTATGGTTAGTAATAATATCTTAGTTAATATTAATCATATTACAATTAATTATGATTAATACATGCTGTAAATTAATGATAAAGTAACACAAGGGACCTAAAATACTTATTATATTAATATAATACTATAAATATTATATTTATAGTTAGTATTAACATCATAGTTAATATTAATAATATTTAATTACATTTCATTCTGATTAATAAATGCTGTAAATTTGTGACTTTTGCTTTGTACAAATATAAAGTGTTTTCTGTTTTTGATTTTGGTGTGAAATATGATCTGGACATTTTCTGCGAGTTAGATTCACCCCTGTATGAACTAAGCTGAGCATGTGTATAGCTGCATATTTTGACATTGTCCAGGTCGTCTTATGATATATCACCTCTTCCTCAGATGTGCAACATCCCGAACCTCAGCGCCCGTCTGGACCTGCTGCTTACGATGAGAGAGCTGCCCATCTGTATGGAGGACCTCACGCCGGTCAGACTCGCATTACAAACACCTCATATGCACCTGTCAGTCATGTTTGTGTCAGCCTGTCTCTGTTTCTCTCTGCTTTTTCACATCTCTTTTCCTCTGAACTCTGCTGAATTGCTTACCGATAGGGCACATTCAGAATAAGCCTCCAATATAGAATGCATTATCTAAAAAAGAGAGGCTCTTTTGGATGCATTCATTATTACTTTTAAGTTACAATAAGCCACATGTGCGTCTGTGTATGTTAATTTGCATGTTAGTGTGCACGCTGGCATTTTACTTTCGCAGTTAGCGCCGCACTGCACTGATGATTATGATTGACAGAAGAAGAAAATGAAAGTTTGTTTGTGGAAAAAACAATCTCGTGTGAACTGGAGTCTCTCAGTACGCCTGGAGGAAATCAGTATTGAAGCTTCGCAAAGGTGGCTCCCGAGGCACACGGCTGAACGGAGAGGGGAAAAAAACAAAGAGAAAGAATAAAAAGCTCATTTACTAATGCAAAAGATAATCTTGGCAGACAGCAGGCGCTCTGAAAAAATAAATGAAATGGACTTGAGGTGAAAAAACGAAGCATGCATTAATACACAGGGGTTCTGTTCGCAACGAATCAGCACTTAGAGTAGGCTGGAGGAGTTTCTAATGGCAAATTTCCTTCAAGTCATTTATTAGTTAGTGGCGGCAGGAAGAGATGTAGCCCAAAGAGCACTCTGAAGGCTTTTTCTACCTGTGAGTAAAAAAAGGTTGAAATCCCTCTTGTACATTCGATGCATCTCAAAAGTTGGTTTTTATTTGAGGCTCTCTATACCCTACCTTGCTTTTTTTCTATTCTGCACCATTGAATGCATTTCTGTCTGATGTTAAGTTCTGTCTTTGTGCTCTGAAATGGGATGCAAAGACGTGACATTCATCTCCACAAGCTTTTTTGTGTGAACAGTTGATTTTATACACGCTGGAAGTTTAAGCCAGCAAGTGTGGAGGTCAGGATCACGGATACGTCGGGGATTTTTCCAGACGTTATGGGTGTTATACGGCATCGAAATCGGCTTGACTCAGCATTCGGGTGTCAGTAAGGGCTTACGTTCTTCGCCTCGGGGAATTGACAGCTATTTTAGCCGATTTTGCTGTTCTGTCCACCTTGCTGCGCTCGGCGGTGTCACCGACTGTCGTCAAACACGCCGAAGAGGCACTCATTTGAATTGCTCACACTTTTGTCACTTTTGTCAGAATCAGAGTTTCTGCAGGTCTTAAAACGTATTAATTTGCCCTTTTAAAAGATCTTAAATTGGAGCAGAATATCTTTTTATTAAATGTTGCACACACTCAAACAAATAATGTCTTGTTTTCCAGGTCAAATGTGACACAAAACCAGTCATAAGTGTAAATTTATGAATAAATAAGCTTTCGTTGATGTATGGTTTGTTAGGAAAGCACAATATTTGGCCAAGATCCAACTATTTGAAAATCTGGAATCTGATGGTGCAAAAAAATCAAAATATTGAGAAAATCGCCTTTAAATTTGTCCATATGAAGTTCATAGCAATGCATATTACTAATCAAAAATTAAGTTTTGATATATTTACGGTGGGAAATTTACAAATTATCTTCATCGAACATGATCTTTCCTTAATATCCTAATGATTTTTGTCATAAAAGAAAAATCGATAAATTTGACCCATACACTGTATTTTTGGCTATTGCTACAAATAAACCTGTGCAACATAAGACTGGTTTTGTCGTCCAGGGTCACAAATGTGTACACATCCTTAAATCAAGATAAATTTACTTGAGATGCACAATAAATTCTTGTTTTCTGTAAAATGACATTTTGAAGTCTTGAGTTAATGAGTTAATGCTTAAAACAAGGACAACTATATGTCAATGAGGTATGAAAATTGTTTTCTGTTTGTATTAAATTTATCTTTCTGACCTCATATATAATATACAGTGCACAGCATAAATGAGTACACCCCCTTTCAGTAAATATAAAAATATGTATTTTCTTAAAGGAGAAGTTCACTTCCAGAACAACAATTTACAAATAATTTACCATAAAGAAATTATGGTTTTAAAGGAAAGCATTTTAGGATTTTTCTCCTTATAATGGACTTCATTGGTGCCCCGATTTTGAACTTCCAAAATGCAGTTTAAATGCAGCTTAAAAGGGCTTTATCTTCATCTTTTCAGCAAATAAATTGAGTCTATTTTGATGTCATGTTCACTTGAAACATAAGATTAAAAGGATAGTCCAATTTCAGTTCCCAACGACGTCCATTGTATTTTTTTATCCATATGGAAATCAATGGGAACTGAAACTGTTCAGTTACCAGCATTCTTCAAAATATGATCTTTTGTCTTCAACAGGAGTAAAACAGGTTTTGAACATGAGGTTGAATAAATAGGTAATTCACCAAAATTGGAAAATTCTGTCATCATTTTGTTTAAATGATGTTAAATTCAGCGAATTTAACTTGTGCATAAAATTGCGTACAGCATCTGCAAATAAAGCACCATTTCCATCCAATAAGACAAAGAGAACAAAATTGTAACTTCCTGATAAACTGGAGCCAAGTATCACTAAGAAAAAGGTCATTTGCTGCAGTCGGAGAAGCTGCTATTCGTATATAATAAATTACCTGTGCAATAAACGTGCCGACAATTCTGGGAGGTAATTTTCACAACAGACTTCAGAATGACCAAATCAGCATTTCAGATGCTGTACAACGAGATCAGTCCGCTGGTGCGTTGTGGAATGTATTAGGTAAATGTGTTTCCATCATAGCTTATGCATATGTTATTGGTTAAAAAAATTCATCGCATACATTTTTTTTTTTAGAATTTATGCACATAACTGGCGTTTCCATCAAGCATTTTTTTATGCAATATCCCAAAATGTGCATAAAAATATGTGGATAAAGTCGGCGCTGATAGCCTTGCGGGCAGCGCAGGGTTATACAGCGCCTTTGTGCTTTGGATGTCCCGTGTTTGAATCCCGACTCACGGACCTTTCCTGATCCCGTCCCCCTCTCTCTCGCTCCCTCTTCGCTTTCTGTCCTATCTGATCTGTCCTATCACAATAAAAGGCAAAAAAAAAAAATAAAAAAATAGGTGGATGGAAACATCCACCAGCTATCTTCTCGTCCTCATGGCTTCCTTTCTGAAATTTGAAAGATTTCCTTACAGTAAAACTCAGTGGAGTTTAATTTTGTTGTTGTTTGGACTTAAACTTTCTTTTAAGTGCCTTTTTTTAAAATCTTGTACTGTTTTCTAAGGTTCACTTATGTTGAAAGGTTTTTTCATCCAAAACATCATCATTTAGAAGTAATGGGCTATTTTCTGTCCTGTTTTGACCCCCCTCACACACATTGAGGGGAGCTTCAAAGGTTTCTACATGTTTTTGCAGCGTTGAGTAATGTATCACAGACATATCTCACCTTTCCTTTCATAAACAAAGTGCAGAGAGAGTGTAAATAAGAGATTGATTGTGCAGTGTAGAGAGCTTCGTTGATTATAATGGAACTTTGTGAGATCACGATGAACTAAGATGAGTGACCGCTTTTAATGATTTTTAAGGAAGTGTATAAATGAGATACTGATTTAATACAAGAGTTTAAAAAAACAGGAAGTTAATATTAATTGACTAACATTGTCTGACTATAATGCTATTGCCTGATTTTGCTCTCCATTCAAACACAGCGGTGCATTTTTAAACAAATCTAGTCAGTGATTCAATTTCCCATTCATAAAGACAGTCACTTGCTTTATTCCCGAATGAATCAGCTGTTCGAACAAATCAAATGAATGAATGATTCAGTAATTAAATCAGTGACTTGCCGCCACCTACTGGCAGTTTTATTTTTATTTTTAAAGTATCTTCTCAGTTATTTAAATCATTTAATATTTCTATATTAAAAATTGTATATTTAAAACATGAATCACAACATGAGTTTATGATTTTGATTACACTCATGCCACCTCATTAAACATATGAAAATACACCTACAAGGATTTCATTTGATTATTAACTTATTCTTATTCTACTTGTTCTATTGTTTTAATAAGCTTGACATTAATTTGACATAAGAGATGACATACTTTTAATAAAGTTAGAAAAATGCAGTTACAAAGGTAAAAACAAAATTTCCCTGTAAATCACTTTAAGGAGTCAAATATCACCTCGTAATGAAAAGGCTAATTTTTGATCTGATTTTTTGGTTATTGATTAGAAGGTGCTCCTAAAATTTTGACTGTGCTCCTAAATGTTTTAAATAAAAGAAAAGTAAGCATAGAGCCCTGACTTGTCGTTTTGGCAAACAATGTAAGCCGTTTTTAGACTAACAAGAAAGTTTTAGGTTCTGAAACTTACAGGATGTTTTTATAGCACAGTTGCCAAGAGTAATAATCATATCCGGCTGAACTACCCCTTTAAGATCAATGCTGTTTGTGTCTGAAAATGTTAACCGTAACTCCATTTGGACCCTGCGTAAAGGTCCTCCATCGTTAAGAGCGCCCAAACAAGTACCCAGCGTTCTGTTGCCACCGCCGCCATTAAATCCATGGGATTGTCTGACATGGTTGACTTTTTAAACCTGTAACATTAAGGCGGATTTACCCACCATCTGACAGGCTGGGTGCTAGGGTGGAAAATTGGTCTGGCTTAGAGTGGGGAATACCGTAGAGCTCTCTAGGTGTGTTGTGCTTTGTCTCAGAGCTGTCTGAGGAATGCTAACTCCTTGTGGCATTGTGAGCTTTTAGTAAACAGAGAGCATGCAATGCTCTAAGAGCTTGTGAGGAGAGTGAAACGTAGGAGTTTGAGTAAAAAATGCAAGAACATCACTCATTTGAAGTGTGGGGAAGAAGCTTAGCTGAAGTTTTTGCCCATTGGGACTGGATTAGCATAGCTAGCTTTGGTCAAATTAGTGTTTAAGGGTGTGAATCACCAGGTAGAAATGAAGCAGAGGGCTCGGGGGTAATGGATTGAGGCTGTGTGCAAGAATGAAGGTTACGATGGAAACAGACGGGCATATGGTCTGGCGGTTTGTCTCGTGGATCGTACACGCCAAATCAAGCTTTTCCTTTCACTGTTGCACTTTACTCAGGGGTTCAGCTTGTTATACGGATTGGAAAAGAACTAATACCGCAAACGGCTTCAGCAATTAATGCTAGCGGCCCACAATACCTTTCAGCCTAACCTGTTTATCTTGGCTGAATCACAAGGGCTTTTTCCCAGGAGTGCCATAAAGTTGTTTCTTGTGGTATTAATAGGAATGTAAATCAGACTGCCTGATTGAATATGGTGTGTCTAATTTGGTGAAGTTAATTGGAAGTAATCCAGTGTGGTTCTGGGAATAGTTTAGTGTTTGCAAATGTAACTTGTCGGGCTAAATCTAAAGTTTTGTACCAAGACGACTTGGTAATTTGATATTAATGCACTGTTTGTACATTAATGCAATAACCTTTGACATTATTTTGAGCATGAAACAGCATTTGTCACTTTGTATTTCAGGTAAACCAGTTTTAATTTAATTTAATTTAATTTAATTTAATTTAATTTAATTTTGTTTTATTTAATTTTATTTATTTGTTTTATTAAGTTTTATTTTATATTTTATATTTTATATTTTATTTTATTTTATTTTATTTTATTTTATTTTATTTTATTTTATTTTATTTATTTTATTTATGCTGGCAATGCTGATAAATTTTGCTGACCTGTGAAACACTAGGAACATTTTATTTATATATTTATTTATTTTATTTACAGATTTATTTATTTTTTGTTTATTTTATTTTTTAATTTTATTATTTTATGCTGACAATGCTAATAATTTTTGCTGACCTGTGAAGCACTGGGAGTATTATTTTATTTTATTTTATTTTATTTTAATTTAATTTAATTTAATTTAATTTATGCTTACAATGCTGATAATTTTTTGCTGACCTGTAAAGCACTAAGAGGATTTTATTTATTTATTTATTTATTGCTTTTAGTTTTTTTGTATATTTTTTCTGACCTTTAAATCACTTAGAGAAATTTATGTTTGAAATAGTAATATTAATAATAAATTAATATGATTAATAATATTATTAATTTTAAATTATTTTATTTTATTTTATTTTATGCTAACAATGCTGATATTAATTTACTGCATTAACTAGCTTTTAGAAAAGCAGCATTACTTACAACATAGCCAAAAACAATGCAGAAATAGCTATTATTTTCAGAGATAGACACCTGAACATTATGTCATAGGCTAAACAAGCCAAAGCATTTTGATGAACGATTACAAAGCCGACATGAATGTGAATACCAGGAATGTGCATTAAGGAAGTAAATAGGGTCAATTTTGATTTCATGTTAACTTTAGGTTGTATCATTACATCATATACTGTAGTAGTAGTATTTCTGTAAGATTAACCTCCATACACCATTCTGTTTTGAGTTAGCACGTGTACTCGCCAAGTGTTCTTATAAGTGCCTTGTTTTGACGTATGGTAGTCATTGATTGTACTTTGTACTTGTTACTTCAGCAAGAACCCCTTAACCCGACGGCTACCAATCCTCAGGTTTAACTTTCCTTCCGGCTTCAAATAATAAATAAAAGGACTTCCTGTGTAAGCTCTGATATACACTTGACAAGAACGGGCTGTGTCAACAGGACCGCTGAGAAATCCAGCTGCGTTTAAGTGCCGACGGCTGTTAAGTGAGAGGCAGGAAAAAGTTTGCGCTTCGATTAGTTGGAGATGACATGTTCTGGCCTCTGTGTTTGTCTTGCAGCTGATTATCCAGAAGATCCGCATGTGCCAGCAGCTGTGGGCCTGCGAGTCATTTGTCAGCGTGCTGGAGTACCTTCTGGCCGTGGGCAATTACCTCAACCAGAACGCGGGCAAGGACAGGGCCAAGGGATTTCGCCTCTCATCCTTAACTAAGGTAGGACCTGCAACCGCCAGCAAATGACCTGCGGGGGGTGGCGAGCGGAGTCAGGGCTAATAAAACTTCTTATTGGCATACAGGACAAACATCTGCCGCTTTTATTTCTCTTTTTCTTTTTTTTCACCAGTTTTCATTTCTCCTCCAGTTGTTTCATCTGGTCAGCCTTGGTAGCAGCATTAGGGGAAACTAATAATACAGAATGAGATTTTTCAAAATAATACAGGTTTTCTAGTTTTCAGAAAGTAGCAGTTTCTGTTTTCGGTCACGGCGTGTCATGTGCTACCATACAAAAACATGTTGTTTTCTTAAAAAAATTAATGCGTTTATTCAGCAAGGATGCATCAAATTGATCAAAAGTGACAGTGAAGACCTTTATAATGTTTTATTTATTTATAAAATTATTAGATATTATAACCTGTGAGGCACTTGGTGCATTTTATTTATTTATAATATTACAAAAGAATAAAAAAAGAAACAAATAAATAAATAAATGCTGTTTTTTTTAACTTTCTATTCATTAAAAAATCCTGAAAAAAATGAATGAATCCACAAAACTGTTTTCAACGTTGATCACTGAAGACACTGAAGATTGATGTAATGATGCTGAAAATTTAGCTTTGCATCACATGAATAAATTACACTAGCTATTATAACAGCTAATTTAAATTGTAAAAAATGTTTTTACTATATTTTTCATCAAATAAATGCAGCCTTGGTGAGCAGAAGAGACAGTAACATTTTCAGAAACAGCATTGGCAGGCCATTTTGATTGTACAGATTTTTTAAATGGTAAATCTTTTTAAATTTTAATTTAATTTAATTTAATGCCTATTTATTTTATTTTATTTTATTTTATTTTATTTTTTTGCTGACCTGTAAAGCAATAGGAGCATTTTATTTATTTATTTATTTATTTATTTATTTATTTATTTATTTATTTATTTATTTTTTAATGCTGATATTTTTTGTAAAAAGTGTTTAAATGGTACATGTAAAAAGTTTTTAAATGGTAAATCTTTTTTTTAATTAAATTAAATTAAATTAAATTCAAGTTTTATTTTATTTTATTTTATTTTATTTTATTTTATTTTATGTTATTTTGTTTTATTTTATTTTATTTTATTTTATTTCATTTTATTTATTTTTTTATGCTGGCTGTATTGATCATTTTTGCTCACCTTAGCATTTAATTAATAAATAAGTTATTTCATTCATTCATTCATTCATTTTATTTTTTTCTCTCTATAATAAATAAATAAATGAATAATTAATTAATATTTTCTCAAGTGAAATATAAAGCCTTTATTTATTCATTTATTTAGGTTTTTTTCATTTTCTGTTTTTTATTGTTTAGTCATTTATTTTTTCTGACTTTTAAATCACTTTTATGTTTATATTGACAATAAATTAATATTATTAATTAATAATGTTAATATTATTTTCTTAATCAGCATTCATTTACTGCATTACTAAAAAAAATGTACCAAACATTTGCAAGAAATATTGATGTAATTTTTATGTGATGAGAAAAAGCACTAGGATGTACATAACCATAGTACAACAGTTATTTATACAATTTAGCAGTCATTATACAAACATATTTGGCTGTAAAATAGTACAATTGTCCATTCAGAATAAAGTATTTAATTTCCATGTAGTAAATTTGTATTTGTCTCAAATGTTGTGATATTTAAATAGTAAGCAATGGAGTAATGATGCTGAAAATTCAGCTTTGCATCACAGAAATAAATTACATTTTAAAACATATTTAAATAGAAAACAGTTATTTTGAATTGCAATAATATTTCATAATATGATTTTACTGTATTTTTATATCAAATAAATGTAGCTTTGGCAAGCATAAGAGACTTCTTTTACATCATAAAGTCTAAGATCTTACAGATAAATTGTGACCCATATTGCAACTATATATTTAATTGATTATTTAGATCCTTTTGCTAATATTTTTGGTTAATATTGTTTCCAAAGGACAAAATATAATATATTGTAAATGTATTCAAAAATATTCACATGTGAATAAATATATAAATCATTTGAGAGTGTAGAGAGACTGACTCGATTACATTATGCACAATGCTTTATAGGAGTGGGCGATAGCTGCTCAACTTTTTTTTTATTGCATTTCCAGCTGTTTCTAGAAGTTGAAAGAAGCATATATCATTGCTGAACAACTGCAAGGATCATGCAGTTGTTAAAAATCAAACTTTATTGTTATAAATCTGTTTCTCTATGGAAAATATTAATGTTTTTTACTTCCAGAACCCTGTTGTTGCACTCGTCATGATGGATTGCATGGCATTATTGTGACCTATCATTTCGTCCCATTATGCTCTATGGTTTAGTCATGTTTGTCCGACTGTATCCACTACACAAATCAGAGTTCCTCCTCGGTGTTTGTTTCTACAAACTCTTGCCGCAGCGGCCCGATTCATTAGCCTCGCGGCATGGCTTTTTTTCAGAGCTCGCTGAGTCATTAGTGACACACCGGTAATTTGTATCGATTTTTGCGGCCAGGGTGCTTGAAACCCAGTTCCTCAGTGGCAAGATTTAAGGCCACTTGCACAATAAGCTGAATTACTTCCTCTTTTCCTAATGAGGATCTGAATGCACCACCCCTGCGCTTCCTTCATAGAAACACGACACAGAAGAGCACTGCATGCTTATTTGTGAGTGGTGATTAATGAAACACCCTGTCCTCGCATGTTAATTTCATCTAATTTATCATATTTTGGTAACACTTTATTTTAAGGACCAATTCTCACTATTAACTAGCATGCATATTACTAGTATACTGGCTGTTTTTTAGTACTTATAAAGCACATTTAATGCTTTATTCTGCAGGGCCATATTTTAAATCTCTTAATCCTACCCCAGACCTAAACTTAACAAATTTACTAACTATTAATAAGCAGGAAATTAGGTGTTTATTGAGCCATGTGTTGTAGTTCATAGTTAACTCTTTCCCTGCCAAACACAGAAGAAACTTACAAACATTTAAAAATGTTTTAAAAACAGTTGTTAAAGGGGTCATCGAATGCCCATTTTGATATGATTCTTTAGGGTCTTAATGAAAAGTCTATAATATACTTTGGTTAAAAATTCTCAATGGTAGTGTAAAACAACACCCTTTTTTCCTTGTCAAAATCAGCTCTGAAAAAATCATCCCATTCTGGTCGAGGCTGCTTTAAATGCAGATGAGCTCTGCTTGCCCCGCCCCTCTCTTCTCTCTGTGGAGTGACGAGCCTGTTTACTTTAGCCGCATTTAGCCACTGAACTTGCTAACTAGCACATTATTAAGAAAGGCGATTGCAAAGATTTATAAAAAACCCTTATACTCACTTCTGCTGTAAGTGAAGCTGGATCATGAATGATTTGCGCGAACATAGACAGATATATGTAGATCGGGAGGCGCATTCCCTTCACAAACAAACGTAATCCACTGCATCTTCAGCAGCTCAGATGTCGGGAGCAAATGACGACCACTACGTTCATTATTACATCCAGCAACACAACACCTCAATTGCTCAATTCTTGTCTAACTTACATCCCTGCTCCGGCATCAAAACATGGAGGTCGGACTGTTACAACTGATCTGAGGTAAAACGCTCATGTCAATCAACTATCGTGGGAGCGGCCTCTGTCTGTGTGACGCCACACTGACAGGCATCTGAGAATGGCTCGATTTGAAAAAGGGGATATTATTTTTACAGATTAATTAAAAACCACTGCATGGATTTTTATCATTATAGGGTAGATTTGTACATACACTGCCAACACACATTAATGTTCAAACAACATGTAAAAGTGAACTTAGCATCCAATGACCCCTTTAATAAAAAAGAATGCTTGAAGCTAGAATAAAACTGATTTTTTTTTTTTTTAAGTAAACGCTATGCTCTTTATTTTGATGTATTGCATGTTCACTTATTCATAAAACAAAATTTGGGTGAAAATTATCAAAAATGCTGGCAGTGGCTGGCATCACTGGTGGGGAAAGACTTGGACCTTAAAATAAAGTGTGACCCATATTTTTTATTACTGGTGCACTGGTGATAACAAACTTTGCATGTTTAGTCTTAAATGTGTATTAACATTTTAACTTTTTGTCACTACATGTCACAACATTCGAGACCAATATGTATTTTAAACAATTTGTGATATGGCAATTAAATACTTCGAGTTGACAATTGTAGCATTTTTAATTTTTTTAACAGTAAGATTTTTAATGTGCTTTAAAGAAGTCTCTTCTGCTCACCAAGCCTGCATTCATTTGATCCAAAGTACAGCAAAAACAGTAAAACTGTGAAATATTTTTACTATTTAAAATAACTACTTTGTGTTTGAATATTTTAAAATGTAATTTATTCCTGAGATTTCAAAGCTGAATTTTTAGCATCAGTATGTGATCCTTCAGAAAGCATTATAATATACTATGGAAGCCCATTTCCACTACCGAATAAAAAATAAAAAAGCCAATTGCGACTTTTTATCTCACGATTATGACTTTTTTTTCTCGCAATTTCGAGTTTACATCTCGCAAGTCTGACTTTTTTTCTCAGAATTGTGAGATATAAACTCGCAATTCTGTGAACATATCAGTCTTTTTTTCTCCTCAGAACTGGACTTTATAACTCACAATTGCGAGTTTGTATCTCATAATTCTGAGAAAAAAAGTCTGAATTGTGAGATATAAAGTCAGAATTGCAGGATATAAATTTGAAATTACAAAATTTCTTGCAATTCTGAGTTTATGTCCCACAAGTCTGACTTTATATCTAGCAATTCTGACTTTATACCTCGCAATTGTGCATTTATATATAACTCGCAATTGTGAGTTTTTATCATGCAGTTGCGACTTTATTTCTAATAATTGTGAGTATATATCACGCAATTATGACTTTATTTCTTAGAATTCCGACATATCTCAGAATTCTAACTTTATGACTCGCGATTGCGAGTTTATATCATGCAATTGCAACTTTATTTCCCAGAATTGCGAGTATATATCACGCAATTATGACTTTATTTCTCAGAATTCTGAGTTTATTTCTCAGAATTGCGACTTTATAACTCGCAATTGTGAGTAAATGTCAGAATTGTGAGAAGTCGCAATAACCTTTTTTTTATTCAGCGGCAGAAATGGGCTTCCGTAATATACTGATGTGCTGTTCAAAAAACAAAAATTGTCACCAATGTTCATCAAGGCTGCATTTAGTTGATAAAAATACAGTGAAAACAGAGTAATGTGAAATATTTTTACAATTTAAAATATGTGTTTTCTGTGTGAATATATTTTAAAATGTCATTTATTCCTGTGATCAATCCTTCATAAATCATTCTAATATTCTGATTTACCACTCAAGAAATACATTTCTGATCGTTATCAATGCTTAATGCACTGCTTTATACTTTTGTGGAAAACATGATGAATTTTTTTCAGTATTTGTTGATTTAATGCATGATAGCAGAATAAAAGTAATTTAAAAAACTCATTTAATCTGTAGCCATTTAAGAGAAGCCACCAAATATCCAAAAATCCAATTTTAGTAAAATTATAAAACATGTATATTTAGATTTTTTTCAAAATGCTAATTTAAGCCTACATTGTAAAAAACAATTTGTTGAGTCAACTTAAAATAATTTGTAACCTGGCTGCCTTAAAATTTTAAGTTCAGTCAACTCAAAAAAAGTTTATTCAACTTGAAATGTTAAATTACACTAAGTGAGAACTTAGATGTTTGAGTTGAATCAACTTAAAATTTTAAGGCAGCTGGGTTACTTACCTATCTGTTAAGTTTAGCAAACACAAATATCTAAGTTGTTACTTAGTACAACTTAACATTTTGACCAAGCTTATTTTAGTTGAATGAACTTAAAATGTTAAGGCAGCAGGGTAACAAATTATTTTAAGCTGACTCAACAAATTGTGTTTTTTTATTTTTTACAGTGTAATACCGCAAAATATGATTGAACCCTGTCTAAACTAAGCCTATGCCTTGCACAAACGGTGTATATGATGCCTCCTTTTAGTTTTGTAGAACAGGTTCAGCTTTGAAATATTAAACTACACAATCTAGCCTGCTTTTCCACCCATCTGAAGAAGCATTTAGCCTTCAAATATTAAATTAGCGGTAGCTGAAATTGTCACAGTGGCTTCATATCTACATGCATTTCCATAAAGAATAGATCTAGAGAGCCTGATAGATCTCCGCTCTTGTTCTCTGCAGGCCTCTTCATATGGAGAGCAGTTGAAACAGTTGCTCTTAAACATGCACGCTTAGTTTTTGTGGCTCTTTCTCGCTTTAAAAAGATGCAATTGAGATAGGAGCGTTTGTGTTTAGCACGCATCACTTCATTAATTTTCAGTGCTCGGGTTATTCACATTACCGCTGCATAAGTGTGAAACCTTTTTGAATTAGCAGCTATATTTATTCTGCGTGATCAAGACCTGCATTTCTTATCACCCTTTAGCCTACTGTACAAATTCTCAATCTTTAAAAAGCACTCACGCAAGGCTGCGGCGCCCCACAACATTTGCATTGTGGTTAATCAGAGTGCAGAGCCTTCGAGATGTCAAGGAGATCCTGTTGGAAAAATGTTAACCGTTTTTTTCACATGTGCACAATAGAGGTGCGCTTCAGTACAAGGACATTATCTTCTTCCATTTTTAGTTGATGGTAATATGCATGTGGGTGTTGAATTGTCAAAGCTCCCTCTTTCTCTGGCCTTGGGCAAGGTATTGGTATTCAAAGATGCATGCATGTGTGAGCATAAACTCTCACAAATGCACACCCAAGATAAATATTTGTTTACCTCCGGTACCCTCCGGTCAGATGGGATATTTGATTGGAGATATAAGAGCAAATGTTCCTAAACCTACCCCTTATTGTTCCCAACCGCTGCCTACATAGAATGCAGCATTCGAAGGAAGATTTCTGACTGTTATTGAACTTATAAGTAATTAATTTGGAACATGTAACATTGTCAGCTTGCATGTCACACAAATAGCACTTGCACTTGACAGACAATTGATTCCAATAGAATTTATTGTTAGAATGTTGGAGGGTTATTTTACTTATAATTATAATATTATATTATAATAGTTTTTATTAATATATTAAATAATATATTGAGTTTTTATTTTTATTTTTTCCATTTTCATTCTAAATTTAGTTTTAGTATTTTTTAGTTTTAGTAATTGTGTTGTGGTTTTGTCTTTTTTTTATGTGTATATATAGCTTTTTTGCATTTTTATTTAATCACGTTAAACTAAATAAAATGGGAGATGTTGCCCTGTCAACTAGCTGAAATAAAATATTTATATTTTTTTTTTTTTGGTAGATTTTATTTTATGTAAACTAATTTTTATTTTTTATTTCAAGTTGCATTGTTTAGCTAAAGTTTTCAAGCTCAGTTTCAACTTAAAAACTTTAAAAAATTTAAGTTAAATCAACTTAAAAATACAAGTAATGTCAACTCATAAGTTAAATCAAAGTCATTTTAAGTCATTTTAACCCATTTTATTGTAGTGAGTTGAAATTACTTATAGTTTTAAGTTGATTTAACTTAAAAGCAGCTGCTGAACTTAAGTTGAAACTGGTGAAAACTTTTTACAGTGTAGTTTTAGTTTCACTTGCACATTTTTGTTACACCAAACTGTTTTTATTATTTTATTAACCAATTATTTTATCTATCTATCTATCATCATTTATAATCATATTAATTAATTCAATATTTTTATGAACCAGTTATGTTATTTTCACTTCATATTTATTTATTTTTCTTTTTTTTCCGATGTTACATGGAATATATGATAACACTTTGCAATACGGTTTGTTTGTTAACATTAGTTAACCACATTACTTAATATGAACTAAAAATGAACAATATTTCTTATGTTAATTTCAGCATTTACTAATGCATTAATAAAATAGCCAGTTGTGTTTAACATTAGTTAATGCACTGTGAACTAACATGAACAATGAACGACTGAATTTTTATTAACTAACATTATCAAAGATTAATAAATAGTTTAATAAACATATTGCTCATTGTTTGTTGATGTTAGGTAATACATTAACTAATGTTAACAAATGTCACTTTATTGTAAAGTGTTACTGTTTTAATTATTATGTTGATTAATATACTGAGTAATAATTTATTTTCATTTTCATTTTAAATGTAAAGTTTTAGTAATTTTGTTGTGGTTTTGTCGTTTTTCATTTTAAATGTCAATTTTATGTCTATATTTTTTATACATTTTTATTTCAGTTTTAGTTATTTTATCATGTTAAACTAAATAAAAATAGGAAATGTTGCCTTTTGAAGAAATTATCTGAAATAAAATGTTTAATTTTTGTATATTTTATTTCATGTATGTTAATTTTTATTTTTTATTTCAAGTAGCATTTTTTGTTTAGCTTTAGTTTCAATTTTAGTTTTAGTTTCACTTATTATTTTTTTTTATTATATGAAACTATCTATTAACTCAACCACTTATTTTATAACCATATTTATGTATGTTTGCATGCATGCTTGTATGTATTTATTTATTTATTTAATATTTTTCTTGAACAAATTATGTTATTATGTCAAGAAAAATGTGTGTGTATATATATATATATATATATGTGTGTGTGTGTGTGTGTGTGTTTAGATTGCAATATAATATATATATATATATATATATATATATATATATATATATTATATTGCAATCTAAAATGTTACATATTATATGTGTGTACTGTGTATATATAAATACTCACACATACAAGTACATATTAAGGAAAATATGTTAGGTTTATCTATAAATATTTATATTTATATATAATCTAAATTATATGTATATAAGTATAAATATATTAATATAAATAAATATAAATATAATCATTTGACAGCCCTAATTCTTTCTATATAAATCTGGGATTGACTTTGCATTTTGACTAAATCAAAATGAGTGTCTACAATGCCTTAAAATGCTGTCTACATGCTGGAACAGAGCATATTTATCACCTTTTTTGAAGTGCAGGTGCATGGAAAAACTTCCACAAACACATTCATTATTTTTCCCTCCTTTTCACAGCTTTCTCAGCTGCGCGGGAACAATCGGAAGTTCACCTTGCTGCATGCCCTTGTGGAGCAGATCATGTTGCGTGAACCACGTTTGGCCACCTTTTTCCTGGAGCTTGCAGAATTCGAGACTGTTCCTGGAGGTACTCTAATCAAAATTTCATTGCAAGGGACAATGTGATAGATGTTTTTGGGGCTGATTTGATTGAATGCCTTCTGATTGTGTGTTTCTGTGGTTTTACTGCAGCTTCGGTTAAAGGTCTGACAGCAGAGGTGGATGGTATGTGGACGCTCTCATCTGATGTGTTTTGATGCTGCTGTACCAAACTTGTTTGTCGTCATCAGTGTTTTAGAAAGGGATGCTTGATTGAGCACATTTGATTACAATATCACAGTTTCACTGCTTTATTCAAGCATGGTCAAGCATTTCATATAGTTCATAACTTTTTCATCAGCCAAGCATTACATTCAAACCTGTTGCTGCTTGGCTTTCTTGTGCATTAATGCATAAAAGCATTGCAGTTATATTCAGAGAATGTAGGGGGTTCATTATACTTTTTTTTTCCTTTGTCACCATTTAGTTGTGAAGAATGAATTTCACAAGATTGTGCAGTACAGGAAAACATACAGCAAAAGTAAAAACGAAGTCAGTCAGCACCCCAAATTCTTCAAAGACTTAAAGGTAAGTTGAAATATACACAATTATCTTTGTTTTATTGTATCACATAATCAAGTTACTTGAATTTATTATGAATTTAAAAGGATGCATGGATAATAATGGCACGCTAATGTGATTTAAGTAGTTTTTTCTGTGGAACATTTTGATTTATGTACTAGTTAAAAACAATGAATAGGAACTGAAGCTTTAAAGTATCATAAAAGCATTAATAAATTTTTTTTTTTTGTGTGTGTGTGTGATATATTACTTCTTTAAAAGTTAGGTTGTTAGTCGTTGATTTTCTAATATTCAAGCGAGCTTTTAAGGACTGTGACCAGATCATTGATTCAGCGAGCTGAACTCAAGAATCAATCATACTGACTGTGTGAACTGAATCAAATAATTCAAAAGAATGACTCAAATGGGACAACGCTACTTCTCTCAGTTAATAATGATTCAAATGTCTTGCTTTTTGAAAGAATACATGGATAAAACTGCTGTGTCTTCCAATTATTGTGATTTGTTGAAGTAGTTTCTTTTGTGAAACACTTTGAATCATTTACTAGTCAGTAACAATGAATGGGAAGTATGGAATATATAACAAAAAAATTTTGTTTATGTAAAAAATGCAAAGTATTCTCTTTAAGCAAGATCTTAATGACTGTGACTTTATTGATTCAGTGAGTTAAACTCAATAATAAGTCAGACTGGATCAAAAGATCCAAATCAAAAGAATGACTCATTGGACAAAGCTACTTCCCTCAGTGAATAATGATTCAAATGTCTTTTTTTTTTTAAAGAATACAGGGATAGTAATGGTGTCTTCTGATTAATGTGATTTATTTCCGTAATTTTTTCAATAATAATAAATAGGAAGTATAGAATTTTTCCTTTGAAAAAAATAAAAAAAAGCAAAAGCATCATAAAAACAAAAATGTATGTTATTTATGAAATATATTTAAAGTCTTTGAAGTTTATGTAGTCATTGATAATCTCTTCAAGCAGCTCTTAATGACTGTGAACTCATTGATTCAGTGAGTTGAACTTAAGAATCAGACTGGGTCAAAAGATCTGATTCAAAAGAATTGGACAAAGCTACTTCTCTCAGTGAATAATGATTCAAATGTCAGTCTTTTTGAAAGAAAGCATGGATAATAATAGCAATTCTTACTATTAATGTGATTTATTTCAATAGTTTCTTCTGTGGAACATTTTGAATTATAAACTAGTTAATAACAATGAATGGGAAGTATAGATATTTTTTTTTTCCTTTTCAAAAAAAGTCATCTTCTCAAGAGAGCTGTTAATGACTGTGACCATTGATTCAGTGAGTTGAACTCAAGAATCAGACTGGGTCAAAAGATCCAATTCAAAAGAATGACTCAAATTGGACAAAGCTATTCTGCCATTGAATAATGATTCACATTTCTGTTTTTTTGAATAAAAGCATGGATAATAATGCCTTACTATTAATGTGATTTAAGTAGTTTCGTCTGTGAATCATTTTGAATCATGTACTGGTTAATAACAATGAATGTGAACTATTGCTTTTTTCCTTTCTAAAAAAGAAAGAGGTAAAAGTAAAGGCTTAATAAAAACAAAAAAAATGTATTTTATTGATGTAATGCATTAAAATCTTTGAAGTTTACGTCATTAGTTTTTACTAATCTTCTCTTCAAGAGAGCTGTTAATGACTGTGACCTCACTGATTCAGTGAGTTGAACTCAAGAATCAGTTAGACTGGATCAAAAGATCCAGTTCAAAAGAATGACTCAGTTAAGATAAAGCTACTTCTCTCAGTGAATAATGATTCAAATGTCTTTTTTATGAAAGAATACAGGGCTAGTAATGGTGTATCTTCAAAAAAAAAATCGTCATACAAATATTTTTTTTTTCCATAATATAATAAAAGTCTTTGAAATTTAAATCATTAGTCATTAATCTTCTCTTCAAACGAGCTGTTAATGGCTGTGACCTCACTGATTCAGTGAGTTGAACTCAAGAATCAGACTGGATCAAAAGATTCATTTCAAATGCATGACTCAAATTGGAAAAAGCTACCTCTTACAGTGAATAATAATTCAAATGTCAGTCTTTCTGAAAGGAAACAAGGATAATAATGGCATCTTCTGATTAGTTAAGTAATTATTTGAATTATTCACTATGAATTAGTTAATAACAATGAATGAGGACTGAGGCTTTTTTACTTTCCAAAAAGATTGCGAAAGCACCATAAAAGTATTATAAAAAAAAAAAAAAAAATGTTTTTGTGATATGTTCTAAGTCATTGCAATTTAAGTCATTGATAATCTTCTCTTCAAGTGAGATCTTAATGACTGTGACCTCATTGATTCAGTGATTTGAATTCAAGAAACAATCAGACTGGATCAAAAGATCCAATTCAAATGAATGACTCAAATTGGACAAAGCTAATTCTCTCAGTGAATAATGATTCAAATGTTTTTCTTTTTTGAAAGACAGCTTGGATAATAAAAAATAAAAGAGCAAAAGCACCATAAAAAGAAAAATGTTATTTATGTAGTATATTAAAGTCTTTAAAGTTTAAGTCGTTGATAATCTTCTCTTCAAGTGAGCTCTTAATAACTGAGACTGGATCATTGATTCAGTGAGTTGAACTCAAGAATCAGTCAGACTGGATCAAAAGATCCAATTCAAACGAATGACTCAAATTGGACAAAGCTATTTCATTGTCATTAAATAATGATTCAAATGTCTTTCTTTTTAAAAAATTACAGGGATAATAATGGTGTATCTTCCAGTTAATGTGATTTATTTCAGTAGTTTTTTAACATCATGTGCTAAGCAATAACAATGAATAGGAGCTATTGTGTTTTTCCTTTCCAAAAAAAAAAATAAAAAAGCAAAAGCCTCATGTAATATATTCAAAATCTTTAAAGTTTAAGTCATTAGTCACTGGTAATGTTCTCTTCAAACAAGCTCTTAATGACTGTGACCTCATTGATTCAGTGAGTTCAACTCAAGAATCAGACTGGATCAAAAGATCTGATTCAAAAGAATTGGACAAAGCTACTTCTCTCAGTGAATAATGATTCAAATGTCAGTCTTTTTAAAAGAAAACATGGATAATAATGGGAAGTCTTCCTATTAATGTGATTTATTTCAGTATTTTTTTCTGTGGGACATTTTGAATCATATAGTCAATGGCAATGAATGGAACGTATAGACCTTTTTTTCCTTTCCAAAAAAAACATGCAAAAGCATTATAAAAAGAAAAAAAAGTGCTATTTATGTAATATATTAAAAGTATTTTAGGTTTGAGTAATTAGTCATTGATAATCATGTGCAACCCCTAATGATCACTGATTCAGTGAGTTTAACTCAAGAGTCAGTCAGACTGGATCAAAAGATCTGATTCAAAAGAATTGATCGAGGCTACTTCTCTCAGTGAATATTGATTCAAATGTCTTTCTTTTTGAAAGAATACAGGGATAATGATGTTTCTTCAGATTAATGTGATTTATTTCAGTATTTTTTTCTGTGAAACATTTTAAATTATGTGCTAAGGCAATAACAATGAAAAGGAACTATTGCTTTTTTCCTTTCCAAAAGAATAAAAATCCTAAAGCAACATAAAAACAAACAAAACAAAACAAAAAATATATGTATTTATGTAAGATATTAGAATTCTTTGAAGTTTAAGTCATTAGTCTTTGATATTCTTCTCTTCAAGCAAGCTCTTAATGACTGTGACCTCACTGATTCAGTGAGTTAAACTCAGGAATGAATGACTCAAATTGGACAAAGCTATTCTGTCATTGAATAATGATTCAAATGTCTGTCTTTTTAAAAGAAAACCTGGATAATAATGGCATGTCTTCCCATTAATATAATTTAAGTAGTTTCTTCGGTAAAACATTTTGAATAATGTACTAGTCAGCAACAACAAATGTAAACTAGTGCTTTTTTCCTTTCTAAAAAAAAGAGGTAAAAGTAAAAGCGTCATCAAATCAACAAAATAGTTATTTATGTAATATTTTAAAAGTCTTTGAAGTTGAAGTGGTTAGTCATTGATAATCTTTTCTTCAAGCGAGCTCTTAATGACTGTGACATCATTGATTCAGTGAGTTCAACTCAAGAATCAGACTGGGTCAAAAGATCTGATTCAAAAGACTACGGCAATAACAATGAATAGGAACTATTGCTTTTTTCCTTTCCAAAAGAATAAAAATCCTAAAGCAACATAAACACAAACAAAAAACCCTTATGTATTTATGTAAGATATTAGAATTCTTTGAAGTTTAAGTCATTAGTCTTTGATATTCTTCTCTTCAAGCAAGCTCTTAATGACTGTGACCTCACTGATTCAGTGAGTTCAACTCAAGAATCAGACTGGGTCAAAAGATCTGATTCAAAAGACTTGGACAAAGCTACTTCTCTCAGTGAATAATGATTCAAATGTTAGTCTTTTTGAAAGAAAACATGGATAATAATGGCAAGTCTTCCTATTAATGTGATTTATTTAAGTATTTTTTTCTGTGGGACTTTTTGAATCATATAGTCAGTAACAATGAATGGAATGTATAGATTTTTTTTTTTTTGCCTTTCCAAAAAAAAAAAAAATGCAAAAGCATTATAAAAATAAAAAAAAGTGCTATTTATGTAATATATTAAAAGTCCTTTAGGTTTAAGTCATTAGTCATTGATAATCACCTTCTCAAGCAACCCCTAATGACCACTGATTCAGTGAGTTGAACTCAAGAGTCAGTCAGACTGGATCAAAAGATCAGATTCAAAAGAATGAGTCAAACTGATCAAAGCTACTTCTCTCAGTGAATATTGATTCAAATGTCTTTCTTTTTGAAAGAATACAGGGATAATAATGATGTTTCTTCAGATTAATGTGATTTATTTCAGTATTTTTTTCTGTGAAACATTTTAAATTATGTGCTAAGGCAATAACAATGAAAAGGAACTATTGATTTTTTCCTTTCCAAAAGAATAAAAATCCTAAAGCAACATAAAAACAAACAAAAAAACCCTTTTGTATTTATGTAAGATATTAGAATTCTTTGAAGTTTAAGTCATTAGTCTTTGATATTCTTCTCTTCAAGCAAGCTCTTAATGACTGTGACCTCACTGATTCAGTGAGTTGAACTCAGGAATCAGTCAAACTGGATCAAAAGATCCGATTTAAAAGAATGACTCAAATTGGATAAAGCTATTCTGTCATTGAATAACGATTCAAATGTCAGTCTTTTTAAAATAAAACATGGATAATAATGGCATGTCTTCCCATTAACATGATTTAATTAGTTTCTTCTGTGAATCATTTTGAATAATGTACTAGTCAGTAACAAAAAATGTGAACTATTGCTTTTTTCCTTTCTAAAAAAAAGAGGTAAAAGTAAAAGCTTCATCAAATAAAAAAAATTGTTATTTTAAAATTCTTTGAAGTTGAAGTGGTTAGTCATTGATAATCATCTCTTCAAACAAGCTCTTAATGACTGTGACTTAATTGATTCATTGAGTTGAACTCAAGAATCAGTCAGACCGGATCAAAAGATCTGATTGAAAAGACTCAAATTGGACAAACCTACTTTTCTCAGTGAATAGTGATTCTTTTTGAAAGAAAACATGGATAATAATGCATGTCTTCTGTATTTTTTTCTGTGGAACATTTTGAATCATGTACTAGCCAGTAACAATGAATGGGAAGTATAGATTCTTTTTCCTTTCCAAAAACAAAAAAAAAAGGAGGCAAAAGCAACATTATTAAGATATTAGAAGTCTTTGAGCTTTAAGTCATTAGTCGTTGATAATCTTTTCTTTAAGCGAGCTCTTAAGAACTGTGACCTCATTGATTCAGTGATTTGAACTCAAGAATCAATCAGACTGGATCAAAAGATCCAATTCAAACAAATGACTCAAATTGGACAAAGCTAATTCTCTCAGTGAACAATGATTCTTTTTGAAAGAAAGCTTGGATAATAATGCCATGTCTTATAAATTAATGTGATTTATTTCTGTAGTTTCTTCTGTGGAACATTTTGAATCAAGAACTAGTCAATAACAATAAATGGGAAGTAAAAATTTATTTCCTTTACGAAAAATAAAAAAGGTAGAAGCAGCATAAAAACTAAAAAATCATGTATTTATGTAATATATTAGAAGTTTGAAGTTTAAGTCATTCGTCGTTGATAATCTTTTCTTCAAGCGAGCTCTTAAGAATTGTGACCTCATTGATTCAGTGATTTGAACTCAAGAATCAATCAGACTGAATCAAAAGATCCAATTCAAACGAATGACTCAAATTGGACAAAGCTAATTCTCTCCGTGAATAATCATTCAAATATCAGTCAGAAGAATAGCACACAAGTCACATGACACATTATGATGCTTTTACGCTGCTTTCTACTCAGTTTTGAGCTTTACAGCCTCTGTTCTTATTCATTTTAATAACACTGAAAAGACTGGAGAGGATATCCTATGCGCTGCATTATTCTTGAACAACTCTGCAGAGAAAGGAAGTTAATCTAGAACATACAAAGCGCGGACACTTGTGAGCTGCTTGTTTGATACACCTCTTCACTGTGTATAAAAGCTGTTTCGGTGCAGCCTGGTTGGAAAGAAATAGCGGTGATCAAAAGCCTCTGAGGCTGATAGCGCTAAGAATTCCAGTGCTTCTTCTCCAAAAATGGAAAGAAGGAAAAAGTGCAGCTGTAACACCTGCTCTTCCTTTATCTTCGGCTCTAGGCGGCCATCGAGAAGCACGAGGCCGATCTCAGACAGCTGATGAAGAGGTGTGAGGAGATGAGGAAGCTCTACACTGACATATTGGTAATCCCTGAGTTATTATTTCAATATCTTGTGTTGTGTTGCTTTGGGAGACGGATGGGCCGGGATCTCCGGCTATCTGGAGATTAGCCTTTCTCTGCTTATCTGTGCCAGGTGGACTGAGGTGGAAAAGGGGAATATATTTCAGCCCAAACATTCATCAGGGTTACATTGTGGTTTTTTTGTTCTCATTGTGAGGGACAAGATGCTGGATTGATATTAACTAATGATAACAGTTCCCTATGATAATGATTTATAGTAGTGCTGTCAAACGAATAATCACATCCAAAATAAGTTGTATGTAAGTACTGCATGTATATGTGTCTGTACATGCATGTATGTGTTTTGAAAATATTCAGATGTATTTACATGTATATATTTATATTTATATAATTTATATTATATATAAACATATTTAATATATAAACATAACATATTTTTCTTAAATATAAACATGCATGTGTGTGTTTATATTTACATAATAAGTATACACAGTACACACACACATATTATGTAAACAAAACTTTTATTTTGGATATGATTAATCGTGATTAATTGTTTGACAACACTAATTTATTGCAATAAATATGTTATGAGCACAGAAGGTCAACTAGCCACTAGAAATTAAGCAATTAAAAAAATATTTTGTTTGTTCATTTTGTTTTGTTGTTGAATTTTTGTTTGCTTTTGTTTTGATTTTTTAATAATATTAACAAATTAAATTTTTTTATATGACTGAATTATGATGTTGAAGACAAAAGAAAGAAAATAAACACACAGCATAAATATAAAAAACTAAAATAACAATAAATAATAGAAATATTTTTAAATGTAAAATATTTTTATTTTCAGTTACATAAATATTTATATTTTTAAATTTTATAATACAAATAATAATAATATAAAATAAAATCTTTTAATAATATTAACAAAATTTAGTTTTTTATATGATTGAATTATGAGGTTGAGGTAAAAAGAAAGAAAATAAATACACTAAATAAATATAAAATGTTTTAAATGTAAAATATTTATTACAATTAAATAAATATTTATATTTTTATATTTTATAATACAAAAATAATAATAATCTAAAATAAAATAACATAGAAAAAACATATGAAAAAAATTCAATGCAACTAAAAAGTTTTGATTTCTTTTAATAATATTAGCACATTTTTTATGACTGAATTAGGAGGTTGAGGGGAAAAAAGAAAATAAATACACAAAATAAATATAAATTTTTTTCAATGTAAAATATTTTGATTTTCAATTAAATAAATATTTATATTTTTTAGATTTTATAATACAAAAAATAATAATAATATAAAATAAAATAACAACATAGAAACAGTATTTTTAAAAAACAATGCAACTCTAAAAAGTTTTGATTTCTTTTAATAATATTAACAAACAAAATGTTATATGACTGAATTATGAGGTTGGGGGGTGGTAATTAAACAAAATAAATTTTAAATGTAAAATATTTTTATTTTCAATTAAATAAATATTTATATTTTTAGATTTTATAATACAGAATAATAATAATAATAATAATAATAATACATAACATATAGAAACAATATATATAAGTTTTGCAAATTTTGTTGTTTCATGCCTTCCTGGGTAAATTTATTCCAGATCAGACTAAAAAATATGCTTTAATGTTTAAACGTTTGGAGTCATTAAAGTTTTTTTCTTAATATATTATTTATTAATTTCCTTATTCAGCAATTAAATTGATCGAAGTGACAATGAAGATATTTATAATGTTTTAAAGGATTTCTTTTTCAAATAAATTGTTCTTTCTAAAGGTATTTTTTTAATCTGTTTTCGAATATTTGTTGGCTTGTTTTGTGTGTTTTGTTTTTTTTTTTAATCCAGAAAAAAATATAAGTCATACATTTTCACAAAAAATATGAAGCAGCACAGCTGGTTTCAGCATTGATAACTACTGATAATAGCAAATAAGCATATCAAAATGATTTCTGAAGGATCATGTAACACTGAAGACTCAAGTAATAATTCAGCTTTGATTACAGAAATAAATTTGATTTTGAAATCTATTCCAGTAGGAAACATGTACAGTAGAGTATATGTTATGTTTCTACTTATTTCTGAGAGAAAACAAAACAGTGTAACTGCTTTTTGCTCTAAAAGTCTAGATGGAATAAATCAAGTACCAAAAAAAGATAATAAAGGAAAAGAACACATTCTTAGGGAAAGTCGTTTTCCTGTTTGTAGCGTGTGATGTATTTCCCAGCTGTCCCAATTTTCTTCAAGCTATCCATAAAGACTGCAAGTGGTTCATTGTGAACATTCAGTCTATTGTGAGTTTGACAGGATGAGGAGCGAGTCTCCTGCCAGGGATGAGAATCGCTTTAGTTTCACAATTACAGCCCAAACTTTCAGCCTTGGGCAAAAGTACAGCAAACAGCAACTTGGGGCTGTTGAGCCAGGAATAATGGGGAGGATAGAGCCAGGATGAAGAGAGAAACTGAGAGTGATTGGAAATAAAACAGGGTTTTTTGGCCATTGTAAGGTTATAAATCTGGCACTTCTGGAGTCTGCAGGTGTGAAGGTGATTGGACAGTCGATCACAGCATTAGCTGGTCTAAAGATTTTAATTCTGCTATCATTTACTCACCTTCATGCTGTTCCAAACTGTCTTTGTTCTGAAACATTCTTGTCAGTGTTTTGGTACTAAATTAGTACATAATTTGCAAAGTAACTAGAAATGCAGGACTTTAACACATATTTTGTTTGTTAATTTTATTTATTATTATTATTTTTTAATTGATGGTATTATAATTTACATTTTTATTATATATATATATATATATATATACAGTACTGTGCAAAAGTCTTAGGCCACTAGCATTTTCATCAGCTAAAAAATGGTTTAAAGTCGGTCTTTTGCTGTAGTGTGTCAGTAGGAAATATCAGATTCCATTTCCAAACATTCATTTTGCCATTAATCGTAATAATCCAGTGAGATTTTTGTTTGCACAAGGAGTCTGACAACAGCCAGTGCTCCACACAGAGATCTGATCTCATCATCATCCAGTCTGTCTGGAATGACATGAAGAAACAGAACAAACTCAGACTAAATCCAGAAGAACTGTGAAAGTCTCCAGGATGCTTCAAGAAACCTACCTGCAAAGCTGCAGCACTGTTAAAAGTTTTAGGCACTTGTGTAAAAATGCTGTAAAATGAGGATGCTGTCATAAATAGATTTTCTTTATCAATTACCTTCTATTAACTAAATGAAATCAACATTTGGTGCGACCATTCTTTGCGTTTAAAGCAGCTTTTGCCCTATGTGCACTTGTGCATAGTTTTTCAGGTAGCTTTGCAGGTAGGTTACTTGAAACATCTTGGAGATGTTGCCACAGTTCTTCTGGATTTACTCTGTCTCAGTTTTTCTGTTTCTTCATGTCATTCCAGAAAGACTGGATGATGATGAGAATAGATCAATGTGGAGCACTGGCTGTTGTCAGACTCCTTGTGCAAACAAAAATCTCACTAGATTATTACAATTAATGGCAAACAGAATGTTTGGAAATGTAAACCGATATTTTTTTACTGACACACTACAGCAAAAGATAGAAATAACTGACTTTAAACCATTTTTTAGCTGGTGAAAATACTAGTGGCCTAAAACTTTTGCACAGTACTATATCTATATCTATATATATATATATATATATATATATATATATATAAATTATTCTTTGTACTAATTGAAGGAAAGTAAATTTAGATTTTTAATATTTTTGAATGGTTATTTTTAAGAATATACACACTATAGTTAAAACATCTCTGGCTATTTTATTTATATATATATAGGGACACAGTGGAGAGACATTTTATTGATTTTATTTTATTATTTTTTATTTTATTTTAATTTACATCCATTAATTTTCAAAAATCTCTTATCTGGTGACACAGTGGAGAGACATTTTATTTTATTTTATTTTATTTTATTTTATTTTATTTTATTTCATTTCATTTCATTTCATTTCATTTCATTTCATTTCATTTCATTTCATTTCATTTTATTTTATTTTATTTTATCCAAACCTCTGGGGGGACACATGTACAAATGGTTAATTTATTTTTATTTTATTTTATTTTAACATGTTATCGTATTGCATACTGATTGCTGTTAGTAGACAGTAAATGAATATTTTTTTTAAAGTATGACACAAAATTTTGTGTATGAAATACACAAAAATATATTTATTCAATTTTATATATATATATGTATATATATATGACCCTGGACAACAAAACCAGTCTTAAGTCGCTGGGGTATATTTGTAGCAATAGCCAAAATTACATTGTATGGGTCAAAATTATTGATTTTTCTTTTTATGCCAAAAATCATTAGGATATTAAGTAAAGATCATGTTTCATTAAGATATTTTGTAAAATTCCTGCTGTAAATATGTCAAAACTTAAATTTTGATTAGTAATATGCATTAGTAAGAGCTTAATTTCGAAAAATTTACCCTTATGACTGGTTTTGTGGTCCAGGGTCATATATATATACAGTATCTCACAAAAGTGAGTACACCCCACACATTTCAGCAATGTTTTTAGTATATCTTCTTAAGGAACAATACTATAGAAATGAAACTTGGATAAATTTTTGAGTAATCAATGTGCAGCTTGTATAGCAGTGTATATTTACTGGCCCCTGAAAATAACTCAACACACAGCCATTATTGTCAAAACAGCTGGCAACAAAAGTGAGTACACCCTAAGTGATAACAGCATTATGTTATTTAACCATGCAATCCCACATGTCCTATTCATCATGTTCATGTTTTTGTCTGCTTGACAGGACCATCAAAGTTGTGTATCTTGTATTAGAGCAGTTAAAATTTGGAGCTTTGAGTACAGTTCTCTCATACTGACCACTGGATGTTCAACAAGGCACCTCATGGCAAAGAACTCTCTGAAGTTTTGAGAATTAGAATTATTGCTCTCCACAAAGATGGTCTAGACTATAAGAGGTTCAGTAACAACCTGAAACTGAGTTATAGTACTGTGGCCAGCGTCATACAGAGGTTTTCCAAGACTGGTTCCGTTCGGAATAGGCCTCGCAAGGGTCAATCAACGAAGTTGAGTTTTTTGAACGTGGCTTTAAACAACAGATCCATGAGTTCTGCCAGCATTGCTTTAGAGGTTGCAGAAGTAGAAGGTCCACTTGTCAGTGCTAAGATCATACGCTGCACACTGCAACAAGTCGGTTTGCATTGGCCTCATCCGAGAAAGAAGCCTCTTCTGAAGCTGGCTGACAAGAAAACCTGCAAACAGTTTGCTGAAGACAACCTGTCCAAGAGCATGAATTGCTGGAACCATGTCCTATGGTCTAATGAGACTAAGGGTGCTTTCACACCTGTAGATTAATTGCTTTGTTCTGAAACGGGGATTAAAATTATTACAATGTTGCTTTTTATTCTTGGTGCGGTTTGCTTTCCCAAGGCAAAGTTTCTAAATGGACCAAATGTGTTAATACAAGTCACGCGCGAGAAAACTGTCCTCTCATTGGTCAAAATTCCATGGTTTATTTCCGGATTTCGCTCAGCTGGAACAACAGCTTTGCAGGCTTATTGTTGCATTTTTGTAGCTGTCATTATATTATTTTAGCATTTTAAGCAAGAGTCCAGGTTTCGTCGGGAAAACATTGGTAAAATACACCTATTACAAAGAGAGCAATAAGACGGCATTTCAAAGTGAAAATGCACGCTTTGATTTTGAATGGTGAAGACCAAGACGTGCCCATACACAGACATTCACAGGTTAATTTTAAGCGGTATTAGCATAACAACGAAACAAAGTGCCAGGTGTGAAAGCACGCTAAGGTAAACTTGTTTGGCTCAGATGGTGTCCAGCATGTGTGGTGATGCCCTGGTGGGGAGTACCAAGAAAATGGTGTCTCTCCTACAGTCAAGCATGGTGGTGGTAGCGTTATGGTCTGGGGCTGCATGAGTACTGCTGGTACTGGGAAGCTGCGAGGGAAACATGGATTCCATTGTGTACTGTACATTTCTGAAGCAGAACATGATGCCTTCCCTATTGAGCACCTATGGACCATCCTCAAGCGGAAGGTGGAGAAGCACCATGTGTTTAACATCCAGCAGCTCCATGATGTCATAATAGAGGATTTGAAGAGGATCCCAGCAACAACCTGTGCAGCTCTGATGAATTTCATGCCCAGAATGATTAAGGCAGTGCTAGATAACAATGGTGCCAACACAAAATACTAACACTTTGGACACAGTTTTGACAAGTTCACTTAGGGTGTACTCACTTTTGTTGCCAGCTGTTTTGACAATAATGGCTGTATGTTGAGTCATTTTCAGGGGACAGTAAATATACACTGCTATACAAGCTGCACATTGACTACTCTAAAATATATCCAAGTTTCATTTCTATAGTATTGTCACTTGAGAAGATTTACTAAAATGATTGCTGAAATGTGAGTGGTGTACTCACTTTTGTGAGGTAATGTATATATATACAGTACTATACAGTATATAGAAAAATAGATTGATATATTCTTATTTTTAATTAAATGTTTATGTGTTCATGTGGTTTCTTTTTCTCCCACAGATAAAATTCGGAGAGCCTTTGGATCAAGACTCCCAAGAAGTTTTCGGATGGATTTGCCAATTTATCAGTGACTTCAAGAAAGTGTACTCTGAATACGCTCAGTGAACTCAAATTCCCATTGACATCTAATACAGTAGGTGTTCGTATGTCTGAATTTGCACTTGCCTTCTCAAGCATGTCAATAAATTTCTTTGGGAAGGAGATTGGACAGTCTGTAGAAACAGACTTATCTGCCGACTGCGACCGCTGTTTTCTGGATGTTCCTCAGCGCTGGTGTTTGGTTTGATTAAAAGTCTTGGCGAGCTGAATCGTGTGCGCTTCTTTGACCCGGCGCTACAGCAAACAGCTCGTTTTCTGGAGGCACATATCATTTTAGTTCTCCTAGAGTGTGCCTATAATGGATGTCAGTGGTAAATTCACAGATGGCTGGTGTGAAATAGGGATTCTGGTTCACACAGCCAGTTGAATGGCTTCCACGTGCGTCTGCTGAATCGCCGACTCTCTCCATGGCCTTGAGCGCGTGTGTGTTTTCTGGATGATACAGAGTCGAGTCCTCCGTGGCGGTTCAGCAGAGGACATCTGCATTTCACACGATTCAAAACAGACTCCTCTTCATTTTCCTTTTGAGGATTTCATTCAGTAAATGAAGAGGACGAATAAAAGAGGAAGAAACAAATCTCTTTTTAAGTCTAATTCCCTTCACATAATGCTGGGATTTACATGCTCATGACTTGTAATCCCTTTGTAATGAACATCCATTGCCGTTTGTCCACCGTCGCAGGGATGCCTTACCCAAAAATGAAAAGTCTGTCAATATTTTTCTTTGTGTCATGATTTTCTTTCCTTTGTGGAAACACAAGGGATGTTTAGCAGTATGTTTAGGCTGTTGTTAAGCACTGTTTTTATTGTTATTTCATATTCACCTATCCATACATCCTACAAACTGCTTATCCTCTATAGCGTCACAGTGGACAAATTGTTTTTTTTTTTTGTTTTTTTTTTTATTTAATTTTATTTTATTTTATTTTATCCATTCTCCAAACTTATCCAGGGGACATTGTGGACAGATGGTTCATATTATTTTAATTTTAATTTTAATTTTAATTTTAATTTATTTTAATTTTAATTTTATTCATCTATCCATTCTCCAAACTTATCTGAGGGATATTGTGGACAGGTGGTTCATTTTATTTTTATTTTTATTTTATTTTATTTTATTTTAATCTATCTATTTAATCTATTTAATCTATTAATTTAATCTATTTAATCTATCTATTTTCTATCTATCTGGGAACACTGTGGACAAATGTTTTTTTATTTTATTTTAATTTATTTTATTTTATTTTATTTTATTTTATTTTATTTTATTTTATTTTATTTTATTTTATTTTATTATTTTTTATTTTATCTATTTTCCAAATCACTTATCTGGGAACACTGTGGACAAATGGTTTTTTATTTTATTTTATTTTATTTTATTTTATTTTATTTTATTTTATTTTATTTTATTTTATTTATTATTTTTTTTATTTTTTTATTTTATCCATTTTCCAAACCACTTACATAGGAACACTGTGGACAGATGGTTTTTATTAATTTAATTTAATTTTATTTTATTATTTTATTTTATTTTACTTTATTTTATCCATTCTCCAAACTTATCCAGGGGACATTGTGGACAGATGGTTCTTTTTATTTTTAGTTTTAGTTTTAGTTTTAGTTTTAGTTAATTTTATTTTGATCCATGCTCTAACCCACTTATCCACAGGGAACATATAATTAAATTTTTATTGTATTTTACTTTATTTTATTTTATTTTATCCATTCTCCAAACTTATCCAGGGGACATTGTGGACAGATGGTTCATTTTATTTTTATTTTTATTTTTATTTTATTTTATCCATTCTCCAAACTTATCCAGGGGACATTGTGGACAGATGGTTCATTTTATTTTTATTTTTATTTTTATTTTATTTCAATCCATTCTCTAAGCCACTTCTCCACAGTGAACAGATGGTTCAATTTTTATTTATTTTATTTTATTATTTTAATCTATCCATTTTCCAAACCACTTACATAGGAACACTGTGGACAGATGGTTTATTGTATTTTATTTTATTTTATTTTATTTTATTTTATCTATCCATTCTCCAAACTTATCCGGGGGACATTGTGAACACATGGTTCATTTTATTTTTATTTTTATTTTATTTCAATCCATTCTCTAAACCACTTCTCCACAGTGAACAGATGGTTACATTTTTATTTTGTTTTATTTTAGTTTTTTTTTTATCTTATTTTATTTTTATTTTTTTTTCCATATATCTATTTATCTACAATTATCTGGAAACACTGTGGACAGATGTTTTTTATTTTATTTTATTTTATTTTATTTTGTTTTCTTTTGTTTTCTTTTATTTTGTGGACTAATGACGGTAACCTAATCCTTTAAATCTTATAAACCAGCACAGTAGCTGTGTAAATATGACCTTGTGACCTATTTGTTGTGGGCTACAGAAATACACATTCATTGTACAGTATAACAAGCCAATAAAGCGAGTATTGCACCCTGCAGTACGGCACATGAAGTATTCTGTGTGCCATTTCATGACCTGCAGGAGTTTGTCAGCTCAAATTCTCTGCTTAGTCAGACATAAAATGCTTTCCTTCTGCATTGTGGCAAAAATTGAGATTTATTTTTTCTTTCATGATATGCCCTTGACTGCACCGGCAATAACTATTTTATTCATTAAAGAAATGTATTCATGTTAGAACACTGGAAGATTTTAATCAAACAAGCTTAATTTGTCTTCCGAAGCAGTGATTTGCATTAATAGTCTATTTAATTTGCACTTTTATAAAATAAATCAAAAATGAGTCTTCTTGTGTCTCTTTAAGCATGTCGTTCTGTCACTATCTGTTTTGCTTTAGTATCTCTTTTGAACATTTTGTATGCAAAGCCTGTGAACATGTTTGGTTTTATATTAGAAAAGTGACGGGATTACATCTTTTGCCTTAAATGACTTTACCTGCAGCGCACAGGGCTTTTACGCTGTCATTATTTTAAATCTTACATCTGTTCATCTTCTTAGGTTCTCAGCTGTTGCCTTGTTCCCTTATATGCTTTTTCACTGCGTGTTTAGTCGTCTCCCTCAGCTGGCTTCGAGCTGAATGGTTTGGTCTGTGGAGCTGGTGCGAGTAAGCGTTTGCTGGAGTGATTGGTGAAATCAAGGTCTGCTGGTCATAATTTCCAACCGATTCAGCATGTAAAGACACGAGTCTGTATAAGTGGCGTCGCTGCTGTAATGATGGTGTTGAATCACTCTTTCAGATAATAAGATGAGTTGATGTTTTTATGAGTTGATGTTGTAGGTGGTGGAGTTTGTGAAGCTGTGGGATTTGAAATAATGTTCGTAAATGCAGGTATCTGTTTCTGTTGCTCATTTTCGAACAAATGTCTAACCTTACATATTAAACACTGCCATTTCATTTATCCCACACAGTTTGGACATAAATATTATTATGAGCCATAATAATATTTCCACTTAAAATGCATATAAATTCTACAGATAATAATGAATAGATAATTAATAAAATATGAATTAATTTAAATTTTGCTCTATTAATTGAAGGAATGAGAATTTAGGAATTGAAAGATTATTTATTTACATTTTATTTTATTGTTCTAGGTTATTAGATTATTCTCTAAAACCTCTTATTTGGGGGACACAGTGGACAGGTGGTTTATTTATTTATTTATTTATGGTTTTTTTCCATCCATCTATTTTGTAAACCACTTTTTTTGGGAGCACCCATGGACAGATGGTTAATGTTAATCTAATTTAATTTTATTACATTTTTTTTTTTTCATCTATTTTCAAAACCACTTACCCAGGAGCACCATGGACAGATAGTTACATTTTTTTTATTTTTATTTTATTGTATTTTATTTTATTTTATTTTATTTTATTTTATTTTATTTTATTTACGTCCATTGTGGACAGATGGTCATTTTTTTTATTTTATTTTGTTGAATTTATTTATTTTTTATTTTATTTTATTTGACATCCATTCATTCTCTAAAATCTCATATCTGGGGACACAGTGAACAGAAGTTTTATATTTAATTTAATTTAATTTTATTTAATTTTATTTTTTCATTAATTTCCAAACCACTTATCCAGGAGCATCATGGACAGATGGTTGAGTTTTTTCATTTTTATTTTATTTTATTTTATATCCATATTATCTGGGGACACAGTAAACAGAAGTTTTATTTTATTTTATTTTATTTTATTTTATTTTATTTTGTCCCCATCTATTTTCCACACCACTTATCCAGGAGCACCATGGAAAGATGGTTATGTTTTTTTCTTGTTTTTTCATTTTTATTTTATTTTATATCCATATTATCTGGGGACACAGTAAACATAAGTTTTGTTTTGCTTTATTTTATTTTATTTTATTTTTCTTTATTTTCATTTACTTTACTTTACAAACCATAAATACTTTACATTGTTTGTTTGTTTGTTTTTTGTTTTATTTTATTTTATTCAAACAACTTTTCTAGGGACACCGTGGACAGTTGTAATAATTTTCTCAATATTACTGACTTTATTGTATTTTTCAAATAAATGCAACCATGGTGAGCAAAATAGATTACACTTTTAACAATATAACAATATAGTTCATGTGGGCTGCATTCACTGAAGGAATTACATGTGAAATATTTTATTATTTTATTTTTGTACATATAATTCCACCTTCATGAAAATGTTTTAGACTTTCAAAGTGTCCAATGCAACACCTAAACTTCTCAGATTTGTTTTCCACTCTGGTCTGGTTTGAGTTTCTGCCTTCTCTACATGAGTGCGCAAAACATAAAAAGCGTAAATGTAGCAGTGCCCGTGCTGCCCTCTTGACCAGCGCTGCACAAAAGCATTTAGGCCACTGAAGAAAAATCACTCCAGCCAAAGTGCTCGGCCGTGACCCTATCGTATGGACCTCAGATTAAACAATTTCTCTTGGCCTCCTTTGTGGAGCGCCTGCCAGGGGTGAAAGCAGCGAGTTGCCAATCTCTTGTCAGCCGGCACAGCCAGGCGAGATTGTGACCAAAAAGTAGCTTTTCCCCTGATGTATTTTGGTCACCTCATCAGAGGTGGGTTAACAGGTGGCCACAGCTCGCACAACACAGCTGTGTGCAGGGAACAATGTGATCGTAATGATTATTAGTAGCTGTCACAGCTGTCACAGAGCTGGTACTACCTCACATCTATAGTGTTATTCCTCCAGGTTCCTCTTTCAGACGTTTTTTGGGAGCCACAGGTGGGTGTTTAAATCTTTTAGCCTTCTAATGCTAAAAGAAAACTTCAGTTAATGAATATTCTGAAAAGAGTGAAATTTACTGCATGTAGTTATGACAATATGACTGCTTTTGTGGTTCTTTTGAATCATTTTAAGTCAGATGACAGATGTGGTCCCCATAAAAAAAAGAGCTGCATTAAGACTCCTCATGTCAAACAACATGAAGGTCGGTAAATTCTGACTCTTTTCAATTTTTTAATCTAATTATGAAACCATTTTATTGGAATATAATATTGTGAAAAATATGAACATTTTTATGGTTCTTTTAAATAATTGTCATTTGTATATGTTTCATAATTCTTTTTCATCAGGTTCATTTTTAGAGCTTAAAACGCATGAGGTGCATCCCAATTCATGTGCTTATGCACTATGCCTTTTTTTTTTAGTATAAATAGTGTGAATAGTAAAAATAATAAAAAAAACACACAACAGTGGTCATTCCTCAATAAACTGTTTGAGTTTGGAACAACATAAAGGTGAGAAAATAATGACAAAATGTTTTTTTTTTTTTTTTTGGTGATCTGTTTCTTTAAAAGATGCATTGTAGAATGCATTAGTGAAAAATAAAATATATAAACATTTTTGAACAGACTTTAGGTAGTTTAGATTCACAATATGAATATGATATTTTAGAATGCATTCTGCTATCTATCTATCTATCTATCTATTTGTGTATTTGTCTATCTGTCTATCTATCTATCTATCTATCTGTCTGTCTGTCTATCTATCTGTCTGTCTTTCTATCTATCTATCTATCTATCTTCTTTCTATCTATCTATCTATCTATCTATTTGTGTTATCTTCTGTCTATCTGTCTGTCTGTCTATCTATCTATCTATCTATCTATCTATTTGTGTATTTGTTCATCTGTCTGTCTATCTATCTATCTATCTGTCTGTCTGTCTATCTAATCTATCTATCTATCTATCTATTTGTGTATTTGTCTATCTGTCTGTCTATCTATCTATCTGTCTGTCTGTCTATCTATCTATCTATCTATCTATCTATTGTGTATTTGTCTATCTGTCTATCTGTCTGTCTGTCTGTCTATCTATCTATATTTCTATCTATTTGTGTATTTGTCTATCTGGTCTGTTTTTGTGTGTCTATCTATCTATCTATCTGTCTATCTGTTTATCTCTATTTATCTATCTATCTATCTCTCTCTCTCTATGTGTCTGTCTGTCTCTCCTATCTATCTATCTATCTATCTGTCCTCCTATCTATCTATCTATCTATCTATCTATCTATCTATCTATCTATCTATCTATCTATCTATCTATCTATCTATCTATCTATCTATCTATCTATCTATCTGTCCGTCTGTTTATCTATCTATCTATCTATCTATCTATCTTCTGTCTATCTGTCTGTATCTATCTATCTATCTATCTATCTATCTATTTGTGTATTTGTCTATCTGTCTATCTGTCTGTGTTTGTCTATCTATCTATCTTTTTATCTATTTGTGTATTTGTCTATCTATCTGTCTATTTTTCTATTTGTGTATTTGTCTATCTATCTATCTATCTATCTATCTGTCTATCTGTCCGTCTGTTTATCTATCTATCTATCTATCTATCTATCTGTGTGTCTATCCATCTGTCCGTCTGTTCGTTTTTTTTTTTGTTTTGTTTTTTTTTCATTTTTATTTTATTTTACATCCATATTATCTGCGGACACAGTAAACATAAGTTTTGTTTTGCTTTATTTTATTTTATTTCATTTTATTTTATTTTTCTTTATTTTACTTTACTTTACTTTACAAGCCATAAATACTTTACATTGTTTGTTTGTTTGTTTTTTGTTTTATTTTATTTTATTCAAACAACTTTTCTAGGGACACCGTGGACAGTTGTAATAATTTTCTCAATATTACTGATTTTATTGTATTTTTCAAATAAATGCAACCTTGGTGAGCACAAGAGATTAAGTTTAAAGACAAATAGAAAGAACACAGATAGATAGAAAGATAGAAAGATAGATAGATAAACACACTGTTTATCTATCTATCTATATATCTATATATCTGTCTATCTGTCTGCACGTCTATCTAACCTTATCTTTATTTTATTTTATTTTGCTTTATTTTATTTGTCCAAAAGAAAATATTGTTTGGGTTTGGAACAACATGAAGGTGAGTGAATTGTGATAGAATTTAATTTTAATTTCTGTTTCTGTTCTTTTTTCATAATTTAATTCATTTCAGTAGTGTTCACTTTTTAGAGCTTGACAAACATGGTCACAATAAACTGTTGGACAGAGCTGCATGAAACTCTATTCCTTTAACCTTTTAACTGTCACTCCCATTTTTGAACACAGACATAAAAAATGCACTATCCAGACTTAATTTTTTTAATTCATGAATGAAAACATTTTGTAATATGATTGGTAATGGTAATGGTAATGGTAACGCAATGTCTGATTTTAAAATGCGTTTCAAAGGATGAATTTTGAGATTTTAAGTTTTGAACTTTTATATAATTTCTTATGATTTCTAAAGCGTGATAGGGTAAAAGGCAAAGGGAAGTCTTTTGTGACAAAGGTCAGAACTCTTGTTATGATGTAGATTTTTTTTAAATTGCACTCTTGACATATATTAATCTATTACTTTCTATTACTTTTCTTACATAATTTGTAATACAAAGATATGGTAAAATATCTATTTAGGACTCTTTCCAGTGATATATAGTTTGTCATGATTAGATTAGGATTTATTTGTAATATGGTGAAGTAAACTTAGGCGTCCCACTGGGTGGACAGTGACAGTTAAAGGGTTAAGAGATGCATTCTAGAACTGATTCAGTTTGAAGAGATAGATAGATCGATAGATTGATAGATAGACAGACAGACAGATAGATAGTTTTTTGTTATAAATAAATAATAAACCTAAAAAGTCATTACCTGTTTAACTCCAGTCTAGGGATCAAAGTAGGGATTTTCATTTTAATTCTGAGGCTTTTTTTTTTTTTGTGTTTTTTTCTTTTTTACTTTTTCTCTAGACTGGCAGATATGTTTGGATGCCCCTAGAGAAGCCTGTTTGTTTGAACGTCAGGAAAAGTGCAGGGCTTTGTTTGATGGATTTTAATGTCATTTGCGTTCTAAGTCAATGTCAGCTTTGGGGAGCTGTTCACCCGAAGGCCTTCACACCCAAACGCTGCAGGCGCAGCGTTACTCTGTGCAAGCACACACACACACACACATACCGATCCACCCGCATATGAACACCAACAACTTCACAATCCTCCGCTGATCGCTCCACAACCCACTGAATCATAACTGTGCACCGAATCGGTCCAGTGAGGCGCTCTATCGCTCTCTTTTCACAAACAGTGTCAACGGGGTCACGTGAACCAGCCTTTTCTTCACGCTCACGCCCGTGCTTACCTGGCTGAGCAGGCAGGTAGAGTGTAGGTCACAGGGGGTTGATTCATTTGCAGTGCTTCAAGTCCAGCTCATTTATCTTACTCTCATCCAGGAATAGATTCACGGCTCTCTCTCTCCCCAGTGCTGTCCAGCAAAAATCCAATACTCCTAATCAAATATTAACTCCTTATGTCATCATTTGTGTTAGAGACTTACAGGACGGTACAAAGGTAATACCATCTGGAAAAGTTTTGAAAAGAATTTAAAGTGAGGGAAAGTCATGCATATATAGCAAAATAAATTTTGGGGGGTTCTTGTATGGTGATAAATACTTAAACAATAAAAAGTATTTATTAATATGTTAAAGCAACAAAGAACTTAATAATATTACTCAATGTGTGGTCTATTTTTTGAAATCCTCATCACTAATGAAATTAGCGGCGAGATGTGGGTTACACTCTCATTACGATTTTACACAGTCAAGAGATGAATATCACTGAATTCCCATGTGTCCTTTTTGTGAATTACTTTGATCCAGAACTATGAGGTCTAAACATGTGAAACATTTATGATTTTTGAAATATGCATGGCTGCATCAGATGCTGTGTATGTTTAACCAAGAGACTCTCCATCCACACAGTAAAGCACTGATTGGTCCTGTTGTTTGAGGAATAGTTCACCCAGAAATTCATTTGCTGAAAATGTTCTTACCTTCATCCAAGATGAGAGTTTTTTTTCTTCATGAAAACAGATTTGGAGAAATGTAGCATTGCATCACTTGCTCACCAGTGGATCCTCTGCAGTGAATGGGTGCCGTCAGAATGAGAGTCCAAACTGCTGATAAAAACATCACAGTAATCCACAAGTAATCCACATCACTCCAGTCCATCAGTTAAGGGCAAAGGTTTGATTTTGACATTGGCTAATCAACAGGAATTCATCCAAATTTCACAGAAAGGTTATGGAGGTAATTATGACGTAAGTCAGACAATGACATAAACAAAAATTTGCGATATACACTCCAAAGTCCGATCCGAATCAAATAAAACATCATACCTGTTTGGAAGTTCCGATCTAAATCAAATGATTCGCGATCTGCTCTCTGAAGTCCCGATCTGATTCACAATCCCTCCCTGAATTTCTGATCTAAATTAAATAATTCACAGCTCCCTCTGAAGTTACAATCTAAATCAAATGTTTCACAAACCCGCTCCGAAGTTCTGATCTTAATCAAATGATTCACAAACCCGCTCTGAAATTCTGATCTAAATCGAATAATTTGCAATTTCGTGCTCCGAAGTCCCATCCAAATAATTCGCAAAGCATCATTTCGAAGCACATTACTTCAAAGCACGTAGGCTATCACTTTCAATTTGCAAAATGATTGACGAAATGAACTGATCTGAATCAAATGACTCATGAGTCCGCTCCGAAGCTCTGATCCAAATTAAATGATTCGCGTTACGCGCTCCGAGTCCCGAATCAATTCAAATGATTCACGATACGTGCTTCGAACTCCCGTTTTGAATCAAATGATTCGCAATACACGCTCCGAGTCAGTGAATCAATTTGCGATCGCAATAGATTCGGAGTTTCAAAAAGCTCCGTTTCACTGATCACTACGTGCTTTTTAAAATGACAGTCCCTGTCGAAATTCGAAAATAAATTGCTCTTTTAAAATGTTCTTAATTAACATTTAAATTAAATTAAATTAACATTTAGTGAATCAAACTCATGAGCAGGGTTGCCAGGTTTTCACAACAAAACCCGCCCAACTGCTACTCAAAACTAGCCCAAAAGTAGCCCAATCCTCTTTTGAAGGGGGTTCCCCATTAAAAATCGTGTTAAGGGTTGGTAAAATAAACGTTTTTTTGGCGGGGTTCCTCTGGTCAAATTAGCATTCCAGGGGCAAAATAGTACGTTATTGGGGTCACTTCAACCCGCGGCAACAGTGTTAAAGTAGCCCAAAAAAAATACCCGCGGACTACACTGGTCATGAGTTTGAATTTGAATCAATCGGAGCGATTTCAGCGTAAATGACTCACTCAATTAAATCGGTTTGTCTGTTCCTCTGCTTATTGCGCCTTCAGCCATGTTTACACGACACTGTCAGCACTACTGCTGCCTTAGCTTACTTGTTTAGTCCACGTCGAAACATCAAACACAAATCTACGAACATATTCAGGTGAGGTAACCGGTTTACTGCTAATTAGTGAAACACTCTACAAAATTGCTGGGATTTTGTTGACGAACTGCACCTCAAAATACATGTTAGATGTAAACATTGTGCGTTATGATCGAGTTTGTAGCTTAACTCACTAATGGTTTGACCACTGCAATTCAGTTTGTTACAGTTCAATAGGAAATCAGTTAAAACCATTGATTCATCATATAACATTGAAGTGTATGTGAAATTTATCAGTATATATTGTAATAAATATTTGTTGTATCTGATTATATTAGTCTATACAGAGTGATAGTCAATGTAAAAAGAGCAAATAGGAGAAGCAGATGAACTGAAGAGTATTTACACCACCAAAAAATGGTTTTAAGGTATTTCTGTCTTTTGCTGTAGTGTGGATATAGACAGACAAAATCCAGAAGAATTGTGGCAATGTCTCCAAGACACTTGAAGATACCTATCTGCAAAGCTAGCTGAAAAACTATGTGAACATGTACCTAAAAGTTGCTTTAAATTGTTGCACTGGAGTGGTGTGGATTACTTGTGGATTATTGTGATGTTTTTATCAGCTTTTTGGACTCTCATTCTGACGGCACCCATTTACTGCAGAGGATCCATTGGTGAGCAAGTGATGTAACGCTACATTTCTCCAATCTGTTCCGATGAAGAAACAATTTTCATTTTTATGGTGAACTGTTCCTTTCATCATGAATTTACAGTCAATGTTCTCTTCTCTTATAGAAAACTACAAAGGGAATACGACAGTGGTGAGAGGGAAATGAAGAACATTATGAAGGTAAACAGCCATAACAGCTCACATTTATTCATTAATTTCCCGTGCAACTCAATAGGTTCCCAGGTGAGTTAACTGTTAATTTGTGCTTGCAAATATTCCATCCTTAATTTGCTCCATAAATGAAAAGCCTTGCATTGCTCAAGTTCACTCCAGAGAGCTTGAAATCAACGAATTGAGGTGAGTACAAAGCATATTATGCATTTTTCTATGCAACTTCATTCCTGGATCTTCTTGCAAAAGCCATTCTTGCAGTGACTTGATTGCATGACCCTGCATTTAACTGGTGAAAGCAATTCATTTATAAACTTATGTAATCACCATCTCCATGCAAAAAAAAAAATTACATTGACAGAATTGCATTGCTTAATAGTTCAGCATTAGAGCAAATAACATTCACGACTCCTTGAGATGCATAAAGCAGCACCAAACACATAAAGCCAAATATTGAAACGCTTCACGGCTCTATTATATTGCACGTGAATTGCTTGTCCCTCTTATAATTCATTCAGTGTTTTTTTTTATTTTTGAAGCCTGAGTCTGGTATGCCATATTCTCCTGAGACCCAGCAGTTCATTTGTGTCCAATGAGGTGTGGGCACTTTATAAAACCGAAAAACAAAACAAATACCAGACATGATAATATACAGTGCCCTCCACTAATATTGGCACCCTTGGTAAATATGAGCAAAGGTGGCTGTAAGAATAAATCTGCATTGTTTATCCTTTTAATCTTATATTCAAAAAATTCACAATATTCTAACCTATCATTTAAGTAAAACCATGGAAAGCAGGGGGAAAATCTCTTCATGAAATAAATGTTTTTCTGTAGTTCATGTTGACCACAATTATTGGCACCCAATTATTGCAATGTCCTTTATTCAAGATAACAGCTCTGTGTTTTCTTCTTTAATGCCTGAAGAGTTTGGAGAACACCTGACAAGAGATCAGAGACCAATCCTTCATACAGAAACTCTTCAGATCCTTTAGTTTCCCAGCTCCATGCTGGTGCTTCTTCTCTTCAGTTCACCTCACGCATTTTCTATAGGGTTCAGGTCAGGCAACTGGGACGGCCATGGCAGAAGCTTCATTTTATGCTCAGTGACACATTTTTGTGTTGATTTTGATGTTTGATTTGGATCACTGTCCTGATGGAAGATCCAACCACAGCTCATTATAGAACTTCTAACAGATGCAGTCAGGTTTACATTTTTTATCTGTTGGTATTTGCTAGAATCCATGATGCCATGTATCTGAACAAGATGTCCAGGACCTCTGGCAGGAAAATAAGCCCACAACATTAAAGATCCAGCAGTATATTTAACCGTGGGCATGGGGTACTTTTTGTACCAAACCTATCTTGAGTGTTTGCTGCCAGAAAGCTCTTTTTTTTAGTTTCATCTGACCACAGAAGCCATTCCCATTTGAAATTCAAGTTGTGTCTGACAACTGAATATGCTGGAGTTTGTTTTTGGATGAGCAAGGAGGATTTTTCTTAAAACCCTCCTGAACAACATGTGGTGACGTAGGGGCTGTTTGAATTTTTTTTTTTTTTAGTCTTTTGGCCCCAAGACTCAACTAATCTCTGCAATTCTCCTACTGTGATCCTTGGAGAGTCTTTGGACACTTAAACTCTCCTCCTCACCATGCATTAGGACGATATAGACACACATCCTTTTCCAGGCAGATTTGTAACATCTTTAGTTGATTGGAATTCTTAATTATTGTCCTAATGATGGAAATTGGGATTTTCAATGCTTTAGCTCTTTTCTTACAGCCATTTTCTATTTTGTGAAGCTCAACAATCTTGTTCTGCACATCAGAACTATATTATTTGGTTTTATTCCTTGTGATGGATGATTAAGGAAATTTGGCCTTTGTGCTCCTCATATTTATAATCCTGTGAAACAGGAAGTTATTGCTGGACAATATCATACTCCTAGTCATTCTAGTGTGCTAAATAAATGTGTCATGAATTGGCCAGGCTCTAACCCCAGTCACACCCAGCGATCACAATCACCTGAGTACTAATCATTTCACACCTGCACTTCATCACCAGCACCCTTCATAAGCACACACCGCACAACAGTCATTGTCCGGGCTCGTCCTTACGATACGGACTCATTGTGCTTCTCTCTACGAGTTCACAAACCTGATACTTACCTGTCGTTACTTACCTGCATCTCGTGTTCTAGTCCTGTCGTCCTGTCAGCGGTGTGTGTGTGTTCAGCTGTCCTCGTCAACCCGGATCCTCTGTAAAAGGGAAAAGATCGTTCATCAGCGCTGTATCCAAACGGTTCCAATGAAGTCTTCAACAGTTTACTCACCTGTCAAGCCTCATCCGTCTTCATCTCTCACCTGTGTTTATTCAATAAACTGTTTTACGATTCACTTACCTGGTGTTCCGTCTGCTTCTATGACAGAAGCCCGGACCAAAAAGAGACATTGCAGCATGAGCACAGATGATCCTTTTCAAGAGCTGGTGGATACGCTTCGCAGGGTTCTGCTGCGCCCAGCCGCCAACGTGTCGCCTCCGACAGCCGGCGAATCATCACCCTCACCGAGCACTTCTTCACCTCCGGTTCTGTCTAGTCCCATGGCTCGACCAGCGCCCTACTCTGGCCGGGCGGAGGAGTGCAACGGATTTCTGTTACAATGCTAATTTAATTTTCACCATGCAGCCAATGCAATATCCAACCGATCAATCTAAAATTGCCTTCATCATTTCTCTACTCTCAGGTCCAGCATTACAATGAGCAGAAACTCTCTGGCTCCAAGCCGGGCCGGCCACTCGATCCATCCAGACTTTCATCGCTCATTTTAAAGAGGTCTTCGGTCAGTCTGATACGGCCATTTCAGCGGGAGAACAACTCTACCATCTCAAGCAAGGTACTATGTCAATTCACAAATATTCCCTGAAATTCAGAACATTGGCCGCTGCAAGTGGATGGAACGAGCAGTCACTACTAACCACCTACCGGCTAGGCTTGGAGCCCAAACTTCGCTTGCAACTGGCTGCACATGATGATCATCAAGGATTGGAAAAATTCATCCAACATTCCATTTGATGTTCAGATCGCATGACATCCTATCTCTCCGAAGATACCGCACTCCTCCGTCTACCAGAACAGATTTCCCCTCCAGAACCAGCCACCGAACCCATGATTCTCGATTCTGGTAAACTGTCATCTACTGAGCGGCAGAGGAGGCTGACCCGGGGTCTTTGCATGTACTGTGGGGCTAGTGGACATATGAGACTGAACTGTCCGTCACGACCAAAACGAGCTTGGGTGAGTGTCATTCAGTCAGACACTGAAAAATTGCCTCCACTGACCACTAATGTTATGGTAACTACTGCCTTGATCTCTGTTTCAGTCACAGCCCTCATCGACTCCGGGTCAGCTGGCAACTTCATCTCGGGAACCCTCTGCCGCCAGCTCAAGCTCCGCACCTTTGCCACGTCAAACAAGTACAAGATTTATTCAATAACTGGAGAACTACTTTCTCGGAAGCAAGTACAACGCCAATGTGACGTCATTCAACTCCAACTCGGCTTACTTCATAAGGAGAAGATTCAGCTGCTGGTTCTGGAGGGCGCTACTGTTGACATCATCCTAGGGCGCCCGTGGCTGGCGAAGCATGATCCCATCATCTCTTGGGGCTCTGGAGAAGTATTACAATGGGGAAAGGATTGTGCCATCAACTGCTTCCCAGACCTACCTCAACCTGTCAAGAAAACCATTCCTGTCTATGTCACGTCTGTCGAAAGTCCAGTGAGTAACCAGTCTGTCAAGATTCCTTCCATATACTCTAACTTCAAGGACGTATTCTGCCCCAAGAGAGCTTCCCAGCTACCACCTCATCGGCCATGGGACTGCGCGATTGACCTCGTTCCTAATGCCTCGTTGCCCAAGGGGAAGATTTACCTGTTGTCGCTTCCTGAGAGTAAGGCCATGGAGGAGTACATCCGGGAGGCTCTGAGTCAGGGGTATATTCGTCCATCCACATCACCTGCAGCTTCCAGTTTCTTCTTCGTTTCCAAGAAGGATGGGGGGCTGCGCCCTTGTATCGACTACCGTGTTCTCAACCATCAAACCATCAAGTTCCGATATCCCCTTCCTCTCATCCCGGCGGCCCTGGAACAACTCTGATCTGCACAAATTTTCACTAAATTGGACCTCCGCAGCGCATACAACCTGATCGGCATACGTGAAGGGGATGAATGGAAGACGGCATTCGTGACCCCTACTGGCCACTATGAGTATCAGGTCATGCCCTATGGTCCAGTAAACGCCCCCTCTGTCTTTCAGAATTTCATTCATGAGGTCCTCGGGGAATTCCATCACCACTTCGTCATCGTCTACATTGACGACATTTTGATTTATTCACGGAGTGAGGCCAAACATCACCATCACGTTGCGGAGGTCCTGCAAAGGTTACGAGAGCACCAACTATATTTGAAGGCTGAAAAATGCTCATTTCACCAAAGGTCAGTTGAGTTCCTGGGATACGTCATTGATCGCCACGGGGTTCGTATGGATGAGGGGAAGGTGGATGCTGTTGTCTCCTGGCCCAAACCTAACACAATTAAAGAGCTTCAAAGATTCCTGGGATTTGCACATTTTTACCGCAGATTTATTCAAGGCTTCAGTCACATCACGAATCCACTCACCAACCTCCTGAAAGGACATCCTAAAACCCTTAACTGGACAACCGAAGCATCTACAGCCTTTGAAACACTGAAGAAAGCCTTTACCCAAGCTCCACTCCTGACTCATCCTGACCCAGATCTCCCTTTCGTTGTGGAAGTAGACGCATCCACCACTGGAGTCGGCGCCGTTCTCTCACAACATCATGGAACTCCTCCACGACTCCATCCGTGTGCCTACTTCTCCAGGAAGCTCAGCCCGGCGGAGAGGAACTATGATATTGGAAACAGGGAGCTACTGGCCATCAAACTTGCCTTAGAGGAGTGGCGACATTGGTTGGAGGGAGCCAACCACCCGTTTCAGGTAATCACGGATCACAAAAATCTGCAGTACCTTCGCAATGCTAAACGACTCTGTCCCCGACAAGCCAGATGGGCCCTCTTTTTCACCAGGTTCAATTTCTCCGTAACTTACCGTCCAGGATCAAAGAATGTCCGAGCAGATGCCCTCTCTCGTCTCTCTGAAGGTGAAACCAGTACTGAAACTTCTTCCCACATAATCCCTGCCCATCTGATCGTTAGTCCCATAGATTGGACGGAACCTCCAGCTGTCGCCACTCCCGAACCCAGGATTCCGCCAGGCTGTCCTCCAGGACGCCAGTTCATTCCTCCATCTCAATGGGTAAATCTGATCCATACTACTCACATATCCCTGGGCACGGGGCATCCAGGGGCCAATTACACTCTCTCGCTGCTATCCGACCCCTTCTAGTGGCCCGACATGGCAAGGGATGTGAGGAGGTATGTCCAGGGGTGTAAGGAGTGCGCCATGTCCAAGAGTCCACGTCACCTTCCAGCTGGTAAGCTCCATCCCTTGCCAGTACCGAACCGCCCCTGGTCACACCTAGGAGTAGATTTTATGACTGATCTCCCCGTTTCTGATGAAAATACCTGCATACTGGTCATAATCGACCGTTTCTCTAAGTTCTGTCGTCTAATACCACTCAAAAGATTGCCCACAGCCCTGGAAACAGCAGAGTGTCTCTTCAATCATGTCTTCCGCTATTACGGACTCCCTGAGGACATCGTATCAGATAGGGGTCCTCAATTCATATCCCGAGTCTGGAAGTCGTTTTTAAACTCCTAGGTGTGACCGTTAGCCTCTCGTCTGCATACCATCCTCAGACCAACGGACAGACAGAGAGGAAAATTCAAGAGGTGGGGCGGTTCCTTCGAACCTTCTGTCATGGTCACCAGAACTCCTGCACCAGTTCTTGGGTTGGGCGGAATACGCCCAAAATTCACTGCGGCAACCTTCCACGGGACTCACACCATTCCAATGTGTTTTAGGTTTCCAGCCACCTCTCTTCCCGTGGAATGAAGAACCATCGGATGTCCCCGCAGTGGATCACTGGTTCCGGGAGAGCGAGAGAGTCTGGGACGCCGCTCACCACCATCTGCAGAGGGCAGTGAATAGGTCCAAAGCTGTCACCGACCGAAGAAGAATCCCACGTCCAACCTTCACTCCTGGTCAGAAGGTCTGGCTCTCCACTTGAGACATCCGCTTACGCCTGCCCTCCAAGAAGCTAAGTCCCAGATTCATTGGTCCCTTTACCATCCTCGAACAGGTCAATCCCGTCACCTACAAACTTCAACTTCCACCTCAATACAGGATCCATCCCACCTTCCATGTTTCACTGTTAAAACCCTGTCACGAACCTCTGCTTCCCTCCACAGAGCCTGGCCATGAAGAGGAACCCCCTGCTCCGATGGTACTAGAAGAAGGATCTATATACTCCGTCAAAGAGATTCTGCAGTCCCGGCATTGTGGTGGTCGTCTCGAGTACTTGGTCGACTGGGAGGGTTATGGACCAGAGGAAAGGTCATGGGTCCCACGTGATGACATCCTAGATCCCACTCTCATCTTGGAATTTCACGCAGCTCACCCTGAATATCCGGCACCTCGAGGTAGAGGTAGACCACCTCGGCGCCGGAGGTCCCGGCCCTCAGGAGCGGGCTGTGGGGAGGTGGGTAATGTCACGGATTGGCCAGGCTCTAACCCCAGTCACACCCAGCGATCACAATCACCTCAGTACTAATTATTTCACACCTGCACCTCATCACCAGCACCCTTCATAAGCACACACCGCACAACAGTCATTGTCCGGGCTCGTCCTTACGATACAGACTCATTGTGCTTCTCTCTACGAGTTCACAAACCTGATACTTACCTGTCGTTACTTACCTGCATCTCTTGTGTTCTAGTCCTGTCGTCCTTGTCTCCTAGTCCTGTCAGCGGTGTGTGTGTGTTCAGCTGTCCTCGTCAACCCGGATCGTCTGTAAAAGGGAAAAGATCGTTCATCAGCACTGTATCCAAACGATTCCAATGAAGTCTTCAACAGTTTACTCACCTGTCAAGCCTCATCTGTCTTCATCTCTCACCTGTGTTTATTCAATAAACTGTTTTATGATTCACTTACCTGGTGTTCCGTCTGCTTCTATGACAAAATGCAAATATGAATGCGAATATACTTCAGAGATATTTTACTCATTATAATTTCTAAGGGTGCCAATAATTGTGCCCAACATGCATATGAGAAAAACATTTATTTCATAACGTAAGTTTCCCCCCACTTTTAATTGTTTTACTTCAATGAAAGGTTAGCATTTTGTGAATTTTTTGAATGTAAGATCATAAAGATAAACAAAGCAGATTTATTTTCATAGCCATCTTTGCTCATATTTACCAAGGGTGCCAATATTAGTGGAGGGCACTGTAAATATGTAATATATAACAAACATATATATATAATTAATATTATATGTAACAATTAATGTTTATATTTTATACATATTATAATATGTGTAATATATGAATTACATATTGTAATATATTACTTAATATTAATTTTATCATCATTAAGAAATAATATTTGTATAAATACTTAATAAATTAGTTTTTTACTAGTATAGTTTTTATTATCATCAATAATAGTATAAATTATAACATAAATAGCTATATATACTATATGTATAATATAAAAAATATATATATTTAAATTATTTATTGAAATATTAATATAAATATTGCAAATAATTGTTATTATATTCATTAATAATATTCATTTTATCATGAATAATTAAGTATAGTATACATGTATAAAATAAAATATATATTTGTATTAAAATGTTGTTATACATGTTTCAAAGCATGGCCAATGTTATGATATGAATATATAAATATTTATTATGCAATATGGCTATTTATTAATATAAATATTGCTATTAGTTTTTATTATAATCATTAATAGTATGCATTTTAACTTGAATATATATACATGAAATATAAAAATATTCAATATATTATTTATTAAAACATATATTCATATAAATAAAGCTAACAATTGTTAATATATATTCATTAATAATACTAATTTTATCATGAATAATTAAATCTAATATACATGTATAATATAAAATACATTTTTATTAAAATATTGTTATGCATGTTTCAATGCATGGCCAATGTTATGATATGAATATATAAATATTGATTATACAATTTGGCAGTTTATTAATATAAATATTGTTAATAGTTTTTATTATAGTATAATAGTATATAATAATAGTATATAGTATAATTTTTAACGAGTAGCTATATATAATATGCATATAATAAAAAATATTTAATACAATATTTATTGAAAAAAATATATAAATATAAATATTGTTAACAATTGTTCATGTATTCATTAATAATTTTAATTTTATTATGAAATGTTATTATGTAATATATTTAATACATATATAATATTAATATACCAATATTACATTATAAATATATAAAAATAATTCTACAATTTTCCATTGTTAATATAAATATGATAAATAATTTAATATAAATGTTAATAATTCGTATTAATAAATGCATTAATAATAATATCAATATGCATCAATAATTATATTACTAACAACAATTTTAGCGTGTATATAGAGCATTTGTATTAGTGACAATAATGATAATAATAATAATACAAAAAAATACAAAAAAAAACTTAACAAGCTGTAAAAACAAAAATTCTGTATGCTGGGTCTCAGGTGGATAGTTAAAAAAATCATCTGACGTTACGCAGCATATGGGGTGTCACAGTGAGTTCATAGAGTCGGGCGTCATTAAGGGTGTGTGCGCGCTCACAGAAGTGTCTTTTGGTCGAGAGAGAGAGACATCCACAGATGTGCGAAGAGGGTCATTAGGGTTTTGCTTTAGTTTACATGCTTAGTTCTATTGCGCAAAACTAATATGGACAAGAATTTTCAGTTGCGCAGGCATTGCGGTAATTATCTCAGTGCGCACTGAGCGGATTTTTACGCGGAGTCGCCAGGATCCTACGGAGAACCTGCAGCTCTCCAAAACTCTCCTGACCGATCATCTGGAGTTGAAAACTATCAGAATCACACGGAAATAAGTCTAACAATCAAAAAATGACTATAGACATAAGGTTGGTGCATCCACCTACGCGCGTTTGGTGATTTGTAAATCAGCAGCTGGTGTCCGGACGGATGTTTGGCGTAAACGAGCACAAACACGGAGCAAACGCGAAGTGACGGGACCCGGAGAGCCGTTTGGATTTTGGCTACGCTGGAGATCGTTCATCATGGTGTCCGTAAAGCGCTTTAATAAGGCGTTTGTCGACTGCGTGGCTCTTTTCTTCTGCCTGGCCGTCATGTGTGAGCTCGTTTGCGCTCAGAATGACACGGAACCCATCGTCCTGGAGGGCAAATGTCTGGTGGTTTGTGACTCGAACCCCGCCGACTGGAAGAGCTCGTCCTCTCCGCTCGGCATCTCCGTGCGTGCCGCCAACTCCAAAGTGGCTTTCTCCGCGGTCCGGAGCAACAACCACGAACCCTCGGAGATGAGCAATAAAACGAGAATCATATATTTTGACCAGGTAAGGCTGATTTTTTTAATGCTTTTATGCATGTTGTATTGAAACAAATAGTGTTTTTTAGTAGTCTTTGACTTTTCAGACTGTCTGAAGAGTTTTAGCTTTCGCGTAATAATGTTTTCTCTGTTTATCAGGATGTGTTTGTTTTTGAAAGTAAGTTTATGTATAATTGGATACATTTAAGTATTTACTACAAAGAAATAAAAAAAGACCTTTTGACAATAGGGAGGTATGTTGATGCACTGTATGGGGTAAGTTGTCACAATGTAATTAAACATATTGGTGGCTTATCAGCAAAGCAAAAGACACTTGTAAAGCAATAAATAAAATTAAACCAACCTATATCAAATTAATTTAGCTAACAAATTTTGTATTTAATAAATTAAAATTACAGGTGTGACAACTTGCCCCTGTCTTTTTGTAACTACACATTGATCTGCTTTTGTATATTGTATAACATAGTGTATTTGAAACTTAAAAACTTATTTTACCTAACTACATAACAGTAATTTAGCTTTTTTTTCAGAGGATCTGATTAGGTGAAATCTATGTTATGCAGTATTTAAAATACAAAAGGCATAAAGCACTAAATTAATTTATGGAAGGTCATAATGAATTTGCATTAGTTAATAATGTTCTAAATTAGATTACCGTGATAATTGCATTAGGTCTAAAGGTCAGTTATTATTCACAGGATAATTTGAAAACACAAAAACCGACAGAGATGAATTCAAATTAAATATTTCGATTCAGGACAGGTTTTGTGAACATTTTTGTGCATGAAAAAATGAAAAGATTCACAGCTGCTCACCTGCAAAAAAAAAATCTTTAATTGTTCATAAATAATAAATAGCATTGATGTTTTTTGAAACTGACAGCACATAAACACAGTTTCTATTACTGCAGCAGATACACAAGCATGAAATACCACTGTTATAGGTCATTAGTGATGAGTCAAACTGTCAGGACTGTAAAGGGCAGAGATTTGTTCGGATTCTCTTGCTTATTTTTAGCTGTATTTGTGAAAAAAGAGGTGCGAAGTGCCCTCATGCATTTACACGGTATGCTTAACTTCAGCCTTTAGCTTTATGACTAAAAAATTTTAATTGGAAACACTGGTGCGTGTGCTGAATTCATGGCATACTGTATTTCAAATTGCTCCCGTTGCATTTGATATGAACATTAATTCGCTTATAAAAGCGTATTAAAAAATGTGTGAATTTTATATTCGCTCTGTGTTTTTGGTGCATCTGATTTCATTCAGTTCGCTCACTCGAAAGACGTGGTGGAATTAATGAAGGAACGTCATTATGCAGGGTCAGATCAAACTCGGAGCCTGCATGATGTGCATCCCTGAAGAAAACTAAACTATTTTATTACCAACATCTTTGAAATTAATGAAAAATTATGCTGGAGATAGATTTGTTGGAGGTCAACATGTGTTTGGGTCTCATGATTTAATTATTTCCCAAATGGGAAATAGACACGTGTCTCTGTGAAGATTACTTGCGCTTTCTTACAGCTTTTTCTCAGCGTTTGCTCACCTTCTATCAAACCTGTCTGGCACAGATGAAAATATTTAGACCATGCAATTACAATGAATGCCAACTGAAGATGTAAATCCTATGTAAGGATATAAGTTGTACTTTTATTTTTCTAGGTTTTTTAAGTCATGCTTTTTTTTTCTGTGGAATTTCAGATTGTTATTTACTATAATATTCATTGAAAGTATGAAAAGTATGTCCATCTCTAAACAAATCATTCTTTTGAATCAGATCTAGTCACTAATTCAGTTCATCCAGAAAACCAATTCTGAATGAATCATTCATGGATCAGAGTAAGTGACTCACTGACTCAATCTGTTCACATTGGTTTTGGGAAATATTATCAGTGAACAACACTTGAAGATATAGTTCACCCAAAAATGAAAATTACCCGATGATTTACTCACCCTCAAGCCATCCTGGATGTATGTGACTTTCTTCATTCAGACAAATGCAATTGGAGTTCTATTAAAAATGTCCTGGTTCTTCCAAGCTTTATATTGGCAGTGGATGGGTGTTGAGATTTTGAAGCCCAATAAAGTGCATCCATCCATCATAAAAAGTACTCCACACAGCTCTAGAGGGTTAATAAAGGCCTTCTGAAGCGAACTGATGCGTTTTTGTAAGAAAAATATCCACAATTAAAACTTTATTATTAAACCGCTAACTGTCTTATGCACGCTACAGCAGATTACGCGAATGCATAAGCAATGAATTCAGAAACACAGAGAAAAGAGCAAAACAAAACGCCAGTCACGAATAAGCAGTACAAAATGAGTGGATTACATTTATTTGTGAAGGGAATGCACCTCCCGATCTACATATATCCGTCTATGTTCGCGTGAATCATTCGTGATCCAGCTTCACTTACAGCAGAAGTGTGTATAAGGGTTTTTTTTTATGAATCTTTGCGATTGCCTTTCCTAATAATGTGCTAGTCAGCAAGTTTAGTGGCTAAACGTGGCTAAATGTGGCTAAAGTAAACAGGCTCGTCACTCCACAGAGAGAAGAGCTCATTAACATTTAAAGCAACCTTGACCAGAACAGGATGATTTTTGTAGAGCTGATTTTGGCAAGGTAAAAAAGGTGGTATTTACACTACCATTGAGAAATTTTAACCAAAGCATGTTATTCATATTAACTTGTGGAAAATGGGCATCTGATGACGCCTTTAAAACCAAATGCACGGATGCAATGTACTGATACACGTCCCATATTCTCCCAACTGTTTACATTCACCTAAGACGTAACCGAGTGTATTTATATATAAAGTTCATATATACGATCTAACCTCGTAACCACACAGCAGATTCTTTCTGAATGAATCACTTCCCAAATCATCCCTCCCTAACATTTTCGTCTCGTTTTTATTCATTGACGATAATGTCAATAGATTTTTGCCATAGTTTTTGTCCTTTATTAACCCCCTCGAGCCATGTAGAGTACTTTTTATGATGGATTTATGCACTTTATTGGACTTGAAAATCTCAACACCCATTCACTGCCATTGTAAAGCTTAAAAGACCCAAACAAAGAAAGAAGCAATTCATACACCTAGGATGGCTTGAGGGTGAGTAAATCATTGGTTAATGTTCATTTTTGGGTGAACTATCTCTTTAAATTTTGATCTGTTCCTCTCACAAAGCTATCATACGTCTTCATGCTTACATTTATGAAGCACTTATGATGCTTTTGCATGATTTTTGATGCTTGATAGCTCAGTCTCGATTTATTGTAATGGAAAAAGAAATCAAATACACTGGAAAACATGATTTTTTGAAGTTATAAAGCATATTTGACAATAATTAATAATAAATTCAGTTTTAACAATAACAATAAATTCAGTTTTTCTACTTCAAATTTTCATGTTTCATTCAATGTGTTACTTGCCATTTCTTTGTAATTGTATGTGTATGTGCAAATTCTGAGGATGTTGTACAAGAAATTACAAATTCACTAATTCATTTTTTCTTATTAAAGATTTCACATTTAATTCATTTAATTTAGTTTGTTAATTGCCATTTTTTGTGAAATTTACTAGTGAGTGAAAATGATTTCTACACTAAATTTTTCAAATATTCCAATGAAAAAAGAAACCAACTACTGTAAAAATATTTTTTAAAGTTGTAAACAATATTATTGGAGCATGTTTTACAAGAAAATACTATTTCAGTTTCATGTTTAATTCAATGTGTTCATCCAGTTTTGTAATTCTTAGTGAAATTTAATAGCAAATTCTGAGTTTGTTTTATGAGAAAATACTAATTCAGTTTGTTACTTGCAATTTCTTTGTGAAATTTACTAGCAATTTCTGCATGAAAATTGTTTCTACACTAAATTTCTCAAATATTCTAATAAAAAGAAACCAACTACACTGTAAAAATATTTTTAAAGTTGTAAAAAAAAAAGATTATTGGAGCATCTTTTACAGGAAAATATTATTTCAGTTTTTCTACTTAAAAGTTTCATGCTTAATTCAATGTGTTCATCCATTTAGTAATTCTTAGTGAAATTTAATAGCAATTTTTGAGTTCGTTTAACAAGAAAATACTAATTTACTTTTTCTAATTAAAGATTTCACATTTAATTCAGTTTGTTACTTGCCATTTTTTGTGAAATTTACTAGCAATTTCTGACTGTTTCTACACTAATGAAAAAAAAACAACTACACTGTAAAAATATGTTTAAAGTTGTAAATAAGATTATTGGAGCATATTTTACAAGAAAATGCTATTTAAGTTTCAGGTTTAATTCAACGTGTTTATCTATTTTTGTAATTCTTAGTGAAATTTAATAGCAAATTGTGTGCAAATAGTTTTTACACCATTTTATTTTTCAGTCTACATAGTTCAAAATCTTTCTGTTCTGTTCCACAGAAGAAAGTCGAGTTTGGAGCAACACGAGGGAGACTAAATGAATTAGCATCTTAGGATGATCTATTTCTTTAATTCCCAGAGATTTCGACAGATGGGTTAGGATAAAATTGTTTCTTTTTGCTGAGATACACAGGAAGCTGTGCTCATTTTGCCCTTGAGGAGCCATTATTCTCCTCTCATTGCTTTGGCTGCAGGAAAATGAAAAAATACAAGGCTAAAAAAAAAAACAAAAAAAAAAAACAAGGCGCAGGCCTGACCAGCTGCCCTCAGCCACTGAGCTCCAGCACCTTGACACACATAACAGCATCCAATCACCTGGCCTGGCACGTCTCTGGCTCGCGGGACGCCGCTGGGAAAGGCTGCTTGGAGCTTACGGACTGAGAGAGAGAGACAGAGATCTGCCCTTGTGAATGTACCGGGAGCTTTGTGAAGCAACAAAAGAGCTCAGTGTTTGGGATGCTGAGTAATCCTAGTGCAATATCACAGCTAGTTTATGCGCAAAGCCTTTGTTGCCTTCATATAGCGAGTCCTGCGTCACAGCTGCGCTGCTCTATAAATATTCATGCATCATATACAATGGGCTCCCAAAATCAGTGAGTGGAAATACAAAAAAATCACACAGTTGAAGTGAAAAGCTGAAATAAATGCAATTAATTTGAACTAGTGTCTTAGAATTAAACGTGATCATGTTTTTCAACATGATTTGAGATTTTTGTTCTTCAGTACAAAGGTTTGCATGCTGCAAAAAATGTTTTTTCCTCAATGTTTTCTAGTACAAAAGCATTCTTAACTAAACACAGAATCTCTTGAGAAGCAAAATAATGAAAAAATGCTAAAAATTGAGAAAAACCAGAAAAAACATCTGCCAGCAGGGTCAGAAAAATAACTTGTTTTCCCTTTTAAATTACACTTTTTTTTCTGACCCCAATGGAAGATTTTTTTTTTCATGTTTTAAGTGTTTAACTCACTTCATTTTGCTCCATATTTTTTAGAAAATAAGACTTAATATCTTAAGTCATTTTGCTTCTCATGTAAGTGTATCTTGATTTAACCCTCTGGTGCTGCTCACATGGCAGTCAAAAATGACTTTTTTTTTGGCAATAAAATGAAACTATATATTAGTTTTGATGTTTTTCATTAAATATTTTAGATTTTTAGGGGATTTTTTTGGTACTGAATTATATTTATGGAATAGGTATGATCCATTTATTACCTGTTTAACCACTTTTTGAGCACAAATTTTTATCTTAAACTGTCAGACTTAAGCATTAAGTTTAACTTAAACCTAAACTTAAACTCAAGTTTGGTCTCTTTTAAAGAAGACAGAGATTATTGTTGACCTGAAAAAAGTAAAAATATGTATATGTGTGTGTGTATATATATATATATATATATATATATGAAGAGTTTATTTACAAAAACAGATAACTTATTTTAAAAAATCATGTTTTTTTTATTGTGTTTTACTGTGTTAGTTAGCTGTATTTTTTAGTTAATTTTACTTTATATCAGAATAATCCAACTGCAGTTTGATTGAGATTAATTGAATTGTACAATGAAAAAAACATGATTTTTGACAAAAAAAGTATTATCTGTTTGCAAATCTGTTTGCAAATACACTCTTCATATATACGTATAACATAAATAATATGTAATATGTAATAAAAGTAAAATTATATATATATGTTATATAAATTATGACATTAATAATAAGTTATATATAAAACAAATAATTTATTTTATATATATCAAATAAATAAAAACTAAATAAAATGTTACAAAGTTATAGAAGTTTATTATTATGAAAAAATGCACAAAATACTATAGTTAATATGAAATATATATTTTTAAAGAATTAAACTGTACAAATCAAAGCCATAAATCTAAATAAGTTGTGCTCCAAATTTGAGGTTGGTATTTTTTAAGATGCCAACCTCAAATTTGGAGCACAGAACCAAACCATTTTTCGCAGAACCAAACATTTCCACAAGATGAAATTTTGCTTTCCATTAATTTCCAATGCAAACATTTTTGACTGTGAAAAGTACAAGTGTACAAGTACTATTTTTTAAACGTTCGAATCATGTCCATGATGTTCACATGTGCCAAAATCTTTATCAACACTCTAAAAAATGCTGGGTTATTAACAACCCAACTTGGGTTATTTGAAAACCCAGCACTGGGTAAATGTTGGACAGAACACATGCTGGGTTATTATATTGATGGCTTAAAATGGACTGGAACTTATAAACACACACACACACACACACACACACAGAATTACTGGAGGCAACAGCAATAATCAAAAGATGAACATTTGTTATTAAGCAAGGACACATGGGCAAAATACAAGACAAATTGAATTTATTTGGGAGAATACAGCATAGTTTACAATATTACATTTAAACTTGTGTAACAAATATTTTAGACATGAAAATGTAACATTTAAAAGTAGCATTTTAATTTAAAAAATGACCCAGCAGCTTAAAACTACCCAGCACCTGGGTAAAAAATATTCAAAATAACCCAATAAAATGACCCACCAAGTTGAACCCAGCATTTGGGTTAAAAAAATAACCCAGCACTTTGGTAAAAATATTAAAAAACAACCCAATAAAATTAACCAATGGGCTGAACCCAGCATTTGGGATAAAAAAAAAAGAAGAACCCAGCATTTTTTAGACTGACATTTTGTATCATTCCAATTAAGTAAAATTCTAAAAAAAAACAAAATGTAACAAGACAAATGTAACAAAATGTAACAGGACCAAATAATTTTTTGAAGTGGGGCACAAAATATGATTTATTCATTTTACATCAGAACTTTTAGTTTGAACAGTTTCAAAATCTGAAAGTTTCTTTTTAGTTTCAGGGTTTTCAAAGTGCATTCACATTTTTGGACCTCAGTGTTGTAGCCTATATATTTGTGACCGTTCATAAAAAGCTGAACAAATATGAATTCTCCCTTTTGTTTGACTACTTCTGCTTTAATAAAAGCAAAGATCAAACGAGAGAGTGCAATGTACAAATTTACCTTTGTGCGCACAGAGGGTCCATGTACGAACTCTGTCTACTCATCTTGCGGCTACAAGGTGAAAACAATAAATACACTTTCTTTTTGATGTTTACTTCAATCAGTTTTTCGAACACAACCTGAAATTTCATCAGATTGGAGAACACTGTGTTTTAATCCTAAGAAATCCTGTTGCAGGACGTTTGGCTGTAATAACATTTGATTTAAGTTTAGTTGTCCTGCATTGGTGCAACAGCAGATTTGGACCTTTTTTTGTTCTGTTCTTTTTGCTAAATTCAGGAAGATGACATAGGTGGAGTGTGAGGTGTTTTATTATTATTTGACCATGTAAAATAACAGAAGAATTTCCATGGTTTTTATTATAATTTTGTAGGTGGAATGATGCAGTTATTTAAATAAATATTAAAATTCAGCTCCCACACTATATTCATGATAAAGAGACCTACAATACAGTTCAAAAATACAGTAAAATTGTGAAATATTATTCGGATTTAAAATAGCTGTTTTCTATTTGAATATATTGTAAAATGTAATTTATTTCTGTGATCAAATCTGTATTTTCAGCATCATTACTCCAGTCTTCAGTGTCACATGATCCTTCAGAAATCATTTTAATGTGATGATTTTCTGGCTATAGTGCACCTCCTGTCCTGTTTTCATCACAATCATGCATTAAAAAGTCTTTTTCGTGGTGTATTTCCCGCTTTAGACGCAGTTTCTGTCTTTTGCATGAGGGGAAATCCACCTATGATTGATTGCCCTGCATTTGCTATAGTTCATGGTGCCACATCACGAGATTAGACTTGAATGATGGTCAGCATGACCGTAAGAATGAGAAATCTGCGTGACGGTAGGAAATCCTGAGTGTTGTTTCTGTGCTGAGGAGAATTATTATTGAAATGTCCGGTTGTAAGCATGAGTGCATTTATATTTCATTCCCGTTGCCTTTTCTAATCTCACACTGATGTTTTTCCAAGGTCGTGCTTTTGACATTTTTGCCTCAGAAGTATACATATTTCACAGAACAAATAACTGTACAGTCTGGATAGGATATTTCATTGTAAGTGTGTGTTGATATGTCTGAAATACTCTTTTGCAGGTTCTTGTCAACATAGGAAACTATTTCACGCTGGAATCCGTCTTTCTTTGTCCTCGGAAAGGAATCTACAGCTTTAACTTCCATGTTATTAAAGTGTACCAGAGCCAGACTATACAAGTAAGCAAACAATATGTCTCTTGCAGAAAGAAAATAATTAATCACCTTCATTTTAATGTCATATTTGAGTTTAATAAAGAACAGAGATAGTGAAATGGAAAACTGGGTAACATTTAAAGTCTTTATAATTGCATTTTAAACATGTTCTCAATTCATTACAATACAATACACTTTATAGTCCGTACGTTCTCATGAATTATTGCAACTTAAAGTTAAAAATAAATGTTTAACCAGCTACATATAATCAAATAAATTTTTTATCATGCAGCAACTACACTGATTTTTCATAAGGATACTTTTATTGTTAAAAACAATTTCAAAAATACTTTTTCCATTAATGTATACATATATTAAATTGATTAATAAATTATCATTTAAATAACAAGATGCATGTTGTTGAAAGTATTTTTTTATATCTAAAAAGCAACAATTTCCTTATAATTTATAACAAAATATAATAATTTGCAATAAATTATATGTTTTTTTTGCTTTTTACTTAAATGTTATTTTAGGAATATTTTACCGTAAATTACGTATTGTGTTGTTAAATACAGTTTTCCACCGTAATTCTAAGCTATTGCCATCATTTTTGCATTAAAAGAATTTATCATGAAAACATAGCTTTAACAATGTTTTACTGTAAGTATAAATTCTAGTCTTATTCAGTATTATAGATATTTTTATTATTAATAATATTATAGATTATTCAGATATATAGATTTTCAAGATATTCATACTGACTTCAATTCATAGTAATCTACTATATATTTTCATAAACATCTTTGTAATCATAGTTATATAATTGCTGTAAAATATTACTTTTTTACATAAATTTAAAATTTTAGATTCAGAATACTTGCATACATTTTTCTGTAAGTTGTAAATTAGGTTTAACAAGACAATCTATGCAATTTTACTCTAAAGCACTGTAAAAATATAAATGTTTATTAAAATTGCTAATATTTTACAGCAAAATTTTTACTATTTTTCAGAAATAAATGTAATCAAAGTTATATAATTGCTGTAAAATAAAATATTAGCATAATTTTTCTGTAAATTGTAAATTAGATTTAACAAGACAATCTATGCAATTTTACTGCGAAGCATTGCAAAAATATAAATGTAGTTTATAAAAATTGCTAATATTTTACAGCTATTATAAGTATATTTCTATTATTCATAAATATTTGTAATCATAGTTATAATATTGCTGTAAAATGTTACATTTAGAATATTAGTATACATTGTTCTGTAAATTGTAAAGTTTAACAAGACAATCCATGCAATTTTACTGTAAAGCGCTGTAAAAATATAAATGCAGTTCATTCAAATTGCTAAAATTTTAGAGCGATATTATAACTGATTGCTATTATTCATAAATAATTGTAATCATTTATAATATTGCTGTAAAATATTACCTTTTTGCATAAATTCAGAATTTTAGATGCAGAATATTAGCATATTTTTTTCTGTAAATTGTAAATTAGGTTTAACAAGACAATCTATGTAATTTTACTGTAAAGCACTGTAAAAATGTAAATGTACTTAATTAAAATTGCTAATATTTTACAGCAATATAACTATGATTACTATTATTCATAAATAATTGTAATCATATTTACAATATTGCTGTAAAATATTACCTTTTTGCATACATTCAGAATTTTAGATTTAGAATATTAGCATATATTTTTCTGTAAATTGTATATTAGGTTTAACAAGACAATCCATGCATATTACTGTAAAACACTGTACTGTAGTTGCTAATATTTTACAGCGATTATAAGTATATTACTATTATTCATAAATATTTGTAATCATATTTAAAATATTGCTGTAAAATATAATTTTTTCAGTAAATTGTATATTAGGTTTAACAAGACAATCCAAGCATATTACTGTAAGACTGTAAAAATATAAATGTAGTTTGTTAAAATTGCTAATATTTTACAGCAATATTATAACTATGATTACTATTTTTCAAAACTAATTGTAATCATTGTTATATAATTGATGTAAAATATTATCTTTTTTGCATAATTAGAATTTTAGATTCAGAATACTAGCATACATTTTTCTGTAAATTGTAAATTAGGTTCAACAAGACAACCTATGCAATTTTACTGTAAAGCACTAAAAGTTCACTAGAATTGCTAATATGTTACAGCAATATAACTATGATTACTATTATTCATAAATAACTGTAATCATAGTTGTATAATTGCTGTAAAAATTACTTTTTTTGCATAAATTCAGAATTTTAGATATAAGCATATCTTTCAAAATATTAGCATCATTTTTCTGTAAATTGTATGGTTTAACAAGACAATCTATACAATTTGACTGCACAGCACTGTAAAAATATAAATGTGGTTTAGTAAAATTGCTAATATTTTACAGCAATGTTATAACTATGATTACTATTATTTATGAAAATATATAGCAGATTATAATATAAGTTATTATTAATTATATGCAGGCTTCAAGTCAAGTGTTATAAAAAAATTGTACTTAATAAAAAATGAAATGCAAGATTTTTTTTTTTTTTTCATAAATGTAGGCATGAAATGAAATCATAGAACATTCGTGTCACATTTGTATGCTCTGTATTGATTTTCTCTCTGCATTCTAGGTGAATTTAATGCTGAACGGAAAGCCAGTCATCTCTGCCTTCGCCGGCGACAAAGACGTCACACGTGAGGCGGCCACCAACGGAGTCCTGCTGCACCTCAACAAAGAAGACAAGGTTTATCTGAAACTGGAGAAGGGCAATCTGGTAGGCGGATGGCAGTACTCCACCTTTTCTGGCTTTCTTGTTTTCCCACTGTAAAGCAAACAGAAAGACCGTCACCTTTGCTGTCCAACCGTCATCGTTGTTACCGGCCCTTCAGCATTAATTGGAGGATCTCAAACGGAATCATAATTCCAGACATTCATTCAGCTGTCGTCTATACGGACTACTGGGAAAAAGCATTTGTGACGGTGAATCTGGATAACGGACATCTACTTCAGTGCAATATCACTTTCTGACTCAAGTCGCTCTTCATAGGAGGTTCAGCCTTTGTTCAGACTTTGTTCGTTTCGTTCTGGATGTTTGTGTTGCTTTTCTTTAGCGTGTGGTTTTTAGTGAAATGAGGGATCCTGATTATTGTCTGTTAATAAGATCATTTCTTTTTGGCATTGTTTTCAGAGCAAATACACCTTTCTATGTAAATTAGACTTGTTAAAGGAATAGTTTACACAAAAATGAATATTTACTCACCCTCAGGCCATCCAAGATGTAGATGAGTTTGTTTCTTCATCAGATTTGGAGAAATTTAGCATCTCTTGTTCACCAGTGGATCCTTTGCAGTGAATGGGTGCCGTCAGAATGAGTCCAAACAGCTGATAAAAACATCACAATAATCCACACCACTCCAGACCATCAGTTAACATCTTGAGAAGCAAAAAAGCTGCATCTTTGTAAGAAACAAATCCAGCTTTAAGACGTTTTCACTTTAAATAGTTATTTCCGGCTAAAATATGAGTCCTTTATCCATAATATTGCATTTTCCGTGAAATGGTCACCTCATCTGAATCAGGAGAGAGGTTTTTGAACATTAAGATTTTTAATGTTTTTTAAAGAAGTCTCTTCTGCTCACCAAGACTGCATTTGTTTAATCCAAAGTACAGCAAAAACAGTAAATTTTGAAATATTTTTACTGTTTGAAATAACTGTTTTCTATTTGAATATAGTTTAAAATATAATTTATTCCTGTGATCAAAGCTAAATTTTCTGCATCATTACTTCAGTCTTCAGTGTCCCATGATCCTTCAGAAATCATTCTAATATGCTGATTTGCTGTTCAAGAAACATCTTTATTATTATTATTATTATTATTGTCAATATTGAAAACAGTTGAGGAATTTTTTTTTCAGGATTCTTTGAGTAGAAAGACCCAACGATCAGCATTTATCTGAAATAAAAAGCTTTTGTAACATTATACACTATACCATTTATAAGCTTTTTTTTGGAAAATAAATGATAGAAATTAATATTTTTATTTAGCAAGGATGCTTTAAATTGATCAAATGTGATGATTAAGACATTTATAATGTTACAAAAGATTTCTATTTCAGATAAATACTGTTCTTCTGAACTTTCTATTCTTCAAAGAAACCTGAAAAAATCTACTCCGCTGTTTTCAACAGAACAATAATAATAAAAAATGTTTTCTGAGCTGCAAATCAGAATATAAGAATGATTTCTGAAAGATCACATGACTTAAGTGACGACACTAAAAATTCATCTTCTAAATCACAGGAATAAATTACATTTTGAATTATATTCAAATAGAAAATAGTTATTTTAAATAGTAAAAATATTTCAGAATTTTACTGTTTTTGCTGCACTTTGAATCAAATAAATGAAGGCTTGGTGAACAGAAGATAATTCTTCAAAAAACATTAAAAATCTGACTGGTAGTGTATGCACAGATCAAGAACTGTTCACAAGTGAAAACAATCTAAAACAGCTCTAAACAAATATTTTGATGGATTTTGTCTTTGAGAGACAACAGAGGATGGGCTTTATTTACTGGATGTTATTATTGACTTTGGACTCATACTTTGGCCAGAAGCGATTGTTTAAAGTTAAAACATCTAAAAGAAGGATTTGTTTCTTACAAACACAGTTTTTTTTCACTTGACAATATGTTAATTGATGGACCACACTGGATTATTTGTGAATTATTATGATGTTTTTATCAGCTGTTTGGATTCTTATTCTGACGGCACCCATTCACTGCAGAGAACCCATTAGTGAGCAAGTGTAATGCTACATTTTGCCAAATCTTTTCTGATGGAAAAAAAAAACAAAAAACAAAAACAAACTCATCTACATCTAGGATGGTCTGAGGGTGAATAAATATTAAGCAAATTTTATTTTTTGGGTAAACTATTCCTTTAATGCTAAATGTCACATCTATTAGCCTAACACAATTAATGTTTTCATTTAAAGGTGTTTCTATTTGTTTCTAAAACAAAAGAGAAGAGAAGAACATCATAAAGGCAATATTTCTCAATATTCTCCATACTCTCTGTAAGTGTAGATCGCAGTAGTCTGTGCAAATCGCACCAGAAGTTTTTTTTTGTTTTTGTTTTTTTTTGGTTGCGTTTGCGACGTTACTTGATTTGCATAATTCCTTCAGTCAGTCGAGTGCTAAAACAACATGCCGTGCGAATAAACGTGGGCGCAATTCTTTCTTAATTTGCCTTGTAAAGAAGAGGAAGGTTGTGTTATTGTTTTCTTGTTAAAAATGTCAGGATCGTCTTAACAGAAAAGAAATACAAAACCGTAATTATTGATTTGAATCCTGCAATGTGAATGCGAAAGAATACAAGCTCATTTTCACCGTTAAGAGGTGTGGAAGGGAATATTTTTGAGATCTGTTCAGTGATTTCACACGGAGTGTTACAGCACAGTTTGCTTTAATAGAGTCTGTGACAGCATATGACAAAGCATCATGGAGGGGTGGAGGCTTCGCTGGGTGGAAAGGTGCCAATTAGCTCAGACAAGCTGCTGTAACACTTTTCAATTAACTCATCAGAATGTAAGCACAACAGAACCATTCATACGCTTTCGTATTTACTGGCTGTCATTTGTGAGTCACTTACACTGTGTGTGGTTGGAGTTAAAGCAGAACTGAAGCTCACTAAAAGATGGTTGGTTTAGAAATCATGAATTTTTGTGAGACTTAATGACCGCAGTTGGGGTGTTGATCTTGTCACAGGGTAAATTTAAAGGGCCAGTTCATGCAAAAAAGAAAATATGTGACCGTGGACCACAAAACCAGTCATAAAGGATCAATTTTTTGAAATAAAATAAGCTTTCCATTGCTGTATGCTTTGTTAGGTTTGAAAATCTGGAATCTGAGAGTGCAAAAAGATCAATATATTGAGAAAATTTACTTTAAAGTTGTCCAAATTAAGCTCTTAGCAATGCATATTGCTAATCAAAAATTAAAGTTTTGATATTTTTAAGGTATGAAATTTACAAAATATCTTCATGGAACATGGCCTTTACTTAATATCCTAATGATTTTTGGCGTAAAAGAATAAATTATCATTTTGTCCCATACAGTGCATTTTTGGCTATTGCTACAAGTATACTCATGTTACCTAAGACTGGTTTTGTGATCCAGGGTCACATATGTCATTATTTACTCATCCTTATTTTGTTCCAAACCCATGTTTCAAGCTAAAAAAAACAGAAAAATACATAAATTCACCAAAATTTGTCTAGATGACAACAGTTGACTTTAGTTGAAGTCATTATATATTGCACAACCATTTTTAACCTGCACACTATATACTGCATACCAGTGTTTTAATGTAGTATTGTTTGTATACTATTATAATATTCATTCATATTTTGAATGAGCTTTTATTTTATATTTTTTCATTTTTATTTTAACTTTTGTTTTAGTAATTTTTAGTGATTAATCGCATCCAAAATAAAAGTATTTGTGTACATACTATAGATGTGTACTGTGTATATTTATGACGTATATAGCATGTATATATTTCAGAAAAATATGTTGTTTATATATTAAATATATTTATATATATCAATTATATAAATATATATACATGTAACTATTTTCAAAATGTATATTGTATGTGTATTTATATATACATAATAAATATACACAGTACACACATATTATGTAAACAAAATTTTTTATTTTGCATGTGATTATTCGTTTGACAACACTTTTATTATGTGCTTTTGTCATTTTGTCAGATTTTTCTTTTCTTTATTTAGCTTTTTAGTAAAGTTTTTAGTTTATAGTTTTTTTTAGCTAGTTTTAGTAAAACTTATTGATTTTAGTTAATAGCCAAGGCATCTTTTTTATTTTCATTTAATATTTTTTTAGTGCTGCCAAACGATTAATCGCAATTAATTGCATCTAAAATAAAAGTTTTTGTTTACATAATATAGGTGTGTGTACTGTGTATATGTATTATGTATATATAAATGCACACACGCACCTACAGTATATATTTTGAAAATATTTAAACAAAAACTTTTATTTTGGATGCGATTAATCACAATTAATCGTTTGACAGCACTAAAAGCTTTAGTTAACAATAATAACATTACTGCATACTGCCACTATTTCAAAACACATTTGAATATTTCACAGTAACATTAAAAAATAGAAAGTGATCAAGTTTATTCCAAAATAATGAAAATTTACCATAGCATGCTATAAAGTGTGTTCGACTTAACGCAGCGCTGCGCAGCTCGATCAAATTCTGACTTGAAGCAGTGCATGCCGGTTAGAAATTTTGTCCGACTTGAGACGGCACCGACGCCTCGTGACTGTCACGTGTGGCATCAAAGTACCGCGATAGCGATTCGAGAGCAGCCGACTGACTCAGCCAGTGCAGTTTCTTCAGAGCGGCTGCAGGAGCTCTGATGACCACATGGCTGTTTCACGATTGGCCAGATTCACCGCATGACAACGATCACGTGTGTTTTGGGTTTATTCTAACATCCTCAAGTCCAATAATGCTGACAAATCTGTGTTTTTAGAACAGTAAAAGTTTTTACTGTAGTTGCAATGTTATATTCAGTCACATTTATTCATAAAACACTGATAAAAGCATATATAACCCCACTTTATTAGTATTTAAACAGTATATGGTTATGTTGATCATTATTCTTGTTCAGATGGCGCTGTATTAAGCAGTATATGAAACGTGTTTCTGTTGCTCATAAAAACGCTTTTGAAAAGTCTGTGTATTTGATAAATATTGCATTTAATTCACTTCATCTGTGATAGAGCATGCAAACACCGTGAGAGCTTCACTAACGAGAGCAGAAAGTGTCCGACTTGACAGCTCAGTTTTCAGCTCCGCCCACAACTGCTCTCGGCTACTCTCGTTGATCGCCGTCTGTAGCCGTAGATGAAGTTGAACACACCTATATTTTTGTCACATGACCACACTGTTCGCCACATGACCTCATTTAATGTCATGTGAGTGATTATTTGTGCATTTTGAATTGAACACACACACACATATATGTGACCCTGGACCACAAAACCAGTCATAAGGGTCAGTTTTTTGAAATTGAGATTTGTACATAATCTGAAATCTTAATAAATAAGATTTTCATTGATGCATGGTTTGCTAGGATAGGACAATATTTGGCTGAGATACAACTATTTGAAAATCTAGAATATGAGGGTGCAAAAAAACCTGAATATTGAGAAAAATCACCTTTAAATTTGTCCAAATTAAGTTCTTAGCAATGTATATTACTAATCAAAAATTAAGGTTTGATATATTTACGGTAAGAAATTCACTACATATCTTAATAGAACATGATCAGGATATGATTACTTAATATCCTAATGATTTTTGGCATGAAAGAAAAATCGATAATTTTGACCCATACAATGTAATGGGTCATATACCCATGCTACTTAAGACTACTTAAGACTGGTTTTGTGGTCCAGGGTCATATATATATATATGTGTGTGTGGTTTACAAACAAAATAACATAATACAGGGTGAGTAAATAATACGTTTCATTCGTGGGTAAACTGTTCCTTAAAATTGTGGTTTAGATCTCAGTCAAAAGGTTGTAATTAGCTCAACCACAGGTTGAGATTTTGTTTCATTTCATGTCATTTCAGCGAATTAGCGAGATCTCAATACAAGTTATTCAGCTAATACAGAAAGTGACTCATTGTTTCAAAGGTGCAATAAAATTACACATTTTCTATATTTCAGTTTTTTGAATCTGATGTTTTAATGAGAGATTAACTTGACATTGAGTCAGTTTTCTTCAATGCACACACTTCAAAACCTTCATTAGCTTCGCTTCGTCAGTTTCCCTGAAAAGCTTTTCACGTTGTGACACAGGTCTGCCACTTATTAGCATCTAATAGATTCTTGCTTATTAATATTTTTTATTAAACAAATTCAATACTTGATAGATTAAAAAGTCAAGAAAGTGAATGTTCAATCAACCATGTGGCCATAAAAACCAGCCACTGTGGCGGTTCAAGTCTCCAATCAACTTTCAGATTCAGCACAATCTTTATGACCCGCGCGGCAAATTGAATACCGTGAGCCGCATGTACAAAATACTCCTCTTGCTTTTTCGCTATGTATGCCAAATGTTGCATTTATCTTTGTAAATATTTAATTTTCACTCTCAGTACTTTACACTAGATTTAAAGTGTCATATTTCACAAAGGACAGATTGGCCTAATATTGTCAATGATTTGAGCCTGACGTGTCACATAATTGATTGGTGTCATCTGCAGTTCAAACTGTCTGCTGTACATGGTTTATGCTCTAACGTGTCATTACCCTTTTAGCAGGCTGGTTATAATGGACTTCAGAATTAGAGCTGATATTAAATAGAAATGCTTGGGAAAATCATACTGAACTGTCCACATGGCAAGTACCTCAGAGACTCGTGACACTGTTTTGTTTTCATTTATGTTGTCATATTTATATGTAAAACACCTATTTTTATATTAGTTAAGATATTTTATATCAGTGAACGCTCTTGTGTTTATGTGCATCCCACTTTGAGATTGACAGACATCTTGGATCAAAGACTTTTTGGCTGAAAACAATGGATTTCATACATTTGCACTGGTGGATCTGGTGTGATGACAGAAAGACTTGTGAATGTTGTGCATCAATACTGAAACTTTCCCTCATTCCTGAATGTCTTCGAATGAGAGACACACGAGGCTGAAATAGTTAAACAACAGCAGAAATCATGTAACTGAACCGCATTCGATGACAAGAGGGAATTGGATAATGAAAACAAGAACAGCATCCGGTCCGTGTCATTGATTACTAATCACCCAAATGTGTTTGACCACATGGTTGGATTGTTGCTGATTTGAACAAAAGCCTTTAAATCATCATGTGTTTCTGTCCAATTAAACTGAAGCATCTGTAATGAACATTTGTCTTTGTTCATTTCACGGTTGGATTTTAAAAATCACTCCAATCCTTGAAATTCAGAGGATTAGGTCTGTTGTTATTCTGCGCATGTGAACACAGAGGTTTGATTGAACAGAGTGTATCGTACACACAGTATTATGTATTTGTAACTTCAGATTCAAGGTTGCGAGATTAAGTACACTTTGTATCCACAAACTGATTTTCTTGTCTTCTGTTGTTTAACTATTGTCATTCAAGCCTTTCTTAGACAATCTGCAACAAACATTTTTGAGAAATACAAAAGCATGCCATTTAAGGTTCAAACAATTGGAAGCCAGTTGTTCAAAAGTATGTTTTTTTCAGTATCAGTCGGTGCTTGCGGCATTACTTCTGCATATGCTAGAGTTCACACAAAAAAATTAAGATTTGCTAAAATGCTCAGGCCATCCCAGATGTAAATGAGCTTGGTTCTTCATCAGATTTGGAGAAATGTAGCAGTATATCTTGCTCAGCAATAGATCCTCTGCAGTAAATGGGTGCCGTCAGAATGAGATTCCAAGGGTCATTCCACGAAATCGGTGCCTTTTCCGTCGCTAAGAAATAATCAAACATAGATTTAATACAACAACAAATAACTGTGCATTTTAAAAACATAACAATACTATGGTAAGGATAAAGTTTTTGATCTGTCCCTCACTATGATTTTTCTATTTCAGCAGGACTTTTAATTTGCAAAATGAAGGCAAAATGATATAAAAATCACATTTTCATTAAGCAATGTTTTTGGCATAAGTATGCATTTTATAAATCATTTTATTGGTGTAAGTATGCATTGTCAACCCTGTTACCATTTTTAAAATGTGAATTTAAACAACTTCTTACATTTAATATAATCAGTATCTACAAGTAAAATCCTTTCGAAGTGTACAATATGTGCTTTTGTGAACTTGACTGTTAGCTAGCAATTAGCAAACTTTTTAGAGTAACAGGTTTTGACGTGGGTAACAAGGATGACATTGATTAGGTTTGACCCTGTTTTTAAAGATTGTCTGTGTAAAACAAACATTTTAAAGGTCACCCTCAGAATATTACTGCACTAATGCCTATATCATTCAGTGGCATATGAGTTCTAAATTAGTATCTAGTAATGTTTGTGTCGGTAACAGGGTTGACAAAAATACCAAAACATGAAGTAGAAAAATCATCATCAAATAATAAATTACATGTCCTGAGATGGCACAATACAGTTTGTGCTAAAGTGTACAATGTGTGCATTTGTGAACTTGACTATTAGCTAGCAATTAGCAAATTTGTTTGAAATTGTCAAACCTGTTACTTTTTAGAGTGGGTATGTGGGTAACAGGGATGACATTGATTAGGTTTGACCCTGTTTAAAATTCAAACATTTTAAAGGTCACACTCAGAATGTTATTGAGCTAATGCCTATATCATTCAGTGGCATATGAGTTCTAATTAAACTATAGTATCTAGTAACGCTTGTGTCGGTAACAGGGTTGACAAAAATACCAAAACATAAGGTAGAAAAATAGTCATAAAATAATAAATTACATAGCCTGAGATGGCACAATACAAATTGTGCCAAAGTGTACAAAGTGTACAATATATGCATTTGTGAACTTGACTATTAGCTAGCAATTAGCAAATTTACTTGAAATTGTCAAACCTGTTACTTTTTAAAGTAACAGGTTTTGACATGGGTAACAGGGATGACATTGATTAGGTTTGACCCTGTTTTTAAAGATTGTCTGTGTAGAATGTAAAGATTTTAAAGGTCACACTCACAATATTATTGAGCTAATGCCTAAATCTTTAAGTTGCATATGAGTTTTAAGTAAACTATAGTATCTAGTAATGCTGGTGTCGGTAACAGGGTTGACAGAAATACCAAAACATGAGGTAGAAAAATAGTCTTAAAATAATAAATTACATAGCCTGAGATGGCACAATACAAGTTCTTGTCATTTTAGGGTGTCTGTATTTCTTGGAAATTTAAAAAATATCAATTAAGCTTATTTTATTTTTAAATATTTCCAAGTGGAAAAGGCACCAGTTTCGTGGAATGACCCCCAAACAGCTGATAAAACTAATCCACACCACTACAATCCATTAATTAAATGTCTTTTAAGAGAAAAGCTGTGTGTTTGTAAGAAGCAAATCTATCATTAATGCATTTTTAACTTCAAACCGCCATTTCCACCTAAAATACAAGTCCGCTATTCATAATATTGCTTTCTCTAGTAAAAAAAAAATTGTCTTGCCTTTATCAGGAGAGAAATATGCACAGATCAACCACTGTTTGCAAGCCAAAACAGCTCTAAACAATTTTGTGTGTGGGATTTTGATGTGAGAGGAAAATGGGATGGACTTTTTATTGGAGGAAGCATTATTATGGATTATGGACTCGTATTTTGACCAGAAGTGATAGTTTAAAGCAAAAATTTCCTAATAATAGATTTGTTTCCTACAAACAGCTTTTCGCTTTGCAAGATGTTAATCGAGTGGTGTGGATTACTTTAATGTTTTTATCAGCTGTTTGAACAGCACCCATTCACTGCAGAAGATCAGTTGGTTAGCAAATAATGTAATGTTGCATTTCTCCAAATAGCAAACTAGTCTACATCTTGGATGGCCTAAGGATGAGTACATTTTCAGGAAATTTTCATTTCATTTTTGGGTGTACTATTTACTTAAGATGGGGTCACATTTATTGTTATATAGCGAATTTTCACAGGTAAATTTAGTCATTTCAGTAGGAATTTACACATTCTGGAATTTCGTGTGAGGGAGGAAGACTTTCACATCAGGCTTAGTTGGTCATGCAAATGTCGTTCCAAACCTGTAAGACCTTCGTTCATCTTCAGAACACGAATTAAGATATTTTTGATGAAATCCAAAAGCTTTCTGACCCTGCGTAGACAGCAATACAACTGAAACGTTTAAGGCCCACACTGTAAAAAATAAATAGTTAATAAAACTTAAAAAAGTAAGGCAGCTTGATGCAGTAAGACTTTTGAGTTCTCTCAATAATAGTTTTTTAGTTTTTCTCAGTAAAGATATTGTGATTGTTATAGAAACCTTAATGGATAACTTAGTCTAAGGCCACGTTCACACAGCAGCAATATACGGTTGTCAATACAGTATTTGAGTCCTTAATACGGTTACGTTCACACACAGTATGGTTATTTACAGGTGTGACAACCGTATTCTATAACCAAACTCACACCCTTAAAATTTCAGGATTCACAATCGCATTCTTGGAACACGTGCGCTATGTCCGTCATTCAGTGCGAGAGAGCTGCTCTGCCACACAAACGCGCGTCTACCTTGTGCTGTGTTCTTTAATTTGTGGTTTTGGTAACTTACAGTGAAGAAGAAATCAGCTGTGTGTCATCTGAAAGTTTATATCCAATCTCCACCGGAGCCGCACACATCCGTCAGTTTTGTATCCTGTGCGTGGCTCAAATACTCTGCTCTCCATTCAAATTAAAAGCTGCTGTTGGTTAATGATGATTTGATGGATGAACTCGCGGCTCGATTGGACTCTTGTCGTCAGAAACCGGTAACACTTTCAGTTTTACGGATGTCGCTGTCTTTGATATTGATTTGGTCTCTGTTGCTATGGTTACTGGTAAGTAATACAGGCTTTATTCCCGTTGCACATTCATACAGACAGTTTTCGAAAAGTGACTGTTAGCTGCTGTGTGAACAGGACATTTGGAGACTCACACCTGCAAGTAATTGTGGCTGTCAATCTCAAAAACTGACAGTGTGAACGTAGCCTAATATATAGACAACATTGTCTTTGTTTGTAAAACATCTTACAAGACTAAGATATCCAGCAAACAGATATAAGTGGTTGAACATAGATACACAAACCTCAAGAACGGTTGCAATCAACAAATGTTAAAAAGATGAGCTCTTTACATCACAGTGCAACAAACAACTAACAATAATGACAAAACAGCAACAAAAAGTTTCAATTAAGTTAGCAAACAGCAAAACAATAATGCAATAATGCTAACAGTAACTGCATAATTTATTCATGCTGGGAACTCACAAAGCATTAACATTTCAACAATATGAAATTCTTTGTTCAGACAACTGTGTTTGACTAGTTGGGAAAACATTTGGGATAATTTTGTTGGTCCCACAAGGGTTTTTCATGTAGTTTAAAAGAGCATTTTTTAGTATTTGAGACTCAAATTGCTTCATAAAACGGAAAATATGCATTTGCATTTTTTACAGTGCAGAAAGGATATTATTGTTGTTAGACTGACAGAAGAGAAGAAATTGTTGAATAAAGTCATTATTTTTGTTTTCATTGCACACACGTAGTTTCATAACATTACGGATGAACCACTGATGTCACATAGACTATATTATTGATGTACTTACTACCTTTCTGGGCCTTAAATGTTTCAGTTACGTTGCTGTCTATGCAGGGTCAGAAGGCTCTCCGATTTCATCAAAAATATCTTAATTTGTTTTCCAAAGATGAACAAAAGTCTTACAGGTTTGGTACGACATGAGGGTGAGTAATTAATGACAGAATGTTCATTTTTGAGTCAACTATTCCTATAACAAGGCTTTCACTTCAGTGTGTGACTTTAAAAATATTCCAATCACTGTTTTAGCACATTTACTTGTTAGCAAAAATTTTTTCTTGCCAAGACAGGAAATTAGACTTGCTGAAAATCACTTGAGAATCTGCATTGGGATGGCTGTGGCTATTTGCTAGAAAATAACAATAATTAAAAACAGTGACCTGGAAAAAAAAAGCGCTTTACACAATAAATAGAGCTTTGTGAGCTATCCGGTTCACCACCTCAGATGTATACGATTGACCGCCTGGCGAAAGTGTAATAAATCCTTTATAATCTGACTGCTTTTAAACGTTTCACACATTTAGCAGCCGAACCTCACTGGGGTGAACAGCACCAGTCCAATTACTCTAAATATTAAATCACCCCTGAGCAACAAAGGCACGCCGGCTAAATGGACGGCTCCGTCCAGCAGCAGCCAGTTCTGCACATTTCGCCAACTTGACATTATGCACGATCTGCACTTCCGTTTCTGAATAATTGGTCAATTTGGCCATTTTCCCCTCACGGTTTGAGAATGATAAATATGTTGTTGTGTAGGATGAACACAATGGCTCGCCAAGCGCCTGACGGAAACCTTAGCAGGTAGGATGGATTTTCCTGTGGGATGCTTGCAAAGTCCCTGTTTACTGGCCTCTCCTCATTTAATATTAAACACAGGAGTTATTAAAGCAACCATCCGCAAGAGCTATTAAAAAAACTGTTGGACTGAAAGAAACGAGGATAGGGAAAAGTAGAAAAAATAATTCTGGAAATGAGAAGAAGCTGCATAACGTTGTGCGTTTGGGTGAATTTCGAGACTCACGGTATTGATTTGTCTGTCTGTCCGTCCGTCAGGCTGTCCACGCATGGCTTCCTCAATCCATAAATTCATTTGTGTGTCATCTTTGAGCTGCTTCTAAGCATAATTGACAGAATATATATCGGTGAGTGTCAAAGGCATCGTGGCGAAGTGCCATCCGAATACAAACAGAGGCCTCGCTAAAGAGTTTTGGGCACCGGTCCTGCTCAGTGCGTCTGAGGAAATGAGAGGGTCCTTGGTAATTATTGTCATGAAAGAAATTATTCACAGCTGATGCAATTAGTCAGGAATTATCAAGATTCATTATTCATGCTGTGAGTCTTGCATTGTGCAAACAGCCAATTACATGACACCGTGTCCAGATTGCACAAAGATGCGTATAGGTATGTGTTTGGCGACGGGTGTACAATTGTATTAAACAAATGTAATGCAGTATTATGCATAATAATTAAGCTTAATGCGAATTTGCTGGTGCTTGTGCCTAATTGAACTTTTTTTGCTAACTATTTCAGTCTGTTTAACATTTAGTTTGTGAATTCTTGGAGTAGAATGAGTCATGCTTTTATTAAACTTTTAAAGCTGTCCTCATTCACTTACTTTATTCAGAAAGGAGTGAATGGGATGTTCTGCCTAACATTTTATGTGTTTTGTGGAAGAAAGCAATGCAGATACATCGAGCACACTCAAAATCTTTTTGATTTGTCCTCCCAAATGTTCTCTTTTTAAGTTGTGGCAAGAGATATTTTCAAATAAATTTTTAAATATGTTTCAAAATATAAAAAAAGGCCAAAAATATATTTGCTTGTTTTAAAATATATTTATGTAAATATATTTTCAAATATATATATATATATATATATATATATATTATTATTATTATTTTTTAAAGTATTTAAAAATATATTTTTCCCAATTCAACATAGTATTTGCAGAGCAACTTAACACGTGTGAACATTACACATTTAAATAAAAGGAACATACTTCACAATGTTTATATGTGACCACAAAAACAGTCATATGGGTCAATTTTTTTGAAATTGAGATTTATACATCAATTTATACATACAAGCTAAATAAATAAGCTTTCCGTTGATGTAAGGTTTGTTAGGATAGGACAACGTTTGGCCGGGATACGACTATTTGAAAATCTGGAATCTGAGGGTCCAAAAAAATCAAGATATTGAGAAAATCGCCTTTAAATTTGTCCAAATTAAGTTCTTAGCAATGCATATTACTGATAAAAAATAAGTTCTGATATATTTACTGCATATATAAATGGAATATGATCTTTAATATCCTAATGATTTTTGGCATAAAATAAAAATTTGATTATTTCGACCTATACAATATATTGTTGGCTATTGCTACAAAAATACCCATGCTACTTAAGACTGGTTTTGCTGTCCAGGGTCACATATGTAAAATTAAACATTATTAAATTATTGGAAATCTAGTTTTGATCTCTAGTAGTCCATCCACATTTGCATTTAGCCTAAATGTAGGCTAACTGTAAGATTGGAAATGTATTTTCTTGACCCTGAATTACATTTTGGTACATGAAAGTTAATACTTTCTATTTTAAAAATATATTTCATTAAGCTTCATGGTTTACCACATACAATTAGCATATATTTAAAATATATTTTGGTCACAAAAAAAAATATATTTATGCCATATTGCTCAAATCTAAATTTCCATAAGAGAATGAGAAGTGAAATAACATCAGAATTTTCCAGTTGGCATATAATTAGAAATGTGGTGGTTCAAATTCCAGGTGATGAGGAATTAGACTAAATTAAAACAATTCGGTTCAGATGTTTCCTGCCCAAGAGTAAACACAAGAAACTGGAAATATCTCACTATTTCTAACTACCTTCACCACCTTCAAATAGACAGGCTTTTGTTGATTCAGTGAAAGTTCATTTGGCTAATACAGCACAATAATTCCCCAGTCTCAAGACAAGCAAATCCAAGCGCTTTCAGAAAAGAAACTAGGCCCAGGGCTCCAGACTTGAATGAATGTGAAAATGAATTATTTATTTGTGGCATAAAAATACCACTGAAAAAATTAAATGTTGTGTTTACCTTGCTATTTGGCGAACACGTCGAACAACCGGTCAGTAAACGCACTGAAGTCTCACGAACCTTAATGGTAAGTATTTACCATTAAAATGAAGAAATGACTCACATTTCATTGAGTCACTTGTGGATTTAGTAACGTCTCTGAACGATTCACTGACTGAGTCTGATTCAAACCGCCAACTCGTGAACGAATGCGACTGTTTCATGAATCTTTGTAAATGATTCACTAAAAAGAATTAGTTCATAAGAGTCATTTGTTCGGGAATCGGACATGACATGTCGCGATGTGTTCGTTACACCGTGTCTACACTGGACGCGTCGCGCCGCAACAGCTAAAGGGGCCGTTCACATATCGCGCCTAAAAACGCGTGGAGAACGCCAGGCGCGCCGCTTTCTCCTTCTTTCCAAAGCGCTGTGTAGCTTGCTTTCCCGTGGCGTCTGCCGTTGCTAAGCAACCATGACCTGCGCTCTCAATGAAGACGCGGAAGTTTCAGCAAAGGGCAAACGGATTTCCAGCACTAAAAATCGCTTGCTGTAGCTCTGCTACTAAATTTATTTAAAAATGGCTATCCCTGTACGGCTATGATCAGCGGTTTCTCTATCTTGGCTGAGCTTTCAATGTTGTTACGGGAAAAGATGAAGCTAATTGGTTGGTTCTTGTCACATGACCCGCGGTGCGCTTGCGGCATTCTGGAAAAGTTGAAATGTTTTCATCTCGATGCGACGCGGACGCGCCTGGAAAAACCGAGCGCGTTGCACCGCGTGCGCGTCGCTTCCGTTATGAGCGCGGCTGCCGCGCGTCTACATTTGAAATAATGAACTTGAGCGCGCAAAAGACGCGATATGTGAACGGCCCCAAGTCTGTCTACACTGGACGTGACAAAACGACCGTTGCAAATCATTGGAACTTTGTGGAGAACGCGGCAGCAGTTTACTGTCGGGAATTTGTCGTGTCACGCCGCACCGCGCCGCATCCAGTGTAGACAGCATCACTGATTACAATGGGTTCTACTGTTTTTTGTCGCATTGCTCGGCGCCGCTCGCGTCCGGTGTAAACACGAGCCGCTTTTCCACTATCGTGCCGAACGGTTCTTAGAATTCGGTTCTTAGCTGTTACGCTGCGTTCATAGCTCGTGCCTTAATACTGTCAATAAATGTGTTAGTTTTTAGAAAGGTTTTACCTTCTGTGTCCGTCTCCGTTGGCATGCATATCCCCTCAGCATTTGTTGGTAACGTTATACCTGTCGTCGCCTTCTGTTCATTTTATTTTTTTGCGTTGTTTATAGTTGTGTCCTTTTTTCCTGTTATTTAACTAAGTCCCAAAAACAGAAATATCTGATCATCGTCCATATCTCTGTTTATATTACAATTGCGTTACCAAGGCAACGACTAACGCATTTGTATTTACATTCCAAAGAGTTCCGTTATCAGCACCATAGTGGAAAATGAAACCGTATCCGTGCTGACTGGCCCGGATCGGCATGGAACGGAACGGTTAAGCGAAGAGAACGGTTCGGCCCGATAGTGGAAAAGCGGCTACGGTGTTTTTCTGAGCAGGAATGTGGACGCACGTACAGTTTTATGACTTTTGTAAAGTCTATTTTAAATTACTAGAACTGTGATGGTCGCAACCACTATAGTCTTTACGGTAGTAAATGGGCTTTACAGAACCGTTTTCGTTTTCTGTCGCACGCTGTTAGTCAGACACCCCGCAGTTTTTCAACCTTTTAAACGCGTAAAATTAGATAATAACTGTAATCACTAATAACAGTTTATGCTCAGGTTTATTGGACATCCTGGAGAAATTTCAGAAAAGAAACCATCCGGATGAAGCATTTTCCACTGTGTTTCAACTGGATGTACTTGGAAATCAGCCCTCGAGAGCTCTGTGGGAGGACGCTGTTGACATTTAATACTCTCCGAGTTCCCTTTGTAACCTCCGAACCGACCGTCAAAAGTGAGGAGGGCAGTCTGACCGCAAAATATTACACAATCCGCTCAACAAAGATGAGCTGTCATGATTATGAGTCGAGAGTTTTCCATAAAGGTTGCCACAGATGATTGGCACCCGTGCTTTTTTGTTATTATGGTTTTGTAGCTGCATTCAAATGTAGGCTAAGCGATGGAACATGTCAAGGTAAGAGGTGATGTTCAGAATGATTGTAACTGAACAGACACGGCTTATGAGCCGCTTTCAGGTGTTGGATGGAAGACATAATGATTCTGGACAGAAATGCTTCTTATTTTTCAGACTACTGTCAGTCACGGCGCTGAACGCTTTGATACTCTGACAAAGCGGGTTTTAAAATGAGGTCCTGTGTTCGTTTGTGTGTAAAGCGATCTGAGATTCATGATGTAAGATACAGGACATTCTCTAAATCAAAAGATTAACAAAGAAATGTGTGTTTAACCTTGATGTAGAGCTCACTGGAATAATGTTATCATTATGAACAAAAACTACTTCAAAATCATGCAGTGGAAAAAAATGTCAGCTAAATCATTGAGGTAAAACCTAATTAAAATACGTAATTAGATTTACATGGTTTTTAAATAAATAAATATGCACTAGAATAAAATTAAGAACTAAACATAAAATTACCCTACAAAAAATGTTTTGTAGGCCTGCTTTTAATAAATTCGGATGATCTGATTTAATTAATGTTCTAAGCCCACATTATTGCTTTTTGACTTGTCTGTTTTGGTCGGAGAAAGAACGGGAAAAAAGTCGCTATGGTGGGCGTGTCATATGATAAGTCACGTGATCACTCTCTTGCCGCTTTTTTTTTGCTCTAGTCTCTTCCTCCTTCCTCTTATTATTGGCAGCTGCAATGGTGTTGAGAATGAAATTAGTTTTTGTCCAAACCAAAAAGAAAATAATAAGCCTGTTGTTTTTTAAAACCTGTTTAAAAGACTGTATTTAAAACCAAACAAACCGATGAGACAGCTTTTATGATGTATACTCACTGAATATCCAAAAACAGTATTGTTTGCTGGACAGAATGTGTTCGTTTTATGTGTGTGGTATTTTTACCACCTGAGAACTCACAAAAAGTTTATAAACACAAATGAAGATCTGCTGCAAGGAGACGGTGATTCGACACCTGTACATAACTGTGACAGGAAGAACCAGGTAAGCTTCATCGTTTGTTTAGATGTTTTTGGTGTGTTTTGCATTCATATTTCAGTCAAACTGCAGCAGAGTTCCTTGGGAAGCTGAAAACGGTTTGCTTGTTTGGTGCACACCAAGATTCAGATGACAACATTTGTGCTTATTCAAATGATCTGCATTAAGAGCTCTGTTGCGAAAACCACCATAAAAGCTTGAGTTTTAGGCCAGTCCAGGATGGCTTACCAAAAGACGGTTGTGAACTTTAATCTTTCTATTTCAGGAGGCAAAAGAAAAACCTCTTGTGGTTGTGTTATGTTTTATTTTGAGCCTCTTTCTGGGCTCTTTATTAGGTGTTTGAATATTTCAGCACCTTTAAGAAATTTAAAGTCTCATCTTTTTATTTATTTTTTAAGGGAGCTTTGTTAGAAGAAGATAATGAACTGGAAAATATTTGCATATTAATTAAAAGATTTCTCTTTTTGTGGGAAAGAAAAATATAAATAGTTTATGTATTTTAATGGTAGTTTTCTTTCACTATAAGCAACAGAGCAACAATGTTTTATTGTATTCAAAAAAATTTTCATTTTTCATAGACTTGCAATTTGAAAAAGAAAAAGACAAAAGCTTATCTGATAATACAATGATAAAACATAATTTTAACAGCAAATAATGACATTTCTGTCTCTGTGAAACATTGTAAAGAAATTTTAAAAAGTCAAAGGTTTTGCAGAATCTGCAAAGAATCTGCAAAATGTTAATTATTTTACCAAAATAAGAGAGATCATACAAAATGCATATTATTTTTTTTAGTACTGACCTGAATAAGATATTTCACATAAATATAGTCCACAAGAGAAAATAATTGAGTTTATAAAAATTACCATATTCAAAAGTTTACATGGGCTTGATTCTTAATACTGTGTTGTTACCTGAATGATCCACAGCTGTTTTTTTTTTTTTTTTTTCAGTTGTACATGAGTCTCTTGTTTGTCCTGAACAGTTAAGCTGCCTGCTGAAATCCTTCAGGTCCCACAAATTCATTGGTTTTTCAGCATTTTTGTGTATTTGAACTCTTTCCTACAATGACTGTATTTTGACTGATTTTGAGATCCATCTTTTCACACTGAGGGACTCACATGCAACTTTTACAGAAGGTTCAATTGCTCACTGATGTTCCAGAAGGAAAAACAATGCATTAAAAGCTGGGGGTGAAAACTTTTGAACAGAATGAAGATGTGTTCATTTTTCTTATTTTGCCTAAATATCATATTTTTTTCATTTAGTACTGCCCTTAAGAAGCTACAGAAGATACTTACATGTTTCCCAGAAGACAAAAATAAGTTCGATTTACCCTAATCTTCAAATTTAAAAAGTTTTCACTCCTGGCTCTTAATGCATTGTTTCCCTCTGGAGCATCAGTGAGCATTTGAACCTTCTGTAATAGTTGCATATGAGTCCCTCGCACGTCCTGATTTTGCTGAGTTAGATGTGTTCCTGGGTCAACATATTTTGTTGACCCTGGAACAACATTTTAATCCAAAAATGTAATCTTGACCACATCCCTACACCTAAACCTAACCTTACCCATGAGTAATCCCTAAAATCAGAGGAAATGATAGATGAATGACACTGATGTACAAGCACCAAACACTGACTGTAAGCCTAAACTTTACAAAAAATATAAACTGTTTTTTCACAGTGTTAATCACAATGTTGTTCCAGGGTCAGCAAAGATGTTGATCCAGGAACATGTCGTACTTGGTAAAATCAGGTTCTGCTAAATCCCTCAGTTGTCCTCAGTGTGAAAAGATGGATCTCAAAATCATACATTGTTGGAAAGGGTTCAAATGATTAAGAATCAAACATATGTAAACTTTTGAACTGGGTAATTTTTATAAATTCAACTTTTTTTTTTCTCTTGTGGACTATATGTAAATATCTTTCATGTGAAATATATTATTCAGGTCAGTACTAAATAAAAAAAAAAATAACATTTTGTATGATCTCTCTTATTTTGGTAAAATAATTAACATTTTGCAGATTCTGCAAAGTGTATATAAACTTTTGACCTCAACTGTATATAATCGTGAACTGACTGGTCAAATTCAAAGGTTAAAATGCTGTTATTTAGACAGTTAACGGCTTTACCCTTGTCTAATATATTCAGGTAACGCATCTAAATTCATTCACTGTCGTTCCAGAGTCATCTAGAACATCAAGACCGATGTGGGAGTCTTTAGGGGATGTACTTGTTTGGCATTTAATTATCTTCCTCTGATTTTCAAATTAGTTTTCTTTTTCATAGCAAAACTAATAATAATAGACAGTGCTGGATCATGAAAGATTAGATTTGCTTGTCTGGAGACAGCCAAGAGACAGCCTGTTCTATATTCAAATCATATGAGATTCCCACCCACTGCTTTAAAAACACTGAGAAATAAAAACACTTGTAAGGCAATTAAAGAGAGAATATATGCTCAGGTTTTCAGGAAATGATTTCTCCATGGCTAGCTTCTTCAATATAAATAATGTTTTGATGCAGATATTCCAGTTTTAATATAAACTAAAAGTCTTTTGCAAGTGTTTTTAATGCATTACGGAGCTGATTCATTTACCACAGGCTTCTTTAAAACAAGACACACATTTATAGTTTTTTAATAAATTTATTCTTCTTTAAAAAAAATAAAAATAGTTACAGTTTTAGTTAACCATAATAACCCTAATCATTCTTTCATTGAACACTTGTGTACATCTATATTATCATAAAAGTAAAATCTGTGTGATGCACAGAACCTCAGACAGACCGTACGTCTGTGATCAAGTATTGCTGAGACTTGCATAAGTTTTTGCAAAGAGCTTAGCCCTTTTTTTATTGCTGCAAAATATTTTATGTGCTCCAATTATTGGCTAATACTCCCCTCTAGTACGTTTGTAAGTATTTCATTCAGCTGTGATAGTAAATCCTTGAACAGTTTTCTTGGAGATTTCTCCTGTTTCCAGGGAAACCTTTCAAAAAAACAGGCTGATCAAACCTTTGAGATACAAGGACAGCAGAGTCAGCGGAGTCATTGACTTGTGCGGTACACAGAAAACTAAGCGACGAATCAGTCGCCCCTGAGGTTTCCCTCCATGAGCAAACATGCTTTGTCTGCTCCCTTTATGATAAATGACTCCTGCGTCTCATCCGATAATCAAAAGCTATATATGGCAGACCATAAGCTGGTCTTTGAATAGCCTGAGGACAGAGAGATGGTATGTAGCACTGTGACAGAGGACAGATTCAACTGTTCGCTGTTTGTCATCACCACTGGCACCCAAATCTAATTTATACAGCAGTCAGGTCAGGTAAAAGCAACACTTGCTTTGAATAAAAACCTAATACTGAAGTGAAGGAGAAAAAATCTAGATAGAAGTTTTTAAATGGTACTAGTTAGGTTAGCCTGTATACTTGCTGCATTTGTTTCCATATTTCTTTTATTAGAGCTGTTTGCTTAGGTAAGCATCACTATTGTTATTGTTCGGATTTACCCTTATTCATCCTCTTCAAAGTAAGCTTTGTGCTACAGACCAAAGTGATGCCTCAAAGTAAGTGCATTTATGCTTTTTGTGGCAATACAATGGGCCATAAATTAGCACAAAACCGAAATTTGTTAATTTGTTTTTCTAGGAATAAAATAGAAGCATGCAAAAAATATGGTGTATGTTGTTCTGAAAGACAATGTTAGAAGCAATGAGCAGTGATGGATGGATGATATCTAGATCTAAAATTTGAGGGATGTATATTTAGATCTAAAATTGGATGGATGGATGGATGGATGGATATCCAGATCCAAAATTGGATGGATGGATATCTAGGTCTAAAATTTGATCTATGGATGATATCTGTTGTAGATCTATAATTGGATGGATGGACATCTTAGTCTAAAATTGGTGGATACATGTATGGATGATGTCTAAATCGAAAATTGGATGGATCGATGGATATCTAGATCTAAAAATCTGATGGATGGATGATATCTAGATCTAAAATTGGATGGATGGATGAATGGCTGGATATCTAAATCTAAAATTGAATGGATGCATGGATAGATATCTAGATCTATAATTGGATGGATGGATTTCTAGATCTAAAATTGGATGGACAGATGATATCTAGATTTATAATTGGGTGGATATCTAGGTCTTAAATTTGATAAACGGATGGATGGATGGATGATATCTAAATCTAAAATTGTATGTATGGATGGATATGTAGATCTAAAATTGGATGGATGGATGATATCTAGATCTAAAATTGTATAGATGGATGGGTGAATGGATGGATGATATCTAGATGTAAAACTGGATGAACTGATGATATGTAGAACTAAAATTGGATTGATGGATGGAAGGAAGAATTGATATCTAGATCTAAAATTGGAAGGATGGATGGCTGGATGGATATCTAGATCTAAAATTGGATGGACGGATGATATCTAAATCTAAAATTGGATGGATGGATGGGTGGATGGATATCCAGATCCAAAATTGGATGGACGGATGATATCTAGATCTAAAATTGGATGGATGGATTAGTAAATCTAAAATTGGATGGATGGATGGATGGATGGATGGGTGGATGGATATCCAGATCTAAAATTGGATGGAAGGATTCTAGATTTAAAATTTGATTGATTATGATGGATGGATATCTAGATCCATAATTGGATGGATGGATGGATGGATTTCTAGATCTAAAATTGGATGGACGGATGATGTCTAGATCTAAAATTGGATGGACGAATGATATCTAGATCTAAAATTAATTGGTTGGATGGATGGATGGATTTCTAAAGCTAAAATTTGATGAATGGAGGGGTGGATGGTTATCTAAAATTGGATGGACGGATGATGTCTAGATCTAAAACTGGATGGATGGATAGATAGATATGAAATTTCATAGATGGTTAGATGGATGGATGGATGGATGGATAGTGGATAGATCAGAAATTTCATAGACGGATAAATGAATGGATGGATGGATCTGAAATTCCATAGATAGGTAGATAGGTAGTTGGCTGGATAGATGGATGGATCTGAAATTTCATATAGATAGATAGATAGATGGTTGGATAGATCTGAAATTTTTATAGATAGATAGATTAGCAGTTAAGAGGGGCATCATTGTAAATGTGAATTTATCAGTCTTAAAAAAAACCTTCGCCATCAAGTCCATTTTTTTCTCTCCTTTTCCTTCTAATTTTCTATCACTAGACATTTTTTTATGCTGTTTTCTGCCTTTCGATGGCTTCTTGACTTTACAAAAGCTGCTGAGAACAAGGAATCATGGTCTGTGTGGATGAAGCGCCATCCATCAAATGACCTCCTCCGAGACACACGAACTACCGTGAGGAGAAGAGGAAAAGTGCTGCTAGGGTGAATTCTCATCTTTGTCTGTCATAATCTTTGCATTTGGGAGAGACGCATCAGTATGTGAAATCTAAAAGCGAGAGGCTCATGTTTCTGTCTGTCTATCATCATTTCCAATCTCCACTGGAACAGCAGTGTGAATCGTCTCTGAGAGATCAGGCATTTTGTCTCTGCTGTGGGCGTTTCACGGCGTGTTTCATTGCTTGTTCTGTCAGATCAGGGGTTTCTCAGAAAACTAATTCTGATGCAGACGAGCAAAGGGCAATAGTCGAGGGAGATGCTGATGCCGAGTGGTTTATTAGTGGTAGAACAAAGCAGATGGCATCTTTTTACTCATCCTCTTCTTAAAGGGATCATATCAGCAGGAGAAATAAAAAATTTTTTTATGATCCTTTGAGATAAGAGTACATTTTATTGCGAAAACACTGTACTTTCAGAGCTCAAAACTTCCCAATCAGTTCAAAAAGAAAATGTATTAGTAATACTGTTCAAAAAACGTTAGTTGTGTTACATCGCCACGCCAATAGGTGGCGAGGAATTACTTTAAAAGTGAATAACTGAATCGTTCATTCAATCGGTTCGTTCGAATTACTGATTCACATAGGAGTGAAACGCGAGTGGCATTATGAGCGAGTTACTGAATCAATGAACCGATTCGTTCAAAACATCGATTCATTCATGAACACAGCGGCTGTGTTGCTCAGAGGTTCAGCTGTTAATTTCGCTTTGTTTGTAAGTACTTGAAAGAGCAATACAGTTCACAATACACTGAGGTTTGTGCTTTACCCATTCAATTTTCGATTTCACAGCTTAATCGTTTTATTTTAAAATCTTATCTCCTGTTTAACAACGTCTCAGATTTCAGTCAGATCTTTGCAGTTTGAGTTTCATATTTCAGCACATATTGGTTTGTAAACTTGTTAATTTGTAATTCAGGCTCTGAAAATTGGCTGTTATATTTAGGATCACGTAGATAAGAACTGTTTTTTTAAAAACACTCACGTGAAACTGCGTTTTGTACGTGAAGATGTTGTTTACGTGCGCCTTAAAGGCACAACAGCTTCGAAACAACCTGTATAATACGTAAATACCAGAAAATTAAACAAAAAACTTAATTCTTTTTTGAAAAAACTTGCTCAAGCAAAACTAATTACATAAACAAATCATGTCTTTAAATAACACTTATTCTTACACCCTCATACTCTTGTGTAACTTGCATTTTTCTTTTTTTCCTCTCTCTTCTTGAGATGCTTAACATTTCACTTTTGTCTATCTAATGGAAAAGTCATCTGTGGCGATTATTCATAACTAAGCAAAAGCAGTAGCAGAAGAACATGGTTACCACAGCAGAAATGTAAGAAAAGCAGCAATAGGTCATATTTCATAGAATTAGACGTCTGTGTGCAGAAAAGTATGTGGGAGGAAAATTGTGAGCTCTTGTATTTTGTATAACTTTGAAATGAAAAAGCTTATTTGTTCCAGTTTGTTCCCTTTTGATTTTATTCATATCAATGGAACATTGTTAAAAATATTGAACAGTACATGTAGTTATTTTTCTTATTTAATTAAACAAATAAATGCATAAACCTAAGCACAGAGCTCTAGGTTCATTATGCCAGTGAACTTAATTTTAATACCTTCTAAATCTCCAGACAGGAGATCCTGTAGAGCTTCACCAAAGGCGTCCATGGATGAATGTGACTTTTGAATGACAAATAATCAGTGAGTCTGTGAAGGGAAAATGATGGTATTCCTACTTCATATTCCATATCTGTTCACAATAGATATCATGAAGCTCTCGACTTCTCAGCAGCAATGTCACATTGTGTTATAGCAGCACCTGAATGCAGAAAGGTGACTATCACAGAAATACCGTCTGGAATAGATCATAAAATGTGCCAAGTAGGGCGTTACTGGATCAAAATCCTCTGTTAGCTCTGGAACAGTGGTGTAATATAATATTATATAATAAAAACAAATAATATTCATATTACTGAATCCTTTGTTAATTGTGGAACAACATCGTAATCAAGTAATTATATCATTAAATACTAAATGAATAAATATATACATAAAAATATTTTTAAACTACTACTGCTGCTATTAAAATATTTTATAATTATAACCATATAATTAATAATTATATAATGTTTACGTATCAACATCCTTATTGTTCTATAACATTGCCATCAAAATAGCGCAAATAATAATAGTAATATTATAGACTGCAGATGAAATATTAGCCAATTTGGCCAATTAAATAAAAAAAAAAATGTTTTATTAATGCATATTATCCCTGATTTAATAAAGAAATGCAATACACAACAACAATGATATAATTTAATATTTTTGTTCAGTAATAATGAAAATCATATTTCTGGATCAGCATCCTTACAGTTCTGGAATAACAATATCATCAAGTAATAGTGTTATTAAAAATGTAATTTGTAAAATTTATAACAATAGTGTTAATAATAATTAAAAACATAACTTGTAGTAATAATAATAATAATAATAATAATAAATATATTTTACAAAGGGTTTATTTTCAATATTACGTTTTTATTATAAGAAAAATATATATTACTGGATCAACATCTTTTTAGTTCTGGAGCATGGCCAAAATAAATAAATAAATAAATAAAATGAGTAAATGAATATTTTTAAATAATAATGCTACTACTGTTAGTGCTACCACTAATAATAATTATATTTTTTTATAATTATAAAAACATATCAACATCCTTATAGTTCTGGAGTATTGCAATAAATAAATAAATATTTTTAAAAAATAATGCTGCTACTACTAGTACTACTACTAATAATACTTACAAATTTTATAATTCTAAGAACATACTGTATGTCAACATCCTTATAGTTCTGAAGCATTGCCCTCAAAATAACGCAAATAAATAATAATATTAGGGACTACAGATAAAAAATTAGCCAATTTGGCTAAATCTGTTTGTTTAGTTTAAATAGTATTTGTTTTATAATAAGAAAAATATATTACTGGATCAACATCCTCATAGTTCTGGAGCATTGCCATAAAAATAAATAAATTAATAAATGAATAAATAAATAATTATAAAAAATACTACTACTGCTACTACTACTACTACTACTACTACTAAAAATAATCATATATGTTATAATTATAAAAACATGAATCAACATCCTGATAGTTCTGAAGCATTGCAGTAAATAAAATAAATAGCTACTACTACTAATACTACTACTAATAATACTTATATATTTTATAATTATAAAAACATATATTAAGATCCTTATAGTTTTGGAGCATTGCCATGAATAAATAAATAAATATTTTTAAAATAATAATGCCACTACTACTAGTACTAATAATAATAATTTATTTGTATAGCACTTTTCATACATAGAATGCAACTCAAAGTGCTTCACAAGCAAAAAAAAAAAAAAAAACATCAGCATGGTACAAATTATTCAACAAATATAAACAAAACATAATAAAATATAATAGAAAATTATATATATATAAATTAAAGACAACAAAGAAAAAGAGAAAATAATAAAAATAATAAAAATACACACACCTCACACACTATTATGCGCATAGGCAACTTTAAAAAGGTATGTTTTAACACGTTTTTTAAAAATATGAATACTAGTGGACTCTCTCACTTCGTTTGGAAGACAATTCCAAATTTTTGGAGCATAGTGACTAAAAGAAGTACCACCAGATCGCTTAAGATTTACTGTGTAATATGCTAAAAATCCAGCACTCGAAGATCGTAACATTCGTATAGGATTATATCTTAACAGACAATCAGAGATATAAGAACGTGCCAGATTATGCAATGCTTTATAAACTAAAATAAGAATCTTAAAATCAATCCTTTGGTGCACTGGTAACCAATGTAATTCCATTAAAACCGGTGTGATATGTTCCCGTTTCTTCAATTTCATTAATACTCTAGCTGCTAAATTTTGTATCAATTGCAGCTTAACTATAGAACCCTTAGGTAAACCAGTATACACAGCATTGCAATAATCTGGTCGAGAGAATATAAATGCATGAATTAGTTTCTTAGCATCATCGAGAGATAAAAACGGACGAATCTTGGCAATGTTTCTTAGATGATAGAAACATGTTTTTGTAACTTGGTTAATATGAGACTTAAAACTCAGATCACAGTCCAAAATGACACCCAGGTTCTTTACCTCTTTCTTACATTGTATAGCTAAGAAACTCAATTCAGCTTCAATCCTCTCCCGCTCAGGTTTTTTACCCACAATAAGAATTTCAGTTTTATCTTTGTTCAGTTTTAAAAAAATTTTTTATATTTTTTTTTATTCATCCATTTTACAATGCTGGACAGACAGTTGGACAAATTTCGGCTCAATTGATATATATAATTGTATGTCATCAGCATAAAGATGATAATTCATATCATATTTCTGAATTATGCTCCCGAGAGGAAGCATATATACTAAAAACAAAACTGGCCCAAGGATGGAACCTTGTGGAACACCATATAGTATATCGTGATTCTTTGATATACAATCCCCTATATTCACAAAAAATGTCCTTTTTGTAATGCATGATTTGAACCAATTTAAAACGTTAGCAGAGAGACCTGTAAGTTTTTCGAATCTGTTTATCAAAATACAATGATCGACCGTGTCAAATGCTGCGCTTAGATCCAAAAGGATTAAAACTGATGCATTACCTTTGTCTGTATTTAATCTCAGGTCATTTACTACTTTTAATATTGCTGTCTCTGTATTATGACCTTGTCTGAAACCTGACTGATATTTCTTCCAAATACTATATTCATCTAAAAACTGATTAAGCCGTTGCACTACAACTTTTTCTAAAATCTTACTTAAAAATGAAATATTAGAAATTGGCCTGTAGTTATTAAGAAGAGAACAATCCAGGTTTGTTTTTTTTTTAAATTGGCTTTACTATAGTATTTTTGAAAGCATTAGGAAAAATGCCCGTCTCCAGTGAATTATTTACTATGTCAGAGACATGGTCAATCAAACTGTGCGAAACCTTTTTAAAAAATACTGTTGGTATAGAATCAAGACAGCTAGAAGAAGAATTCAACTGGGAAATAATTTGCAAAAGACTCTCTTCATTAACTGCCCTGAACGTTTCCATTTTGTAATATGGATGGCTTTCCGATTCATCCACAAACAATTGGTCTGTGTGAGCAATATCAGTTCTGATCTGTGTTATCTTGTTGTTAAAAAATGCAGCAAAATCTTCACACATAGTTATGGAAGGCTGGTCAAGATAATTAACAGACTTATTATGCAAGAGACTTCTTTATCTATGGTAGTAAAAAGTTTTCTAGGATTATTGCTGTTTTCGTTTATAATTTTTGAATAAAACATTTGTCTTTCAGAACGTACAACTTTTGTATATTCGGAAATATCCGAGAGTAAAGTCTCATGATGAACAGTTAATTTACTTTTTCTCCATAGACGTTCTGATTTTCGGCATTTTCTCTTAAGCTGACAAATGCGATCATTTTTCCATGGCATATTTTTCAACACCGATCTTTTTTTGACCTTTTCTGGAGCCACTAAATCAAGAGTTGATTTTAATAAGGCATTAAAGCGATCAACTTTGTCATGTACATTAGGTACATCCCTCAAAATAAGAGGTGCTTGTCGAATCTCATTAATAAAAGACTCCGAAGTCAATGCATTGAAAAAACGCTTTCTAATTAATTTTTCTTTAGGGAGAGATGTAATATTAATTGTACAGTCAAAAAACAGACAAAAATGACCTGAGATTGCTAAATCAGTTATTTCATTTACGTTAACATTAATACTGTAGGAAATTATAAGGTCAAGCGTATGCTCTTTATTATGTGTAGGTTCGTTAACATGTTGCGTAAAACTATAGGAATATAAAACCTCTAGAAACTCCACTGCTTTACGGTCACCTTTGTTATCAACCTGAATATTGAAATCACCCACAATTAATATTTTATCGTAGCTAGTAACACACAAAGTTAAAAGTTCAAAGAACTTAGAAATAAAACCAGAAATCTGTTTAGGGAGTCGATATACTATAACAACTAGACATTTACTTTCTATTATTTCTATTGCCAGATATTCAAAAGTAGTAAAGTCATCAAAAACAATCTCTTTACAAGCCAGTGACTGCATGAATATAGTGGCTATACCGCCACCCTTCTTGCCACAGCGAACCTTTTGCAAGAATGTATAAGATGGTGGGCAAGCTTCAATAAGAGATATAGCCCCATTTTGATCAAACCATGTTTCTGTTAAAAACATAAAATGTAGCTTTTTCTCAGATAGAATATCATGGAGAACAAATGTCTTTCCAGCAATTGATCTTACATTAAAAAGTGCCATTTTTAATTGTCTTTCACTCTGCAAACAAGCTGAAGAGATATTTAATTCATTTCTCACTACCGGTACCAAAATCGATTTTCTCCAACGATCGTTTCGTCTGATGTTATTGTTTCTAGAGGAGACAAGAACCTCAATGTTATTAATCTGTTTGTTAATAACCTGTTTGCATCCCTTTTCTAGTTTCAGAATATTAGCTATATTATTACTTATAGGAATGCAACAAATTTGTCACAAATTATACAATGCAGTTTCAATGTGTCTGGATAAGAAGTGTGCTCCAGTCCCACTTGGATGTATACTACTACTAAAAATAATCATATATTTTATAATTATAAAAACATATATCAACATCCTTATAGTTCTGGAACACTGCCCTCAAAATAACAAAAATAAATAGTAATATTAGGGACTACAGAAACAAATTTGCCGATTTGGCTAAATCTGGCACATTTTTACATGAAAATAAACATTTCTTTAAAAAAAAAAATCAATGATTTTTAATGATTTTTCAATATATATAATATATTTGACTGGATCAGCATCTTTATAATTCTGGAATAAAAGTGATATAAAATAATGGTATTATTTACTTTATTTATTTATTTATTTATTTATTTTTTAAATAATAATAATAACTAACTATGCAAACTATGTTTATTTTTTTAAGAATGCGTTTATATAATAATAAGAAAAAAAAAAACAGCCAGCCAATATCAACAGCTTTATAGTTCTGGATCACTGTCATCAAAATAAAATAAAATACAATAGTAAAAAAATAAGTAAATAAATAGTACAAAAGTAAATAAAGAGTATAAGTATAAAATGTGGTATAAGTTTTGCCTTTTAATATTGTAAATGGCTTCTATATAACCCCTATATAACAACAAACTCCTAAAATTCCTAAGATCTGATCCATTGGGCTGTTTTCCATGACCGACAAGGATGTGGATCCAGGAACATCTATCTTGTTAAGTCACGTATAAAATACAATATAAAAATCACATTAAGGCCTGATTTATCATGTGACCCCAGTTTCAATTGTGCAAAATGTGAATGAAGATTCTAAAGCTCAGTTTCTGGAAATTCACTTCTGAAAATGTCATAAAGAGAGCGAATTTGTTTGAGGAGAATAAAGACAGATAAAAACAGAAGAAGAGGCCAAAAGTGAGGGATGAACACTTTATCTCTCCTGTCAAATTCAGAATGTGATCCATCATTGGGGAAAAGAGAAGTTTTTTGGCAGGTGGACACTTTCCATTTTGATCCTGAAAGGAGTGACTTATGCCCCTTTCGCTGAGACAAATGTCCATAACTTTTTTTTTATTCTTTTGGGATGTTTTGGAGGAAAATGGGGGAGAATGTAAATGAGAGAATTCAAGCATGCAGGAACAGAAGATGAGTAAATAGATAGCAGGTGCTTGTGTGAACTTTGACCTTTAGAATCTTAATCACCACATGGAAATGAAAGCATGGTGAAAACTTTCACAAAGAAGATTTTAAATAAATGCTGTTTTTGAACTTTTCATTCATAAATAATCCTTGTTTTATTATCACTGATAATAAATGTTTCAATAGCAGCATAACAGCATATTAGAATGATTTCTGAAGAATCATGTGACACTGAAGACTGGAGTAATGATGCTGAAAATTCAGCGTTGCATCACAGAAATAAATTATATTTTAACACATATTCACATAGAGAGCAGTTATTTTAAATTGTAATAATATTTCACAATTTTGCTACCTTTACTGTGTTTTTAATCAAATAAATGCGCTTTGGAATTTTCTAGCATAACAGGCTTCATTTAAAAAGATTTTGAAAGGTGAGCAGTAAACTGAAGTAAAGTTTTGTTCTGTTGCCCCTGAAAATTGTGCTGCGTTATCAGTTTGATACAGGACAGATTTACACCCGGACGAATGCTGTCGGACAGTAAACATCACCCTTATCTTCATGTTTAAATCATGAAGTTTGTGTCTAAACGGAATGTGTAACCTCAAAACAGAACAATAAATAAGTGAAGATGCAAACAAAAAAAAAAAAATTTGTCCATTTTGCTGAAAATAACTATTATATTGGTCTAGTTCTGCAGCCTGTGTCTACTTGTATTTAGATCAGATGTGTCTACTTGAAAAGCTTAAGGCTTTTCAATCAAGGTTAAAGCACTGATAAAAGGAGTTTTTGTGTTTTGAGATGTTAAGATACAAGTATGTGTAAGTATCTTATTCCAGACATTACTTTTAATATATTGTTACATTTTTTTCTCGAAGGAATTGAAGGAACATCATCAGTATGAGGTGACATGGAGAACAGATTTGCATCATTAGATTCTCCACATTGTTCATGCAAGGTAACGGCATTTAAATGATTTCCAACCAAACGCATATCACGTCAATTCATAAGCAGATGCTCACAGCCAGATCAGACACAGAACAAATGCACAGCTTCCTATAGTGTGATTCCCACACACACATTTATGCAGCAGGTGTAACTGCTGGCGAGGGAATCACAAGTCATTGCACAAGTGGGTAATGTGATTGCACATTTTTTTCTGATAAATACAGTAAAAACTATCCTTGGGTAATGTAATCAAATGACAATATCTGTCACACTGATTATGTAGTGATGAAAATTAGCATGTCATTAAATTGTCCATAAAATTATAGGGAGAACAGCATGTGGGCAAACCGAGCAGTCTCTCAGCCAGAAATGGCAGTTAGAGAAACCTGTGAAGTGCGGAAAAACATGCAGATGTAGAGCAACTAGTGTAAGCATGAACTGCACTTCACATCAGCATATGCAGATGTTTAACCAAGCTGGAAATTGAGATCTCGCACAAGCTCATTTTGCGCTTATCCGCTGCGAGGAGAGTTTTTTTTTTTTTTTACGACTTAGAATTGTGAGGGAGGAAAAGACAATTCTGAGATACAAATTATGATTAGTAAATAAAAAGACAGAATTCTGAGATAGAGCTGAAGATCTTTGGCCGGGCTCGGGCTTGCGCTCCGGCTTGCCTGGTAAATTAGCGGTCATGTGATGCGTTTCAATTAGCGTGAGAAAGATGAGAAAATGGATGCTGAGGAGGTGATGCCTCTGGTGATTACGTTTTGGCAAAATTAGCCAGATCAGTACTATGCTTCCCGGCCAGTCGCAGCAGCAGTAAAAGGGTGTTCAGTGCTGCTGGACGCACCATCAGTGAGCGCAGGACAGCGCTGAAACTATCTTAATTTCGTTATTGCCAAAAACCCATCTTAATTTAGAACTTATCTTAATTTAGTTGGCTAAGAAAGAGTCTTTTTTATTGGCGCATTGGCCTATTTATAGGCTAAGTGTACGCCTATTTAGAGTGCTAGGATGTTACGATGTTACAGAGGACTTATTATATTTCTTTGTTCCAACTTCCAAGTGGCCTATAGCCTACGTTAGTCATTAATAAATTGTTAAAACATGTATAAACGACTCATTCTTGACAAAAGGCTTGTGCACATTTGAATAATGTCGGGCTGTAAACGGGTTTGGGCTTTTAAAAAGCTGTGAATCAGAATATACTTGTCGGGCTTAGGCCCGACAGAAAGTGTACGCCCTAAATAGGCGTACACTTAGCCTATAAAGAGCTACTGCGCCCGACTGCGCAATCCGACAGAGCCACCTCGCCATCGCGAGAGTTTTTTTGGTACACGTCAGCATGACATCAGAGCAAGGCGGACGTAACTCGGACACTTTTCTAACCGGCATGCATCTTGCGGTGATCACCGGTGCAAGCAAGACACAAACAAGGAACATGGCAAAACTTCAAAATAAAAGACATGAAAACATGAACGTGAACAAAACCCAAACCCCACATTACAAGTGAGTAAAAAACAATTAGAGATAAATTTATGAGATAAATTTACAGTTGTGAGGAGGAAAAAGATAAAACTGAGACGTAAAGGTAGAATTGTAAGAAAAAAAATATTTGTGAGATATAAATGTACAATTGCGAGAAAAAGAATTCTGAGATATAAATTTAGAATTGTGAGAAAATTATTTGTGAGATGTAAGTGTAGAATTGTGGGGATAAAAACAATTCTGAGATATAAATGTAGAATTGTAAGGGGGAAAAAGACAATTCTGAGATATGAATGGAGAATTGTGAGAAATTATTTGTGAGATGTAAATGTAGAATTGTAAGAAGTGAATTGTGAGATGTAAATTTTCAAGTGTTAGTAAAAAAACAGAATTCTGAAATAAATTTAGAATTTTGATGAAAAGAGACAAAGTTCTTAAATATAAATGAAGAATTGTGAGAAAAAAGACAGAATTATGAGATGTAAATGTAGAATTGTGAGAAAAACAATTCTGAGATATAAATGTAGAATTGTAAGGGGAAAAAAGACAAAATTTTGAGATATGAATGTAGAATTGTGAGAAATGATTTGTGAGATGTAAATGTAGAATTGTAAGAAAAAAGTGAATTATTACAGAATTATGAGATATAAATTTAGAATTGTGACAGATAAATTGTGAGATCTAAATATACAATTGTTAGTAAAAAAACAGAATTCTGAGATGAACAGAATTTTGAGGAAAAAAAGACAAAATTCTTAAATATAAATGTAGAGTTGTGAGAAAAAAATTATGAGATTAAAATTTTAGATTTGTGAGAAAAAAGTAATTGTGAGATGTAAATGTACAATTGTTAGTTAAAAAATGGAATTCTGAGATAAATTTAGGAAAAACTGTGAGTAAAAAAGAATTCTGAGTTAAATTTATAATTGTGAAAAATATAAGGCAGAATTCTGAGACAAAATGAGAATTGTGAGAATAAAGACATAAATCTAAGTTACAAATTTAGAATTGTAAGAAGAATTTTCTGAGATATAAATTTAGAATTGTGAGTAAAAAAGGAATTGTGAGATGTAAATGTAAATTTGTGAGAAAAAAGACAGAATTCTGAGATATAAATTTAGAATTGTGATAAAATGATTTGTGAGATGTAAATGTAGAATTCTGAGATGAAATTAGAATTGTGAGGAGAAGAAAACAGAATACTGATATAAATTTAGAATTGTTAAGGGGGAGTGGGGATTAAGCTGAAAAGTCGCAATTATTTTAATTATTTTATTATTTTAACACTAAAATAACTTTCTTTGTTTTGTTTTCAGTCAAGTTAGTAGAAGAGCTATTTCTATAACTATACTTTTGAGTCAAATATAAAGACAGTGGCAACTGAGCACAGTTTTTGTCAAAGATCATCTTGTATTTCCCATCAAAAATGTTATTGAATATTCTAGAATGAAGATTTTCACACTCACTTTTTTTTGGTTTGATGATGCAGTTAATTGACCTGTGATGTAGAGCTCTCCAGCGATTACATTCTGATTTTATAGCTTTTTCCTATTCAAATTATCAGCATCTCGCTCAAGTGATTCCTGCTGGGTGAATCTCTAAAAGAGGTTCATTTTTTTTGCATGCTGTGATCTTAAAATTAAACACGTTCATTAACTTGACGACTGGTTTGCTACTGTGAGAATCTCAAGAAAAGAAACTCTTGAAAACTTTCCTCATGAAAGAACTGAGAATAAACATATTCCTGAGTGCTTGTTCAAAACAATTAAAAAAAAAAAAATAAAATAAAAAAAATATAAAATAAATATATCTAGCATTTTCAGACATCACTAATGAATATCACTAATGAATATTGTTAGTTTTCATCAGTCAGTGCAAAAGATGCTTCGTTTCGTGATCAACTTCCCCTCCAGTCGTGCAGAGCACTTCACATGCCGACGAACAGAGCAATTATTTATTTCTGATTTTTATTTGATTATTGTAATCAGCTCGAGTTGTTCAAGTAGGTAGACTGTTCTGAGAAGCCCTTCAGTGCACTCCAGTGACACTCGACTAATCAAGGCCTCGCTCTCTTGAGCTCTCACCTCCGGGACGCTTGCGACTCTCAGCAAACGCTAGTGTTATACGCCGTGTGATTTGTGTGTTAGGTGCTAATTTAGGCTCTGTTTGAAATGCATTGAAATGATTGTAGTTGGTAGGTGCTGGAAGTCTACAAGAAAGTTTGAAACGTAAAGTTTCAAATCAAAGTTTAAGATTAAAAAAAAAGCAACGAGCAGGCACATTCTCAAAAGAGCTGGTCAGATGAAGTCCAAAGGCAAATATCACCACTAAATAAACATGACTTCAATTATTCTGTTGGAAAACCTAGTCGACTGCATATAAAAGCAGGAATATTTCATCCAAAAATGAAAATTTGCAGAAAATGTATGCACACTCAGGCCATCCAAGGTGTAGTTGAGTTTGTTTCTTCATTGGAGCAGAGAGGTCTTGTGTAGTGAATGGGTGCCGCCAGAATGAGAGTTCAAACAGCTGATTAAAACATCACAATAATCTATAAGTAATCCATCTTGTGAAGTGAAGATCATTAATGTGTTTTAATTTCAAACTGTTGCTTCCAGTCCAGGTGTTAATATGATCCAGTCCAGTCATATTTCTCTCCTGGTTCAGATAAAACAACTTTCTCACTGATATACAGATATACATTTAGAAAAGTGAGTAAAAAGACAAAATTGATATAATTTTGGAATATATAGACAATCCTGAGAAATAACTTTTAGAAATGTGAGGAAAAATAGAATTCTGAGATATAAATTTAGATTTGTGCAAAAATTGACAGAATTCTGATATAAATTAAGAATTGAGTAAAAAGACAATTTTGATATAAATTTTGAATTTTGAGGAAAAGAATTCTGAGAAATACATTTTAGAATTGTGAGAAAAATAGAATTCTGAGATATACATTTAGAATTGCAAGTAAAAAGACTGAATTCTGAGAAATACATTTAGAATTGAGAAAATAGAGTTCTGATAAATAAATTTCAGAATTGTAAGAAAAATAGAATTCTGAGATATAAATTTAGAATTGTGAGTAAAAAGACAGAATTTTGAGAAATATGTTTAGAATTATGACGAGAGATGGAATTGTGATAAATTTCAGAATTGTAGAAAAAAATTGAATTCTGAGATATACATTTAGAACTGTGAGTAAAAAGACAAAAATCTGATATAAATTTAAAATTGTAGGAAAAATAGAATTCTGAGAAATACATTTTAATTTTGAGAAAAAAATTGAATTCTGAGATACAAACTGTATCTCAGTAAAATGACAAAATTCTAATTTAAATTTAGAATTGTGAGGAAAAATAGATAGAATTCCGATATAAATTTAAAATTTTAGAAAAAAGATAAAATTCTAATTGAGAGAAAAAGAATTCTGAGAAATACTTAGAATTAAGAGAAAAATATAATTCTGATATAAATTTAAATTTGAGAAAAAAGATAATTCTAAAATAAATTCAGAATTGTGAGAAAAAGAGAATTCTGAGAAATGCTTTTTGAACTGAGAGAAAAATAGAATTCTGAGATATGAATTTAGAATTGTGAGTAAAAATACAGAATTCTGATAACTACATTTAGAATTATGAGAAAATAGTTCTGATAAATTTCAGAGATATGAATTTGAGAATTCTGAGATATAAATTTAGAATTGTGAGAAAAATAGAATTCTGAGATATAAATTTAGAACTGTGAGATGTAAATGTATTATTGCTAGAAACATTAACAGAATTCTGAGAAATAAATGTTAAAGTTGTGAGGAAAACAGAATTCTAAGATATAAATTTAGACTTGTGAGTAAAAAGACAGAATTCTGATATACATTTAGAATTGTGATGAACAATAGACAGTATTCTGACATAAATTTAGAGTTGTGAGATATAAATGTAGAATTGTGAGGGGGAAAAGACAGAATTCTTAGATGTTCATAAAAGTCGCAGTTACACAATGGTTTGAATTTAAAACATCTCAAAAATGCATTTGTTTCTTATAAACACACAGTTTTTCACTTCATAACATGTCAATTGATGGATTGGAGTGGTGTGGATTACTTGTGGATTATTGCAATGTTTTTATCAGCTGTTTTTTACTCTCATTCTGACGGCACCCATTTACTGCAGAAAGTGATGTAATGCTGCATTTCTCCAAATGTGTTTTTTTCGTGGAGAAACGAACATCTACATCTTGGATGGCCTGAGGGTGGGTACATTTACAACAAATTTTCTTTTTTTGGCTGAACCATTCCTTCAAGTCCACATGCCCCATTAAATCCCATTATGCACCCTTAGAGGCTTTTCACATGCTCTTCATGCCATTTTACCAGGAAGAACCTGCTCTTTTCCCTCAACTAATGTAAGATTGTTTCACTTTTGGAGAGCCCCAAAAGTGAAACTGCATACAGTCATACTTCCGTTCTTTGTGTGAGTTAAGATATTTTCATCTTTTACAAACGAATTGAGGTTTTGTACACTGTCATTAATTCAGAGAAGCGCTGACTCACTGAACCCAAAATAACGGCTGCCAAGGTCAGTGTCAGATCCTCTTCAAATACGCCATACGAGTGACAAGTGATGGAATATATTATAGCAGGCAGCTGATGAGCGTGCTGTCAGCATTTTCCACACAGATTTGCAAGTATTATATATTATGTGAATTATAGTGCATGCTAAGTAAGGCAATGAATATCATTGGGGGATCAGTAGATTTAAACTATTTATTAACACAATCCTAAAATTTGCTGAATTTCCTTTCCGAATGTGTCTGTCACTGAAATCAAGTTTCTAAGTTGCAAGTCCACCTTCAAGTATTGCACAGTCAAGTAACTGGGTGAAACATCCGATATTAATGTGTTAACTTTGGCAGCCCAAATGTTCATCTGAGAAATAAATATGAGAAAAAGCTTACCCAACATGTGTCGGGCGTATTCCTCCTGGAAAAGCGCCTGGCGTCTGAGAATAGAGCATTGTGGATTTAATGATTCTGTACATTGTCTGAATTTTCACCCTTGGCAAGCAGATATCCAAGACTGCTGTAGCATTCGTGTTTTTGGGCCAAACAGAGACAAATTGCAGCTTGGCATGGTGTTGTGCATCTGTGATTTTGGAACAGGTGTTAACAGACCTGAAGATGCATTTTTATTCGACATCAATGGGAAAAAACACAACCTGTGCAGGTTTTCTGCTGCAGACTAATGTAAATTAATGACCATGTGGTGTGAAAAACATCCTCTTTCCATTTTTCACAATGCATTTGCTACACTGGGCGCGTTCTTGACTTATAGGCATTGACTTTAAATGTTTCTGCATCTGTATTATAAAATGTCAACCAGTTTTCAATATGAGGCAGGAAGTGTTGTTTGAATGACATGAAATCTTTACACATTTCACCATAAAATGAAAAAAAAAAAATATATATATATATATATATATATATATATATATATTCTTTTGTTTTATTTATATATATATATATATATATATATTACAAAAAAATTCAATAGATTATTTATTTACTGTGCAGTGTTTTTATCATTTTGAATCCATTTTATTTTTATATTTTTGCATTTAATAAAAAAAGAAATAAAATTAAATAGAAAGAAAAGTAGACTGCAAATTATATCGAACATAAGAAAAAAATAAAAATTACAATAAATTGCTAATTATTTACTGTGCAGTCATAGTATCATTAGATTTTAGTAATATTTTAAATCAGTTTTTATTTTTATATTTTCCGTTTTCATTTTAATTTTAAAGTTTTAAAGTAAAAAACCAAAATAAAATTTAGATTAGGTTGCAAATTATATCAAGCATAAACAATAAAATTTTAAATTACAATAAATTATTTACTCTGCAGTCATTGTAGTATCTTTAGTTTTCATTAATATTATAAATTAGTTTTGATTTTTATATTTCCCATTTTAATTTTAAAGTAAAAAAGAAATAAACCAAAATAAAATTAAATAAAAAGAAAAGTAGATTGCAAATTATGTCAAACATAAACAATAAAAATTAAAAATTACAATAAATTATTTACTGTGCAGTCATTGTAGCATCATTAGTTTTTATTTATTTTATATCTGTTTTTAGTTTTGTTTTCCATTTTCATTTTAAAGTTTTAAAATGAAATAAAAGAAAAATATATTGCAAATTATACTAAACTAAATGAAATTTTAAAAATTACAGTAAGTTATGAATTAATTTTCTGTGCAGTCATTTTGGTATCATTAGTTTTTAATATTTAAATCAGTTTTTATTTTTGTTTTCTATTTTCATTTTTGTTAGTTTTAAAATAAAAAATAAATAAAGAAAAATATATGGCAAATTATACTAAATGAAAAAATGAGAATAAAAAATAACAGTAAGTTATGAATTATTTACTGTGCAGTCATTTTAGTATCAATACTTTTTAATATTTTAAATCAGTTTTTATTATTGTTTTCTATTTTCATTTTAGTTAGTTTTAAAATAAAAAATTGATAAAAGTATATTGCAAATTATACTAAACAAAAAATTTAAATTAAAAAATTACAGTAAGCTATTAATTATTTACTGTGCAGTCATTTTAGTATCATAGTTTTTGTTTTCTGTTTTCCTTTAAGTTTTAAAATGAAGTTAAAAAAGAAAATAAAGTATACTGCAAATTATATTAAACAAAATTTTAAACAAAAAACTATTTACTATTACTATTTACTCTTATATTATTTATTATTATTATTATTATTATATTTATTTACTTACTGTGCAGTGTTATTGTATTATTATTGAGATACAATTATAGTTTTATTAATATTTTGATTAGATAGATAAAGATAAATAGATTTTTTTTTATATTTCCATTTTAATTTTAGTTAAGGTTTTAATATTTTTGTTTTTGTCATTTTTAGTATTTTTTTTGTCTATTTTTAATTTTTGTTTTTTTCTCTTTCTTTTCAATTTTAGGTTTAGTTATTCAAGTTACATCAAGTGAAAACTAAATCTGAATTAGAAATCTTGGCAACTATGTGAATTTATCTAACATTTATTTAATTTATTTATTTTAGTTTTAGTTAACTATAATAACCCTCTTACTGTGTACATGTATTATTTTAATTATTTAAAAAAATTAGTAGAAAGTATTGTAATGTTTATGTTTTCTGGTCTAATTAGCATCATTGTAAGTGAGAATCACTGTTAAGAATATGAATTACAAAACACCTGGAAACATAACCGGTTACTTGTGAAACTCGTAAAAAACACACAAAAAAATGAATGAATGAGGGTGAAATGTAAGGTAGACTCCTTTTTTATTTTAAGATTCTCCCCATCATGAAATAGCTTTTATCAAAATAAAGGCGCCTCACTGATAAGCCTTGAGAATCCAAGCTTGACAACAGTCTGTATTTACTTCTCATTTCCATGTACTTACATTTGGAGAGCTGGTCTGGGTTAATCCAGCTGGGTACTTGGGAATGACCCTTGCACAAGCAACCAAGCAGTGCGAGTCTGTTTTTCCCATGCTAGGCTAGTTTTTGCCCTACAAAGGCCCTCAATACAATCAGCTCTGCTTCCAGCAGCAGGTCCCTGCAGAGACCCGGAGCTGCGTAGGTGAGGAAGGTTGAGAGCGAGAAAGGAACCGCTAATAATATACTGAGGCTTAGATCACCTACGCCGAGGCACTTTTTCCTGCCTGTGCAAATGAGCTTTTCATTTCCCTTTCAGAAATCAGAGCTCGTCACACCGCGTGGACGCCGCCGCCGCCGCTGAACACGCTGCATGCTAAACCGTCTCTCGATCCCTCGCTTTGCCACAGGCTGTCGCGTTCAAGTCAACATGAAATGTTGTTTGGCTACTCATTTGACTCTTGTAGTTGAGTGGTTTTGGGAATAGATTCAATAAGAGAAAATAAAAGGCAGGACTTTATTGACACCAAACTGATTGGATCATGAAATGTGGATGTAAAATGTACATAACAATTAGGAATTGGTGATGCCACTTATTTTCTTTTTAGTCCGATTTTATTGGAAGTATTATTATTATTATTAATATATATATATATATATTTTTTTTGATAGACCTATTTCAGTAAACCTAAAATGCAGGAACAGTGTTATTTTTGTATAAATGAAATACTATTATAGTTTTCATTAATATTTTGAGTTTTTAATTTATTTTTAATTTGTCATTTTCATTTTAATGTTTGTTTCAAATGTAGTTTATTTCTCACAATTCAGATTTCTTGTGATTTTTAGTCTTGCAATTTTGAGGGTTTTTTTCACAATTCAGAGTTTATATTTTGCCATTCAGATTTTATTTCTCTTTTTTTTTTCTTGGAATTCGGATTTTATTTTTTGCAATTCAGAATTAATTTTTTTGCAATTCTTATTTTATTTCTCACTATTCTGAGTTTAGATTTCGCAGTTTTGAGATTTAGTAATTTTGTAGAAAAAAAAAGTAAATTAAAAAGTTAACATTAATAAAATTCAGAATAAAACAATTATTATTTTATTTTGCAATTCTGAGTATATTTCGCAATTCTGATTTTATTTTTGCAGTTCTGAATTTATATTTCGCTATTCTGATTTTTATTTCTCAGAATTAAGATTTATATTTTATATTTAATTTTATTTCTCCCAATTATGAGATTATATATTGCAATTCTGAGTATATTTCACAATTCTGAGATTATTTCTTGCAATTCTGATTTTATTTCTTGGAATTCAGATTTTATTTTTTGCAATTCAGAATAAATTTTTTTGCAATTCTTATTTTATTTCTCACTATTCTGAGTTTAGATTTTGCAGTTTTGAGATTTAGTAATTTTGTAGAAAAAAATGTAAATTAAAAAGTTAACATTAATAAAATTCAGAATAAAACAAATTATTTTTTTTTGCAATTCTGAGTATATTTTGCAATTCTGATTTTATTTTTGCAATTCAGAATTTATATTTTGCAGTTCTGAGTATATTTCACAATTCTCAGTTTATTGCAGTTCTGATTTTATTTGTTGCAATTCTGAGTTTAGATTTTGCATTTCTGAGATTTAGTAATTTTGTATTAAAAAAAATCCGAAAATTCAAATTATTAATTCAAATAAATTCAAAATTTCTTTATGAATTTATTATGTTTCACATTTCTAAGCTTGTCTTAAGTTTATTTCTCACAACTCAAAGTGTAGATTTTGCAGTTGTAAGATTTTTTTTTTTCTAGAATAAATATTAAAAATAATAAAAATTCTATTTAATATACATTTTTATAAATTATAATTTTTTTATTCATTTTATTTTAGTAGTTATTTTAGTACGTAAAGCAATATTGCCTTGGAAACTATCTGAAAAATAAATAAATAAATAAAAATATATATGTATTTATTTATTTTATTGATTTGTAAAAAATACAGATAATGTTAAATTCCAGATAAGGTTTTAATGGTTTTGATTTTAATTTCAGTTTTAGTTAACTATAATAGCTCAGACTCATTTTTGTTATCCACACTCAGAATTGTAAGAAATTCAATCCGAATGACAAAAAATAAAGTCAGAATCAGATCTGTGAAGGGAAAAACAATTCTGAATTCTAAGAAATTCTGACTCCGACTCATTTTTGTTGTTTCCAACAACTATATAACATAAAAACACCATTTAATAGCTATAAAAACCCAGGTTGCTAAAATTATTATAGTTTTATCACACTTATTTGTGAAATATAAAATTATTGATCCTAAACATGTTTTATATATATAGATCAATCACCTTAATACAATATTGAGTCTGTATTGAGGCCAGTAATGACTTTGTCTATTAGAATGATTTCTGAAGGATCATGTGACAGTGAAGACTGGAGTAATGATGCTGAAAATTCAGCTTTGCATCACAGGAATAAAATACATTTTAAAATATATTCAAATAGAAAACAGCTTGTTTAAATTATAATAATATCCACCCACCTCTAAAAAGAATGGATGAAGGTGGTTGGCGAGAAGGAGCTGGAATGTAAAAGGATTAGTGATGCAAGCTGAGAAGGAAAGTTGGCAAGGTGTTTTGATGAAAGATTAAAGATAACCAATTTTAATTTGAATTAACATGCACCAGTGAAACGTTCACAATGAGTCCAGGAACATGCATTGAGGAAAAAAGAAAAACAGTTCTGATGTCATGCTGACTTTGAGATTTTATTAAAGAGTTAAATAGACTGATTCAGTGACATTGCATGGCTTCTTTGAGATGCATGTACTGTAGAACAAGGCGATTCATGCAGACAGCAGCAGCAGAGATCATGAGTTCATGGGCTGCAGTTTATTCTGCCTCCATATAAACACACAAAGCTATGTAACCAAGGTGACAGCTATCAGATATTATACTCATTTAATTATGAATTATACTATTAAATAAATAGCACTGTATTTAGCATATTCAGTAGTTATGAGCCATGCACACACAGATTTGCACATCTGGGAAATATTGCAAACCTTGAAGACGCTATTTCGCCTGAGGTAAAGCTCAGTCTTCATAGAAGAGAAAATGTTGAATTTTTAGGATTTTTTTTTTATGGTTTTGCACTACATTATCAAACACAGCATCTAACTGTGCACAGATACAGATGGAAATACTATGGAAAAATAAAGTTAAGTAAATCTACTTTTAACTCACAATATAGAAATGTTTTAGGTACTTGTGTAAAAATGCTGTAAAATAAGGATGCGCTCAAAAATAATGTCAGACTTTCTTTATCCGTTTTTCTTTATCCACAATTTTAATTTTATTTCTTGCAATTCTGATTTTATTTCTCAGAATTCTGAGTTTATTTCTCACAAATTTGAGTTTAAATTTTGCAATTCTGATTTTATTTCTTGTAATTTAGAGTTTATATATCACAATTCTGAGTTTATTTCTCAGAATTTGAATTTTGTTTCTCGCAATCCTGAGTTTGTATTTTATAGTTCTGATTTTATTTCTTGTAATTTAGATTTATATATCACAATTCTTTTTTTTCCAAGTTTATTTCTCAGAACTTGAATTTCATTTCTCGCAATTCTGAGTTTAAATTTCACGATTCTGAGCTTATTTCTCACAAATTTGAGTTTAGATTTTGCAATTCTGAGTTTAAATTTCGCAATTCTAAGTTTGTATTGCAATTCTAAGTTTATTTCTCACAAATTTGAGTTTAAACTTTGCTTGAGTTTTTTTTTTTTCACAATTCTCAGTTTCTCACAATTCAAAGTTTATATTTCCCAGTTCTGAGTTTATTTCCTGAAATTCTGAATTTAAATTTTAGTTTATTTCTTGCAAATTTGCCTTATACAAATTTGATTTCGAAGTTTTTCTCATATTTCTGAGTTTATTTCTTGGAATTCTGAGTTTATCTCTCACAAATTTGAGTTAATATTTTCGCAGTTCTGAGTTTGTATTTCGCAATTCTAAGTGTATTTCTCACAATTTTTATTTTATTTCTCGCAATTCTGAGTTTAGATTTCGCATTTGAGTTAGATTTTGCAGTTCTGAGTTCGTTTCTCGCAAATTTGAGTTTAGATTTTGCAATTCTGAGTTTATTTTTCGCAACTCTGATGTTATTTCTCGCAATTCTCATTTTATTTCTTGGAATTTGGATTTTATTTCTTGCAAGTTTGAGTTTCTGAATTTAAAAAAAAAAAAAATCACAATTACTTTTATTGATTGCTTGATTGATTGAAACAAGCTTCCACAAAATAGCAGGTAAATTTAAAGTTAAATAAATAAATAAATAACTCGACAGCCGCTTTACATATCAAATGGACAATCTTTTCCTGTCTAAATGGATAGTCTTTGCCAGAATATACTGGAAGTAGGACCATTTATCAAAAATAATCAGCAAAAAATGATTTTCTTCCTCAGTATTTATGTCTTGCTTTCCAATACAAATATGTGAACATTTACTTGAGTAGTAAATGTTTAGATATTTTTTAGAGAAATGTTTATATACATTTACTTGAAAAGCAAAATAGCACAAGATAGCAAGTCTTGCTTTCTGAAATCATTTAAACTTGATCAGTTTTTCAGAAAACAAGTTTTTCACGTAAATGCGTCTTGATTTAAGACCATGAATTTGTACTGGAAAGCAAGATACAAATACCGAGGAAGAGTCATGTTTACAGTGTGTAAGTGGGTGGTTCTTAAAGGGACATATGCTCAAAAATATTCTTCTTACACATCTCTAAGCACCTCTGTAGCATGATAATTTGTGCATCAAAACCCACATCACCCTGGGTGGCATATCAGCTAGTCAATAAGATAAACATGAAGCCCTGAGCTTTGGCTCAGTAAATAAGCTGAAGTGATTCTATCGTGCCGGCTCTGTTTGCCGAGTCTCCACTACCTGCAAACGCACCAACCTGAGGTAAAGACTCATAAAAGTAGGCTGCTTGTGGAAGCACTTCAGCGACCGCTGACCGGGTCGATACCATGACAACAGCTGTCGGCCGTGGCTCTGAAGGTGCCGCACATCCGTGCCGAAATAAGAGCCCTCCTGCCCTGTGAAGTGTTCAGCATCTCTCTGGGCAGATCGCGCGCGCTACGTGACTCTGGTTTCAAGTGGATTTTCAAAGAGAATAAAAAGAGGTTGTTCGCTCTTTATGGGCGTAATGACTCGCGCTGTGTTCAGAAATGAAAGTTCAGCGTCTGAGTGTTGATGGCGTCGCTCATCACATTGGGCTGCTTGAACTGTGGCTAACAGTGCTGGGTAAAAACTTACAAACTGTAGTCTGTTACTAATTACAGATTACATGGAAAAAATTTTTTTAGTTAGTATGGAATTTATCAGTTGTGTATTCTGTTAAGTAATGTATTCTGACTACTTTTTGATTACTTTTGGCCTAACTTGTTTATTACAGAAAAAAAAGATTATTTTCTACCATATTCATATCAGAAAATATATTCTGTATAAGAAAACCTATATAGTTAAAATCCATATAAAATCTATATTAAAATAAAAAATATATATAAAATATAACTTACAGTATAATAATAAGAAACGAACTGCGGGGGGTTCGGGAGTTGATGAAAAGCTAATAACGTATCATAAAAATAATTAATTAATAAATCGTTTTAAAAGTAAACAAAAATAAAACACTAATAAAATTACAAATTATGAATAAATTATAAATGGAATAAATTATTAAATTATTGAATTTAAGAAGTGAATAAATTATTAAATTATTAGAAATTGCGAACAAATTATTACATTCAGTCAGTAACATAATTTATTAATTGTATTTTAAGTAATGTATTCTGGCTACTTTTTGATTACTTTTAGATTATTTTTGACCTAACTCATTTATCACAGATAAATAGGATTATTTGTACCATATTCATATCAGAAATTATATTCTACAGTAAGAAGCAAAAAATATATATATAATCTATATTAAAAATAGAAAATATAACACATACTGGGAAGGAACTGCAATAAAATATTCAGTTATTTTTTTAGATTGTATAAAAATGTCTGTTTAAAATAGAAATTATGTAAAATAAAAAAAGAACTGTAGAGCATATATTCATAAGTTGCTAGAAAAGCTAATAATATATCATAAAAAATATTTATTTATAAATAATAATTATTTAAATACAATTATTATGAATAAATAATTTGTAATTTTAATTAATAAATATAATTATTTTTTTGTAAAGATTTTTAAAGTAAACAATCAAAATAAAACACTCAAACACTGAAAAAAAGAAATATTTTGTTTACCTGAATGTCATTAACCAACATCAGAGAATCAATAATTATGAATAAGTAAATAAAAAAATAAATCATTAAAAAAAATTAAATTATTGAATTTTAATAACTGATTCAATTATTAAATTGAGTAAATTGTTACTTCCATTGTGTGAATAATAACATATCAAAAAGTAACTTTGATGTGTATATATGTGTATATATATATATATAATACATGTATGTATATGTGTATATTTATGTATATATGTGTGTATATATGTGTATATATATATGTGTATATATATATATATATATATATATATATGTGTGTGTATATATGTGTATATATATATATCAGATCAGACATCAGAGAATCATAATTAAAATATAAATAACATTTTTATTTATATTTGAATAATTTACTTGTGTGGATAATATATAATAATTTAATCAACAAAACAGTAAGTGTAGTCAAAATAAGAGTAATTTAAAATGTAATATAATTTATCTAATTACAAGTTCTTTTTTTGCTAATTTCAAGTTCTGATTGCATAATTCAGATTACATATAATGAGTTACTACCCAGCACTGTTGGGTAAAGGCTTATTTTTAACACCCCACAGAGTTGCATCCTACTTAGATGTGACGCTTGCATTTTAATACCTCTGGAGGCTAAAGCTAAGCTAAGAAAAGAGAGCATTCACACACTGTTTAGCACTACGCTGGTTAAGCCTTCATTTAACAGGTTCATGGGATTAATCTCAAGGGCATGTCAGAAATATTAACTGGGTTATTGTTAATTATGTGCCATTCGCTCAATAAAAGGAGGGAGTTTTAGTCTTTTTAGCACTCGTCTTGTGCAAAACTACTGTCAAGGAAAGAAGTGTGAAAGTTAAAAAAAAAACACAAGCATTAGCAATTGTCAGAGAATTAAAGGTGCAATTAGATTAAATCTCTCTTTTACAGAAGCATTGATCTGGTAAAATGAGCACTCTTTCACACCACTCAATGTTCACATGTGAGTTGCTTAAAAAAACATCCACATTTCAACACTGACTTAAAGGCCCGTTCACCCCAATATGAAAATCCTGTCATTATTTGCTCCTGTATGAGTTTGTTTCATCTGTTGAACACAAAAGATGTTCATTAGGGGCCAAGCACCGAAGGTGCGATGGCACATATTGTATCTGTTGGTGTTCTTTTTCTTCTTCTTCTTCTTCCGCTCTGGAAGTCTATGGCAGCCTACAGAACTGCTTGCAGGAAAGTTGTGAAATTTGGCACACTGATAGAGAATAATCTCAAAATTAATCACAGCAAATTTGGAGTCTCTAACTCAAACTCTTTAGCGCCACCACTTGTCCAAAGTTTCACTCATGTTTATGTTAATAACTTTTGAACCATAAGGCACAGCAAAATTCTTTTTTCCTCTGATTCATTGGCTCTTGCCAAGTCGAAAGAAAACAAGAATTTAAAAATTGTAAGGTTTCGTTTTTTTGCTATTTTTAATTGTTCGAAAAACCTACGTTTTTGAACTCGTCCTAGATGGTTTATCTGATTTTCACCAAAATTGGCTCAGATGGATGTGAGGCTATATCTCCACAACGGTTCGGCATATTGAGACCAAACTTGGTGTGTGTTATATCAAGCATGACCTGAGTCTACCTACAATGTTTCGGCGCAGTGCCACCTACTGGTCAGAAGATATGAAAAATGGCTATTTTCGCTTAGAACTTCTCAGTGGTTTGGCCAAAAATCACAAAACACTTCAGACTCAATGCATCATGCCGAATCGAACCATACCCAATCAGGGCATGGTGATTGGCCTGGACATGTCAGCCATTTTGGGCGTCTGCCAATTTTAATTTTGTCAGAAAAAGCTATATTTTACGAACGCATTACGAAACCTGGTATGTGTCTTTGGCACCATGCCCTGACAGTACTCAAAGTTATAATGAAATTTTAAAAAATGCTAATAACTTTTGTTTAAATTAGCCTACTGGTCTTGATATATTCCTTGGATCATGCAGAGAACATCGATACCCATTATGCCATAATTGGATAAACTTCCTGTCCGCCATTTTGATTTATGTTGAAAACCTACTATTTCGAACTCCTCCTAGACCAATTTTCATCAAATTTGGCTCGGATCATCCTCAGACAATGCTGACAAAAAGTTATGGACTTTTTTGTTTGGACGGTTTTTGTTTAATGCATCAACGAATTTGCTGGAAAGATGCAAAAGTGCATCTGAGGCTGTATCTCTGCAAAGCTTTGACTTTTTTTTTATGTGCCATTGCCACCTCTCACTGACCACGCCACATCAATTTGCTAACAGCGCCACCTATTGGTCAAGAGTACTAAACCATTCATTAACCATTAATTATGAAAAATAACTTTTGATTGCATTAGCCTATTGTAATGAACTGGTCTCAAAATATTCCTTGGGTCATACCGACAACATACCAATTATGCTATTGTGGGCTGAACTTCCTGTCCGCCATTTTGATTTGTTGAAAATCTACTTTTTCAAAATCCTCCTTGACCGTTGGTCCAATTTTCACCAAAATTGAATCAGATCATCTTCAGACTGTGCTGACAAAATGTAAAGATTTTGTGTCGATAGTTTTTGTTTCGTTTTTGTATAGCGATGCAACAAATTAGAGGCATGATGCCAGACTACGTCTGAGGCTGTATCTCTGCAAAGCTTAGACATATTGACACCAAACTTTGTATAAGCAGTTGTCTCGTTACACTGAGCACACCACATTGATAACAGCGCCACCTATTGGTCGAAAGGGATAACCTATTAAATTGTTTTACTAGTGATGTTTTTATGATTTTTTTTCACCAATTTTGACCAAAATAATCCTAAAATGGTTTTAATTCCTCATTGTTTCAGTCGGTCTGACACTCCATGCCATGCTTAGCTCCACATTTTGCCTCTGTAGTGCTTGGCCCCGTAATTGCTGCTTGCAGCTCTATTTTGTGTAACACTATTGTTTTGTTAGAGCTGCTTTTCAGAATTTGGATTTGCAACAACAGTTGTTGAAGCAACAACAATAGATGCTTATGTTGATAGGTTCAGGCATACTTGTAAGTTTGAACTAGTATAAAGGCAGTTTTATCAATTTTAATAAATACATGCACGTCATCATCCTCATCACCAAACATTTAAGTGGCTGGCTAATAGCATTACAAGTGCATTTGTTGTGAATACTGAATAGCAAAAAGATCTTGGTGGCTCTTGAGGAAGATTGTTATGGGTTCAGGGTGATTTGTTGATGGGGTCTGTCAAAACTTCATCAAAGAGGCCTCACTTAGCATAAATTGAACACATAATTGTCTGAATGCAATCAAGCTGCCACAAACGTGATAAACAGCAGAGAAAACAAAAATCTTTATTCATCATCCAACCAATATTAGAGACTCTCTGGCCATTTTGCATATAGTATAAACATCTTGGGTAAAATGGTAAATTGTTTTTCTTGAGATGCATTTTATGCATTTTATGCCTGCATTTATTTGATCCAAAGTGCAGCAAAAACAGTAACACTTTGAAATATTTTTACTATTTAAAATTTTATTTGAATATATTTTAAAATGTAATTTATTCTTGTGATTTCAAAGCTGAATTTTTAGCATCATTACTCCAGTCACATGATTCTTCAAAAATTATTCTAATATTCTGATTTGCTGCTCAAAAACATTCATTATTATTATTATTATTATTATTATTATGTTGAAAACAGCAGAGTAGAATTTTTTTCAGGTTTCTTTGATGAATAGAAAGTTCAGAAGAACAGCATTTATAGCATTATAAATGTTCTTATCATAACTTTTGATCAATTTAAAGCATCCTAGCTAAATAAAAGTATTAATTTCTATCATTTCTATATTAAAAATTATAATGTTATATTATTATTATTAAAAAATATTATTAAATATAATAATGATAATAATAATAATAATAATAATACTTATTATTATTATTATTATTATTATTATTATTATTATTATTATTATTATAAAAAGTGTTTCTTGAACAGCAAATGAGCATATTAGAATGATTTCTACAGGATCATGTGACTGGAGTAATGATGCTGAAAATTTAGCTTTGATCACAGGAATAAATTACATCTTAAAATATATTCAAATAGAAAGCAGTTATTTTAACTAGTAAAATTTTTTTTCAATTTTGCTGTTTTTGCTGTACTTTGGATCAAATAAATGCAGGCTTGGTGAACAGAAGAGACTTCTTAACAAAAACATTAAAAATCTTACTGTTCAAAAACTTTTGACTGGTAGTGTATATACACACAAAATTACCAGAACATTAACTAAAATGGAAAATGTAAAAATCTAAGCAGATTCAAAATATTAATTAAAACTATAATAGTATCTGAGTGATACTAAAATAAAACAGATTTGTTCCTATAATTTAGTAATTTGAGGCTACGTTTTCTCAATTGGTCGTTTTAGTGGCCACATTGTACAAATTTTTTCCCCTCATGTCATATTTACTAGCAAAAAAAATGCTCAAAATGAATTCTGTAGTGTAAAACACATTGTTTACATCTATATTTAGCAGTGATCTTGTGGTCGGTTGACTAAATCAATACCAGGTGCTAATGGCACATAATTGTCACCCGTTTCTGTGCTGTCATATAGTTTTTTTTTTGTTGTTTTTTTTCTTTCTTCATTCTCTTTTTCTTCAAGCATGAATCGATTTCAGAGCTTTTCCTTCTGCTTAACCAACGCACAATATGACAAGCAACACAAAAGTCCCTGGTCACACAAGTTCAGAAATGTAACCAGAATATTTTTTTGCGGTTTGCTCCTCAAGCATGAC